>OX465041.1:2447921-2956610 GCA_949841015.1 Aplysina aerophoba
TCATCCTTGCACATAATATCCGCAAGCATTGACGGTCTGTTGTTGTACTTCGAAGCTTTTCCCACCCGAATGAAATCACTACACAGACATTAACTCATTACCGATTACCATCTACCGACTACCGAGTATCATTCTGTTCAATCCATCCTAGAAGCACTGTATATGGTTTACATATGCCTCAGTGGCTGTGTACTCAGCTGATGTGGTGGCTGATCACGGTCAATTACTATTTTGTAATTGATTTTTTTGACTGCTGATAAACAGCTCAGACACTTCTGTGAGTACCTACAGTACCTTGAACTTTAAACCCACAACATCCACCCACACCCACTCCCCAGTAGGAAAGGTGTGGGAATGTTCTAGGAGAGTGTGGGGTGATGCAGGTGTGTGGGGTGATGCAGGTGTGGGGTGATGCAGGTGTGTGGGGTGATGCAGGTGTGTGGGGTGATGCAGGTGTGTGGGGTGATGCAGGTGTGTGGGGTGATGTGGATGTGTGGGGTGATGTGGATGTGTGGGGTGATGCAGGTGTGTGGGGTGATGTGGGTGTGTGGGGTGATGTGGATGTGTGGGTGATGCAGGTGTGTGGGTGATGCAGGTGTGTGGGGTGATGTGGGTGTGTGGGGAATGGGGTGATGTGCTAGCTAGAGCGTGTGAGGTGATATCATAGAGGCTCATTGCTGTATTCGCTGTTGAAAACTAGCACAATTTGTATGCAGTTGAAGTATGTGGCTAAAACATCCTGCAATCAGTTGTTATTGATTGATTCTGCTGTGTCTGTGTTCCTCAAGATCAACGTTTGCTAGTGTGTGTGGGGATGTACATACTGGCATGAAGGCATCTTCCCCTCCCTCCTCTCTCATCTCCTTCCTTCCTCCCCCTCATCTGTCCCCTCTGCAGCCGGCCCTGCTCTACCTGGTCCCGACTTGTCTAGGCATACCGTCTGCCGTAGCCCTGCTCAAAGGGGACCTGTCTGCAATGCTTCAGTGAGTGTACACACAACAGCATGCAACGGTATTCATATTCAGTGCATTTAAGTTAGAGTCTGAAGTCAGAGCAAATACTGGTTACTTCATGCGTGCTTATTGCTTGACCTGCAGTAATTTTAATCAGCACAGAACTACTTCGCTACTGGAAAGTGCATGGAAATTGTGTTTGCTGATTGCTGTAAATATTTATAAATTCAAGAATGTAAGCTGGTCGTGGTACAAAGTTGTCCTAGTAGTAGTGGAGGTGCGTAACTGTAGGTGTTTGTTGTCTTGTTAGATACATCATTTGTTTTATTCCCGTGTATTTCATTTGGTGCACCTCTTTCAAACCCTATTCAATGTCTGTCATAATTTGAGCCCCACTAGGGTATTCTTTGGTGTTCTTTGGTGGGCGTACTGTTCAGTCCATGCACCCACATTCTTCCCCTGGTACTTTCATTACATGCCTGTTGTCGAATGTGGGATTACATGACCCCCCGACTATAAGCTGGCTATCAGGGCCATATATAGGAGAACACTGGCCAACTTTGAAGCGGTAAGGCTGTCCCGTAGTCCGTGTACAGCTCGTATTGGTCGACGTACATTGCTACTATTTTGGAGCTGGGGATTGTGCAGTAGTGTGGATGCACACGGAGGACAAGGGACGGACACATGACCATCACTGCTGTTACTCACTGAATCCCATTGCATAGCATCGAGATCTCCACAATAGAGCAAACGTCGGTCCCAAGACAGCCCATAGGAGGTGGATGCATGGCAGAAGAGTGTGCCACTCAAAAGATATATGTACATATGTGAGTCACTGGTTTGCTGCATTTGGTCACAGGAGGAAGAAAACGGCATTTCCATTTGGCCTGCCGGCTGTCAGGGAAGGAGGAGGAATCTCCCACACTTAGCTGGCGTGGATAGCTTTAGTTGTCTCCACATGCCGTCACTAGCCACCTACGCACAAATACACTGGTGGCACTCTGAATTATGCACAATATTTCTTAATGGACCTTCCCTTTTGAAGCTGTTGCAAGATACAACGTCGTGAGCGCATTGGTTTGTAAAGCAAGAGAGTCAATGCGTCGGCAAAGTGACAAACTGTACACTGTATACACGAATAGCTTGATTAAAGTTGGCCATTTTGAGCTTCAAACTGCTACAAGCGTTAATGTACTTACGGTATGTGATCCTTTGGTACACACCAACCAAAGGATCATGACTGGTTTACCTCCGTAGCCGCTCGGGACTCTACATCTTATAGTATGTGCATGAAGGCTGAAAAAATGAGTTAGTAATGTACAGGTGATGTGTTCATGACTGGAGGTAGTGGCTCCTAAAGTCCTGAGCATTTCTCTAAAGTCATTGTAGCGACAGATCGGTGTGCGTAGGGGTTACTCTGATCAGTCGGCCATCTCCTGGGGGCTGGTGTGAGAGCGTGCTGATATCATTCCAGGGCTGAGTACATGTATACACTTGTGTACTTTGTATGTGTGTTTGGTTGATTGTCGGCTCCAAGCACATGTATGTAGAATAACACTGGAGGGGGCAATCTGCTGCGTGTGCATGTGCATGTGTGTGCATGTGTGTGTGCATGTGTGTCTGTGTGTGTGTGTGGTGTGTGTGGTGTGTGTGTGTGTGTGTGTGTGTGTGCGTGTGCATGTGCGTGTGCATGTGTGTGTGTGTGTGTAGGTTCATGCGCATTTGCATGTGTATGAGTGTTTACATATGTGACTTGAGCACCACAGTGCACTCACTCCATGGTCACCTATCCACCTGCTCAGTGATACTGTGAGAGTATTATTCTTGGTTCTGATAGATATGTCCATACTTGCTTTGATTTTGATTGGTTGCAGCATGTTGCCATGACATTGTGCCAGGACTACAGTCTTTGTGCTGTTGTCTGTCGGCTCTTGCAGTGGCAATTTGATTCATGTGGTTTGGACTCCTAGTTTGAAGTTACAATTGGGTCAATGACATAATGTGTTAATATATAGCAAGTCTTGCTTCCCTATCTAATGCTGATTGTTTCAGCGTCTGTGTTTGTCTTTGAATTACATGACTGCATTCTTGACAAATGCATCAGGTACTTGAGTAATTAATATTCATTGTTGTGGTAATGAGAAGTACAGTACTGTGTCATGGGTAGATGGGGGTGGGAGCAGTCCCTGAGTGGTGCTGGCTAGGGTGTGCAATGGTGTTAAACAAGCAAGCTCCGTCTGTGGTGTTGATGTGGTGTCACAAGCAAGCTCTGTCTGTGGTGTTGATGTGGTCTGTCTGTGATGTTGATGTGTCACAAGCAAGCTCTGTCTGTGATGTTGATGTGGTCTGTCTGTGATGTTGATGTGGTCTGTCTGTGGTGTTGATGTGGTCTGTCTGTGATGTTGATGTGGTGTCACAGTTTTTTGGGTATAGCAAACAAATGAGCATAAGAAATGTAACAGTTCTGATTGCACTCCTGGCTATTGAATGAGGCCGAGGTGGAGTGTATAGTTATATATACATATGCATACATATATATATATATATTAATTATATATTATATATATATATATATGTATATGTATATGCATGCAAGTTGATTATCTACTTATCAGTCTGTGGTCAGTTTGACCTTTCAATTTCTAACTTCAGCCACCACAACGAGGCTCACTGCATGTAGTCCTTGTAACTAATGCTGTAGTTGAGGTAAGGTATATATATAGGGGGAGGCCGGGCGTATTCAAAGAATCCTCAAGTTCAATGTGCATCAAATGGTCATAGTCCTCTCTCTTCAATGCTCATTATATTGCCACAGTCCCTGTAGACTGGTGCATTGTGTGTGCTGATGTATACTTGTGCACAGCTGCCTTGCTGGGCTGCAGCCAGAGTGCCTCTTACTGTGTGTATTGAAGCTGTGCCTATTCTGTGTGTCCACTGCAGATTTGAAGATTACCCGGACACTAGTGCTACAAAGAAGGAAGAAGAGAAAAGTGACTAAGTGGTATATATAGTAATGTGCTAGGTTTCATAACTATATTCATTGGTTCTTCAATGGCCTCTAATTAGATTCATTGTCATCTAATTCAGATACAAAGGGGGGCCGATTGGACAAAGACCAGTGCGTGTGCTCACCCGATCGGCTGCCTCGTGTGCTGGCTCCGAGAGATTATGGCTCGTCTACTTCTGCTGCTCCTCTGTGCGTGTGTCGGTGTGTACGCTAGATGCCCCACTGGGTGTCAGTGCGTAAACAACATGGAAGTGGTCCGCTGCATTGGGAACAGCAGGAACGGTGAAGGAATCGGCTCAATTCCTTCGATGGTAGATCCTGGACGTGTGAGAATACTGTGAGTGCTTGATGAACTCCGTCCTACTATACACCAGCGCCGAAGGGTACCAGCTCGACCGCGTGCGTGCGCTGTGACACCCGCAGCATGCTAGCCGTAGCTCGTGTTACGGGGGGACAACGTGCCCGACTCGATCGGAATGTGGGGGCTTATGCACGCTTTGAATGTGTAGAAGTGTAAATGATCGAAAATTTATATATTATTATTATATACTTCTACTGTTTATCGTCACTGTGTGTGTGTGTGTGTGTGTGTGTGTGTGTGTGTGTGTGTGTGTGTGTGTGTGTGTGTGTGTGTGTGTGTGTGTGTGTGTGTGTGTGTGTGTGTGTGTGTGTGTGTGTGTGTGTGTTGGTGTGTGTGTGTGTGTGTGTGTGTGTTGGTGTGTGTGTGTGTGTGTCTGTGTGTGTGTGTGTGTGTGTGTGTGTGTGTTGGTGTGTGTGTGTCTGGTTGTGTGTGTCTGGTTGTGTGTGTGTGTGTCTGGTTGTGTGTGTGTGTGTGTGTGTCTGGTTGTGTGTGTGTGTGTGTGTGTGTGTGTGTGTGTGTGTGTGTGTGTGTGTGTGTGTGTATGTGTGTGTGTATCATCATATATACAATAGTATGCATGTGTATATGCAAGCAAGGTAGACTGTTTGAAGTATGTACTGGTGCCGTTTAGTGTAGCTTGCCATCTGCAACAGCTGTACATGTGCCTGTTGTGTGGTGCCAGGGAAGAGTATAGCATACAGATGCTAGTCAGGTTACAGTGCAGTCATTGCTGTGTATGGTCGCTTCCACTGCATGCGCTCCTTACACTTCACTTGGCTGCGTACAGAACCAGTGTACGGCCACAACAATAAATTGCACTCGCACGCACACATGTACACACACTTGCTTTCCTCCTTCCTCGCACGTGCAGTGACATCAGGCAGAACCAAAATCTGACCAGAATCGGCAGAAACGACCTACAGCCTTATTCCAACGTCAGGATATTGTGAGTCATCTCAGGGTACCATTCCACACACTATAAAGGCTGTGACAACACGTCTGCCTTTGCTGGGTACTGCCATGTGTGTAGTCTGTGGCATAATGTACGTACGTATGCATGGGGTGCGGCTATAGTCACTATATATACGCATACATACGGGCAAATTGATGTTATCAAGTGGGATGTTTGACGTATGTGGCGGTGCGGTTTAGTGTTGTATGCTGACTCAGGGTGCGCATTCCACACACTATAGATTGAGGCTGTGGCGGCTACAGCCACTGCTTCTGGTTAGCTCTGCCATGCATGCTCCGTACAAGTACGTAAATATACTATGTGTATGAGTATAAAATATATACAATTTTGTAGCTGATTGACATTATCACCTCTTTGTTACGTAGTTAGTGCACACTGCTGCATCAGATAAAGATATGGTTGCCCCAGTGCTTGCTAGAGGGGATGGGAGTGTATATAATGTGGGCCCATTGTGTGCTTTGTAGGTATACGCACATGCATCTGTTTGCCTTGGCCAGGTATTGACAAAGTGTCATTTGTTTGTAGCTTTTCAGAATGTGCTGGTGTTGGTCTGTGTTCAAAGGCAGGCACTAAGCCACACTTTCTTGAATGGAATTACTTTCTCACAAGCAAACCTACAACTGTGAATGGTTGGCTTATTCGAATTTCACCCAGCTGTGGATGTGCGTAATAAGTGGTAGCAATTAGATATGCTGAAGCCAATACAGCTAGCGAGGGACTATAAGGTCACACATTGGTGCTAGAGTGTATGAACCCGGACCCGACTGAGTGGGTATTGGCGATCCCAATCATCCAAGCAATGCCTGGAAGTGCCGCAGACAGCTGTTCTGCCTTTTCTGGGATTCAGCAGTGCGTAGTAATGTCATGTTGCAATCAAGCGTTTGTCACTGCTTCTTTGGTCATTTTGAATTGTTTGCAACTTTCAGCTTCATTCCCAATATGGCCTCAGCTATAATTCCACCGCATCTTGAGCACTTGTACATGAATTCTCCTGTCATGGGTCAGTGAGGCACCGCTGTTGGTATCTCACTGCTCAGTCCTCATTGCACCTCAGATGAAGGTGTACCTAATCAAGGTGGCTCTTGTATAGATCATTATAGTCCAATAAACTAGTGACTAATCTCACTTTACTGATGCAGAGCCACCGTTTACATCCTTCTTGCTGTTAATATATAGCAAACGTACAGTACACCTACCTCTGTATTTGCTATGTATATGGCCCAGTGCAGTGTGTGTGTGTATGAGGAGAGGTACAGTTAAGCAGGTAAGTAGCTATATGTATTAATTTTATTGTTTATTGTGTGGGGGGGGAGTGGGTGGGTGTGTATGTGTACATATGTACAATCGCGTACATGCCAGACTTAGTTGTACGTGGCTTGCGCTTCTAATGCGCATTTGCGTTATAGCATGTGCAGTGTACACATGCATACCTTCATACTGCATAATGAGTGCACTATTACACATACAGTACATACGTAATATACCAACTACGTACAGTAATATACAAACTATGCACACGAAGCATCCAACATGTACAAAGTGCACACAGCGTGATGTACATATTCGTCTAGCATGCCAATCCTATCCCTTTGTGAGACTCTTTTTACACACCAATAGCGACACAAAGAGATAGAGGCTAGTGAGACATACGTATTCGTATACAAGACACAGTGTGTGCTATGTGCTCTGCACACACATATCGAACACTTTTGTCTTAAAAATACATACATACACTTGTGTGTATTATACAAGAATGTGAAGTACGTGCGAGTGATGGCTTGAGTTTGGTTACCTCACTCTTGTGGCTGTTCTTGGCATGTAGGGTTGCTAGGAGGTCTTGAGGTATGACAACCTGCCCTTGCCATAATTGGAGAAACGGCAACCAAGCCTGTCTATTAGTTGTCTTAGAATGAGGGTTGTCTGACAAGCTGACCAAAGCCTAATGGTTCAACCACTGCGTATGTGAACTTCCTAATTTGATCTCTATGGGTGCACAACTTGAAAATGCTAGCACATTATGTACGTATGTAGTGTGGCATTAGTCAGCATGACTGTAGTGTTACGTCTGTACATTGCATACACAAGACTGACTGGTCAATGTTGTGTTCAGAGCAGTCACACTGTCATTTCTGATCACTGTCCCATGCACTTGTAATGCGGAAATCACCAACCAAAGATTTTCTTTGAAATACCAGTGGAAGGCAGCAGCAAGCTGCTGAAACGTGTGGTATTTCAAAGAAAATCTTTGGTTGGTGATTTCCGCAAGAGAACCCTGAGTGATGCAACCCAGCTGGACAAGCTTCTTCAGCTTTACCATGTACGTGCGTACACAGCACAATTGATGGTCTTGTTAGGTGTAAAATGGAATGGCGTGTGACGCATACAAAGTGTGTATGTATGTATACCATCACAGCCGTTTGCCACATTTATTGCAAGGCTGCCATGTTTTGATTTTCCCAAACAAACTGCGCTACCTCGGAATGTCAGAATCCTCCCAGTACACATGTCATCTGGTAAAATGATGATGCCTTGGCTTGTGGCCAGTGATGGATTCAATACGTATGTTTGTATGTCTGTACTGTTGTACATTAGATGCTTAATAGCTGCACTCCATCTATGCACATATGGTATGTGACAATATATTGTCCCAAGAGTACTCTTAATAGTATACTTATCCTTACTGCTTGTTTTGTTCCCTTTTTGCAAAAATGGATCTGACCTGTTGTCCAGTCCATTCAACTTTATTCCATGTTAGATCATCCTGCTCACTTCCGCTTTATCTTCCATTCTATTCTTTTTATCTTTCATTGGGATTGTTGTCGCTTTGTGACAGTTTCAGTGATACGTTGTAGTGCTTGTTGAAGTGAATAGGAAGTTTGACGTGATCTGTCGTCCAAAGCACTAGTGACACCATACCGCTGCAGACAACTAGTGTATGTATGCAACTCATGTTGTATACGTAGCTAGCATTGCCACATTATGCTGGTGAGCGCGTTTTCATACGTACGTACGTATGTACGTACAAGAAATTGCATAGTGGGTCGTGCTACAAATGGATGTGCATGTTCCCCCAGCCTCCCATGCAGCCTAGCCTTACCAGCTGCGGTATCATTCATCTTGACTTTGTCTCGCTGCAGATTCTATCTCATGTTGCATAGCTAGCATTGCCGCATTATGCTGGTGACTGCGTTTTCAGACTTGCTGACTCAGTGCTGTGTAGGCCGGAATGAAGCACTCCAAGTTTGCACGCACTAGCTGAGTGCCATTCCCTTCCACCCCAGGCTGCACACTTGTGGCACTTCGTGGGTTCTTGTCACCTGTTTGTGCCTGTCTAGTAGGGGAACAGCCCTGCTCTGTACAGGCCCAGGGAAGCCTTGTGCAGCCTGCAGCACACGTGTGTGGCTGCATGCTCTTTGTCTGTGTTACCCTAACCTGGATCGCACTAGACCCAACTTCTCATCCAGGGCGAGACTAGTGTAACCCTCACAAAGACCCCCCCCCCCATACAGTCAGTCTGAGGTGTCTGGTTCCATGCAGTGTGCAGCGATTGATGGATGCATTGGCATGGAGGTGTTAGTGACTACTTCTAGGGCTTCGTCTCTTTAATGAAGAGTTGCAAACTGTTCATGTTCATTTGTTTTGGTGCTGAACATTCAACCAGATGCCAGTTGGCATTGTTGGCATTAGTGTGCTGGCTTGTGAGTGGACAGTAATGGCAACTGGAGTATTTACATGCTTAAAGCATTTCTGCCATGCTTTCCTTTGACAGCTATTATCAGACAGTCTATCAGCTGCAGCTGAAACCCCCTTAGTGAATCTCCAACTGCTACAATACCCTACTTGTAAACCGGTGCATGGACCTACCTATGTACGTATACCTACTCCATATACATAGATGAACAATATGTCTCATGATAATTAATATAGTACTTATATGTACATACGTATATTATATGCTAATGGCTTAATTAACTAGTACTGTGCATGTACGTATTGTGGCGAATTAACAAGTGTTGTGTGTTTGTAGAGCCGAGTGTACGTAGTGGGTGACTCTGTCCATCTGCAGGCTCTTGATGAACAATGCCATTGACACAATTGACCCCAGGGCATTCCACTCGTTGGCTAATGTTCAATACATGTAAGGGAGTGTCGTGTGTGTGTGTGTGTGTGTGCGTGTGCGTGTGCGGGCACGTGTGTGTGTGTGCGGGCGCATGTGTGTGTGTGTGTGTGTGCGTGTGTGTGTGCATGCGTACTATGTATTGGTGAGTGTGTATCTGCTCTGTGGGTTCCGCTTACACATGCTTCCGCTTTTGGTTATGCCATGAAATGGTCATTCGTTATCCTTATCTTTGCAGTTATCTTCACATGAACAAACTCTCAACCGTTCCAGCTGGACTGTTCAAAGGTCTCCAGCGACTTCAACTGCTGTGAGTGTCACTGAAATAGCTAGCCAACACTCCCTCCATTACCACTTGTCAGTCGGAAGTAGCCCTTCACTTGAGTGGTGTATCCATGTGGGTGATGGATGAGATGTGAGAATGACTAATATGCAGGTCTCTGCTATTAAGGAGATGTAAACAGAGAATGCAGCAGTATTTCTTCAACAAGCTGATACACACTTCACTTAACCCCCTTTCAACCCAGTTGCACTCTACCTTATACCAAGTATGCTGTAGTGGGGTATTAATATAGGTACGGTACGTGTACAACAGGTAGGGTTTGTATGGAGTACGTATACATACATACGTACTGTACACTCCAAGGGCAGCCATACTCCAAGGCACACTTAGCACACTCGTCTAGCACTGTAAGCTATGATAGCTCTCCTCACGTGTCCCACCGGAGTGGCATGACTAGACAGGTGAGGTTATGGCCAGACAGGAGGTCAGTGCCTGCTATGCATCCTTTTCATAGTGTGTACGTATGCATGTGAAATGTAATAAATATAAAATGTATATAATATAATGTATAAAATATGTATGTATGTGAGGCGTATGTATTATTGCTGATGAGGACTTCACACTGCCAACTCTATTGAATTCTGATGTTATTTCATGGCAGTGCTATTCCGTTTCGTCTGACTGGCTCATGTGTTCCTTAGCTCAGATACTGTTACACTGTGGCTAGTAGGGCAGCCAATGAGCACTTTTGTTATTGTCTCTCTCATTACTTACATATCATGCGGCTTCTTTCATGACTAAGTTGAGGTTTTCTGTAACGTGATCACAGGACGACCATGCACAAACTGGAATGAATGAATACATGATATCCACCCATGTGTAGCGTACCTGTCCACTAGGAACACTTTGAAGAAGCATGCATCTAAGGGTAGGAGGCATCACTGATATGTAGAACTCACAGAATTCACTAACCAAAGAAGTTTTAATTCACCAAAAGTTGCAGCAGCTGAGTGCTACCTTCTGTGAGCCATAGCACCATTGAGAAACAGCAGCCAGCTGCCAAAGCATTTGCTCCAAACGTTTGTGGCTAGTGAATGTTGCGAGTTCTACCTGTACTTACTAGGATCTGCTAGTAAGGACGACTCTTCGCTATTATTAACTATGTAACTGTTTCCTAACTCCACAGGACTCTGTTCAGCAATAGGATACGCAGCATTGGCAGCGAGGCCTTTGGGGATAACACAGCACTGAGGCTACTCTATCTCAATAGCAACAAGCTTATGACTCTTGACCAACGGCTGTTTGATACAACAATTGCACTACGAGAGCTGTGAGTGCGAGAGAGAGAGACGGTCTCCAGTTAATTCATTAATGCATAGACCCATTCAACTGATTGAATGCTCAACTTTGCCAATTGCTCGCCATTCACTTTGTCGATATACGTACGTATATTATGTAGTATTTTTCAGCCATACGTTATGTAATGAATGTGAGAGTACTGTATCGATACAAGCGTAGCCTTGGGTGCTGCTGTCTTTGGCACGTGTCTATGGCTATGTATATCCTATACATTAACAAGCAATGTACTGTATGCGCTTATATTTTCGCAGGAGTTTTGCGGTTTTAGTGGTTCGGGTAGCCATCCGCGAATAATCTAATCTGCGAATATAGTAGCAATAAAGTGTTGCATAACTGTTGAAAATGGACGTCGAACAACGGGTGTTGCTTTTCAGGCTTTATTGTGACGTCTCTAGGTACAAGTAGGACCGGTGCTTTGTTGCCCGTATGCCTACATTGGCCAGTCTGGCGACGCTCGGTGGCTGACAGATCGCAGGCAGGTAGTACATGAACAGATACTCGAGTGGAATGGGGAAAGAATTCCTGACAGGTCCGTGAAGGCTTCAGCGAATCGCTGGTACGGTGAATTGAGAAAGCAGAACGACGCCACTACTTTAATGGCTCTAGCTTGCTGCTACACGCCCTACGAGGTGTTCTCTTCATTGTTCTACTTCGCGCTCCTGCTATACTAGGAGACTGTAATGATCACGACGATAAGTAAATGCACTACGGGCACAGCAAAATGAATGAGCAGAATAGCGCTCTTACTTTCTGTGCATGAGCGCTCATGATCGATAGACACTATTAGAGCCTTATCATTGTATTTGTATACATCTATAGTCTATATATACAATATAAAATATGAACATCCCTCATCCGCGAAAATAAAATCCGTGAATATTGTGTAAATGTGCAATCCGCGAATGTTTAGCCCCCGCGAAAATTTAAGCGCATACGGTATCAGATCCACTGATAACTTTGGTGTACTGACTCCTTATCATGTGTATACTCCCCCACCTCCCCCCCCCCCACCCACCCACACCATGCCCCACACATACACAGGCGTCTCACTCATAACCCGCTGGTGTGCAACTGCTCCCTGCTTTGGCTGAGGACCTTTCAGCCTGCCCTCGCCTCTGTCACCTCTCCCACTTGCACCATGCCCATCTCGCTGAGAGGAGACCACTTACTGGACTTGAGTGCTACTGAACTATCATGTGGTGAGTGTATGTGAGTGTGGGGGGTGAGTGTGTGAGTGTGGGGGGGTGAGTGTGAGTGTGTGGGGTCAGTGTGGGGGGGTGAGTGTATGTGTGGGGGGGTGAGTGTATGTGTGGGGGGGTGAGTGTATGTGTGAGTGAGTGTGTGGGGGTGTGAGGGTGTGTGGGGGTGGTGGGGGGGTGGTGTGGAGGGGGGTGAGTGTGGGGGGGTGAGTGTGTGTGTGTGTGTGTGTGTGTGTGTGTGTGTGTGTGTGTGTGTGTGTGTGTGTGTGTGTGTGTGTGTGTGTGTGTGTGTGTGTGTGTGTGTGTGTGTGTGTGTGTGTCACTGTGGTGAGTGTGCATGTGTGTGTGTGTCAGATGTGGCTGTATGCATGTTCACCAGTCCATTGATGTCTTCCTGCAGCCATGTTATAAGACTTTCACTTAGTCTCACATTCCTAGATAAAGTAAATTCTGTAAATTCCGTTTTGTAAGGTTGCTAAGCAGTTTTTCCCACTGACTAACTAGGTGGGGTGGTCAGATTAGATAGAGATAGCTAGACTGGAATGTGACGAAATCTGTTATTACGCTGAAACACAACAGTCATGTGAAAAGGTGGTTTACATGTTATAGTTTGATGTTTGTATTCAGTGAGTTTGTCAATCAACGACAGCTTGTTATGCATTGCATCACTCCATGCAGCTGGTCTGTCCATTACACTCTTCTCATCTACTGGCTGAGGACAGAATGCAGCACAAGTAGATAATTGCTGTAGTAGTGTATACGTACGTATGTGCTGGCAATAGTTAGCCTGCTGCTCATAATCTGTGGGTGTGGGTGTGGGTGTGGGTGTGTGGGTGTGGGTGGCTGTGGGTGGCTGTGTGCGCGTGTGTGTGGCTTAGTGACAAGTGACACTTGGCAAGGAGAGCATGAAAGAAGCTTCGGAGTACAAATTTTGTGCATTCATGTTGAGCCCGCTGTTAGATGTTACATTTTAGTTTGCGATCCTGAAATGGTGTGCTGCAATATTCAGGCTGAGTATATTATGTATGTATCTCCTACTTTGATAGACATGTGAAACTGTTGAATACGTAGATATGTCATGCCATGCCATGTCATGTCATGTCATGTCACACTGCTATTCACCTACGTATGTGCACAGATGCCCCTCAGGTGCTGTCACCCGAGATGGAAATGACTGGAAGATATGGTGATGACCTCATGATGGACTGCCTTCACAGAGGGACACCCAGTCCTGAGATAAAATGGCTACACAACGACGTTGCCATCACACCTTCAGGCAGGTATTCTGTAATGAGCAACGGTTCCCTCCTCATCTCTTCCTTGAATGCGGAAGACGCTGGAGTGTGGACGTGCTCTGTGTCAAATGTGCTCGGACAGGCCCAGATGAACGTAAATTTGACCTTTGTTGGTGATGAAGGTGTGTTGAGAAGTGTAGGAAGTGAGACTTGAGGTGTAGTGTGAAGATGAGTTGTGAGGAGTGATGAAATTGACTGTAACATTTGCTTGTGAGGAGTGAAGGGAGGATAGGGGATGAGTGGAACGGTGAGGGTACAGGGTGATGTAAGGCAGGATAACGTATGTGATAAGTATAGTAAGAGTAAGTGGAGTGGGGGGAGGGGGAGGAGGTGGAGGTGCCAGTGGTGTAGTCGCTGGCAAAGGTGCTTGGAAGAGGAAAAGAGAAGTAGTAATCTAGGTGACAAGAGAATGTGGTAGAGGCTCATGCTATGGCGTTAAACTGAATGGGAATGTTGTCTAGCAATCACGTACATGGCAAGGGTGGTAAGCTGCAGTGAGATGTTTCGACCTCGAAGGTCTTCATCAATCTCAAAACATTTGTGACCCACGAAGACCCTTGAGGTTGAAACGTCTCACTGCAATTTACCCCCCTTGCTACATACGTCATTGCTCATCAACATCCCCATTCGATCTAAGATGTGACAATGTTCACTTGCATTCTTACGCTCCTCTGCTTACATCTGACCCCCACAGTTGCTCCAGAGATAGTCCAAGCCCTTTCACCTGTCATTGTGTCTGAAGGCTCAACTGCAGTGTTGTTCTGCAAAGCAAGAGCTTACCCTAAAGCAGCCATTGTGTGGCGGAAGAATGGGGAACCCCTCCCCAGGGATGGCCGATTCATTGTCTCAAGTGATTCATACAAGCTCAGAATCTTGGATGCAGAGATGAAGGATATTGGAATCTACAGCTGCAAGGCCACCAACGCCCTTGGCTCAGACGAGGCTAGCATACTGGTAGAGGTCAGAGGTCGGTTGAGTGGTTTGTGTGTAAATTTGCACTATATACCACTTGTACTGTTGCCAATTGTTAACTGTCGTACTGCAGGATTTACGTATATGTAACTACATGCTATACATAACTGCATGCTGTATGCGTACATATGTACTGTATGTGAAGTACATATCATCCTTGTGTAAGGGTGCATTGCTAGCTGCTGTGCGTGCAGTAATTGCTTTCACTGGTTCTCCTCAGTTGAGCTATGTACTAGGCACGTTCTCGTTTGACGCACTTGTCCCTCTTTTACTCTCCACAGCTCCTCCTGTAATTGTCGGCGGCCCTACTGAATTGAGTGTGGTGGAGGGAAGGACTGTGCGGCTGCAGTGCAACAGCTCGGGCGACCCCACTCCTACAATCATCTGGATCAAGGACGGTAAACAGCTGGAGACCGAAGGACGAATCTTCATCAACCCCATCTCTGGCCAACTGGAGGTATTGGACGCGAAGCAGGAGGATGCTGGCCAGTACATGTGCCGTGCCATTAACGAGCTGGGGGCAACATCATACACCATCTCTCTGAAAATTAGAGGTAAGATAGGTGGAAGTTTCAATTACGACGTTTGCTGCAACATACACTGTCTTATGAGATATGTACGTATGCATATAGTATTCTTGTTATACTGTATAGACTCCTGCCATATACGTATTTGTATACATTGAGTACGTAGGTTTAATGCTCGCATATTTTTCTTCCACCTCTACATATTTACGTACGTATGTTTTCAATAGTTTGGTAGAGGCTCATTGCTACGGCATAGGTAGAGCTACGTACGTAGGCAGCTGTTGCGCAATCTCGTAGCATTGGAAACAGATTGAAATGTAAACTGACGAAGACCTTCACAGTCAAAACGTTTACATTTCAATATGTTTCCACTGCTACGCGATTGCTCAACAGTTGCCCCGCTCTACGTATGTTTTTGTGTAACAACTCGAAACACTTATTTTACGTACGTATATGCGTATACATATACGTATTATAGGAACCATACATAAGCTGCAGGGCCCTGTCGTCAGAGAGCAGTAGTAGTAATGAAGCGGTTTATGTGTGTACAAAAGCATTTGTGTACAGTACCTGAATTGAAGGCGTGACTCTTTTTGTTAGTTAAGATTTTCCTCATGTTCTTCACCGTGTCTCAAACATCCCGTACGAGTTTCTAATACTCCCCCTTATCTACATTCCCTTCCCATTCAGCTCCTAAGATTCCTTCCATCTACCGGTCTCCAAAGAACACCTCCACCGTCAAGGGCGGCAACTTCACACTCACGTGTAGAGCCTTTTTGGCTACCGCCTACCAGTGGCTCTTCAACTCCGCCCCTCTGACACCTTCCAACCACATCACGGTGGCCACCATCGGTGACTTGACAGTGACCAGCGCAGAAGTGGCTGACGAAGGGATGTATACCTGTGTGGCATATGGAGAAGATGGCACTGCTAATGCGACCGCTACAGTTAGTGTTTTTGGCGATTTGCTTACATGCTCAGGTAAGTAGGGCGATGCATGTTGAATATAAAGCGAGGGCATGATCTAATGTATAGACAGTTGATACAAGGCCTGTATCCCCTGCATGGAGGGGTGGGGCAGGATAGTACGTAAGTGGCAGTGGTTCGTTAACTCAGTATACTTACGTACATGGTAGAACTGGGAGCTTTGATGTCGCTGTGTGCTTTCAGTTCATTAGCCCTGGCCAAAAGATTTGCGAAATTCCAGACCTTCTGATAATTGTCAGCTACCCTTTACTGATGAAAGTAGCCAAAGGTTACCGAAACGTTTGTGACACTTTTGGCATCTGTTAACAAACTGAAGCTACGTACGTACCTAGCCACTCAAGACTGTTCAGATCTTGTTATACAAGAATGCTTCTTCTGAGCTTACTTATGTGTCTGGTTTTGCTCACATTGAACCAGATCAGGTCACATTTTTGACACTTGATCATAGTGGGTGCACCACAGAGGTGACTGACCATTGTGGTATTAATTTACTTACCTGATTTCTTCTTCATTGGGGTAACTGTCCATCGATGTACATGTAATCCACACTGCACATCAAGTTCCCTGTTGATTTAATTGTTCCCCTTCTGTCTCCTTCTCTCTGACGCACACACACACATATACACACACACACACACACACACGCACACACACACGCACACACACATGCACACGCACGCACGCATCCACACCTATCACCACATACATCAATCTATACATTTCATCATACACAACATACTCATATATGTATTGTATATCTAACTATAATCAACACATATTAATTTTATATGTACGTATATGCTATTACGCACATAAAACTTTACATTAACACACACATGGCCAGGCATCATCACGCCTCAGGAGCTCCTCAGTATCAGAAACAACATCGATGAGGCCATCAACCAGACAAAGCAGAGGTTGCTTGAGGCAGTGCGGACCCGCTCTGCGTCCCCCTCCAAACTGCTGCTGCTGCTCAAGTTTCCCACAGAAGGGACGATCGAACTAGCAAAAGCTGCTGAAATCTTTGCCGAAGCCATTGCACGAATTGAATCCAACTCCTCATTGAACGTGTCATCAGTGCATCCAAAATGTAAGCACTCTGCATGCATACTTGCACTGACATACCTCTACTGCTGCTTGGTGTGCATGTCACTGCACATTGCCATTTTATACAGTCAACTGAGCCAAGGTATGCTAGATCATTTCTTCACACGAATGACTACAAGTCCACTGTTGTGCAGTTCACTGCCAAACTAGCCCCAGATGAGTGTAACGGTAATGTGCGTATGTATGGGACGTGGACAGTTTGGCCGTATCTCTATGCTAAGTGAGCATCCCTTTATTAATACTAATACTATTATTAATACTTTCACAATTACAGTATAGTGCTTACTATATGAGGCCCAACGTTCTTAATTTAGATAATTAGATCCCTTTAGTGGTGAATAATATTTAGTGCTACTGTACTTTGTAATTTGCACTTCTTCATCTGCTTTGGAATTCATCAGCCTAAACTGTACATTGTTTCCTTGACCACTTTTTGCCGAGATTATTATTAACTGTTGTCTCCCCCCCCCCCCCCCCCCTCATTCATAGTCCCCAACACACTGAGCGAGTGTGAGCTGCAAGTCCTAGCCACCCTCAGTGGCTGCCAGCCTCACAACGATGCTATCGACTGCACAGACTACTGCCTCCATTCAAAGTATCGCAGCTACGATGGCACCTGCAACAACGCCAAGCACCCACGCTTTGGAGCAGCTGGAACTGCCTTCCCTCGTCTGCTGGAGGCCGATTATGAAAATGACATTAACCTTCCTCAGGGCTGGAGTCAAACTGACCCGTTCAGTCCTCCAAAGCCAAGTTCTCGCGTGCTATCCACTCAGCTGTTTTCTGCTCAGAATGTCAGTGGGCACAACCATAACACACTCATGTTGATGCAGATTGGTCAATTTTTGGACCATGATTTGGACATGACGCCTATTGTCCCCAGTGACAAAGTGTTTGTCAATGGCAGCAAGTGTGATGAGCTGTGTGGAAACGAACCACCTTGCTTTCCTATCATAATTCCACCCAACGATACTCGCATACGAAATGCAAAGTGCATGGCTTTCACAAGATCCAGTGCCGTCTGTGGGTCTGGCTCGGGCTCAGTGCTGGTTGGCAAGGCAGCCTACCGACGTGAGCAGATAAACAGCATCACTTCATTCGTTGATGCTTCGCAAGTCTACGGTAGCAGTGAAGACCTTGCCACTCGCTTGCGTGAGCCGGGGACGGGTAAGCTACGGATGGGAAATGAGTTGGCTCCAGGGAAGCATTTTCTCCCGTTTGACACTGATTCGCTCGTTGACTGCATGCAACCCCAGCAAGTGAGGGCAACACAAGTGCCGTGCTTCCTAGCTGGAGATGTACGGGTGAATGAGCAGGTAGCTCTGACCAGCATGCACACGCTCCTCGCCAGGGAACACAACAGGATTGCTGAGAAACTGGCTGAACTCAATCCTCATTGGAGCAGTGAAAAGACGTACCAAGAGGCACGAAAGATTCTCGGAGCTGAGTGGCAGAGTATCATTTATAATTTCTATGTGCCAAAAATTGTGGGACCAAACGGAATGCAGAAGTTGGGCGAATATAAGGGCTACAACTCCGACATTAATCCTGGAATTGTAAATGCTTTTGCCACCGCCGCATATCGGTTTGGACACTCACAGATAATGCCTTTCTTGCCTCGTTTTGACAAGAACTGGAAAGAGACAAGCGCAGGGCATTTGCCCCTCTTTCAAGCCTTTTTCTCTCCATATCGCCTTGTTCAGGAAGGAGGTATTGATCCACTTCTGCGTGGGCTTATATCTACTCCAGTGAAACTGAGGACCCCTCAAGAGGTGATGACGAGCTCAGTGGTGGAACGTCTCTTTGAGGAATCAAACCAGATAGCACTGGACCTTGGTGCCCTCAACATCCAACGAGGACGAGACCACGGGATTCCGGGTTACAACCAGTTTCGCTCCTACTGTGACCTAAGTGTGGCAAACACATTTGATGACCTTGCAGCTGAAATTCCCGACAGCACTATACGTGATAAACTACAGACCTTATATGGTCATCCTGACAACATTGACTTGATGGTAGGTGGCATGCTGGAGGAAGTGGAGGAGGGAGGACACTTGGGGCCGACTTTCAAATGCATCATTGTGGAGCAGTTTAGGAGACTCAGAGATGGAGATCGCTTTTGGTTCCAGAATCCAGGTGAGACAGTTTCGAAATGTGTTGGGATTGGGTTTCAGGCTTCAACAATGCAAATTTACACATTAGGGCAAGTTTACTTTCAATTCCCTCTGCTGTTTGCTGTACACATACTCCAAGTGAGTACACAAGTGAATATAGTGGACGAAAGATGTAAGGCTGCCATTTCTGAGCTCCTTCTGTGTGCAGATAGTGTAATGTAGTGAAAGTGGTGTATTATGGTGAGGTCAAGAGGTGTGAAGTTGTGCACTTATAGCACATTATGTGTATGTTCCAATTGACAAGACCTGCTGGCTACACTGCCATAACTGTACTAGTGTGTGTGGTGTGTGTGTGTGTGTGTGTGTGTGTGTGTGTGTGTGTGTGTGTGTGTGTGTGTGTGTGTGTGTGTGTGTGTGTGTGTGTGTGTGTGTGTGTGTGTGTGTGTGTGTGTGTGTGTGTGTGTGTGTGTGTGTGTGTGTGTGCATGCATGTGTGTGTGTGGGTATATATAGTTTGTGGTGTGGGTGATATATGTACGTATGTTGATCCTTTGTGTTAGTGTGTGTGGTGTGTGTGTGCAGTCATGTACATGCAAAGAAGCTGTGCTGAACCTGTGCATTTTATCTGTAACCATATGTACCCCCAGCTTAATAGGCTCATATGTAGGTATGCTTCTGTTATGCTGTAGGCGTGTTCACACCGTTTCAAGTTGAAGAATTGAAGAAAGCCACTCTTGCGAAAATCATTTGTGAAAATGCAGACGACATTCAGCAGGTCCCACGTGATGTATTTGTACTGCAGAATGTTTCAGAGTTTGTAAGCTGTTCGGAGATTGAAGACGTGAACCTCAATGCATGGGAGGAGTGTGAAGGTGAGAACTACTGTATATAGCCTAGATGTAAAATAGGTGCTATTTTTGCTAGGCTATTACAATGCTACGTACGTACGTACGTATGAGGCGTGCATGAGGAAACTGTAAGGACATGGTTGAAAAGCTGACAGCCACTAACCGTAATAGTCGGAGCCCTGTACGTATGATAAGAGTAGAGATTCATTACCGGGTCTGTCAGATCTGTCCTGTATGTGTAATTCAATACACCAAGTCCGCTCTGCAGGACAAATCACTGTAATCCTCTCAAATGTGTTGCAACATGTATAGGTAATTCATGAATTTTGATGAGCAAATAGCGGCTTAACACAAACGGGAGGTGAGCGCAGGAAGTTTCGGCTCGAGAGCTTTGTCAAGTGCTTACTCGTTTGTGTTAAGCTGCTATTTGCTCATCAAAATTCATGAATTAATTCAGCGCAGCTATGAGCATCTATCGCATCAACTCATCCTAGAGTTGATATATAGGTGATAATTGCTGTGTGTGTTTTGTGATTACGAAAGAATCTGAGCTTCATCACAGCATAGGGAGCCCGATAGACGGGGCTCACCCAGGTCCGAAGACCGATAGAGATTATCTGGGCCGTTACTGTCCGTAGACCTTTGAAACGGCAAAGGGAAAGAAAGAAAAGTGGTGCCTAGAGTGTACATGCGATCATGTGTATACCATGGGCAGCAAGGGAAAGCACTATGGAATATCACTTCAGCTCTACAGTCATTTCTATTATATAGCTACAGCTAGGCCAGTAGGACCTGAAATTGATCGATCCCACAGTTAAAAATGTTATATACGTAGAATGCACTGTCTTGACTTCAGCTCACCGGGCACAGCTCATGCATGGTCTTGTTTTGCCTTCAAGATGTCCATGCCAATTTGCTGTTGCCGATGGTGTGTTTATTCCCTTTGACTTGTGCACAACGCACACTGATTAACGTCTGCCTGTCCTTCTCTATGTCCACCACCTCAGCTGCTGAGAGATGTTCCCAGTGTGATGCTATGCGCAAGAAGCGAAGTACTGGAATGTGGGAAGTCCCTGACTCTGATCTTTTGGAAACGCCCACTGAGGTCAACCAAATGAGTAACTCACTCCACTTGTTGGAGAAGCGTGTAAGTTACTTGGAGGAATCACCTCGCAGCTGTCGCTATGGAAATGCAGTGTACAGCACTGGAGCAAAATGGCTACCTGCAGAGTGTCTCTCCTGCAGCTGTGAAGTGAGAGGGTTGCTCAGCTGTGTTCTTGGCATATGTAGAGGCGGGGTCTGTGTGGGCGTGTTCTGGGGTAGGAGGGTGAGATTGGGAATGGAATAATGTTTGGGTTGGAGTGGGAAGTTGTCTGGCTAAGGCAGTGAAGGCTAACAGCACCCAATATTGAATGGGAGAGAGAGCTTGAGTTGTACAATACCCATGGCGTTTGCATGCACAAATGCGTACATTTGACCACATTCTGTGCACAAAATAGGTGTGTAATATGCACTGTATGTTCCTGTATGTATGTTCCTGCACCCATCACAGTCTTGCACTTCCATGCAGGTGTATAGCTGATATGTTGACATAACCATTGCCTCATGCTTCCCTCTCCCCCCTTCTCCTGCACCCCAGGGTGGCTATGTTTCATGTTCTCGAGAATGCTAAAGCAAACCCCATACATGATGTATTTCCCAGTATATATGGCTCCATGCATTGCTGGCAACTCCTCCATTATAACCATTTCTTCACATGCATCAAATTTGTACTACGTACGTAGCTTGGGTATTATACTGTCATTGAACTTGGTCGGACATTGAGCAGTGATATTCATTGTTTTGCATTAAAACTGTGTTTATGCATTTTTGGCATTGCATAATTGATCATGCCCGTAGAAATAGTAGTATTATAAGCTGTGTATATAATACAGTTTTACATGCATGTGAAAGCAAAATCAATGCAGCGATTAAGAAAGACGTTTTTCACACTGAGAGAAGTCAATTGATGCAAACCACTATATAATATATATAATGTATTTGTTAGCTGCTATATATGCATACGTTAGTCAATATGACACTACATACTCTTCATCGGGATCGCTGGCTTCAGAGTCATTGTCCTCTTCCTCAGTACCCCTATTTGTGTGCTCTTGAGTTGAGATGTTGCCATAGATAGGAAGTTCCTCGTTTTTAGCTGGTTTCGGTGCTGTTTGGGGCGGCTTTTTACTGACACCTGCTGGTTGTGTTCTCGCTCCAGCTTTGTTCTGCTGCTTGTCTCCCTCCTTTTTCATGGCTGGAGTAAAATTGACATATCTCTGTGTGGATGGAGGCACCCGCTGTGCTGCTGTCCATTCAGTGGTGTTTTGGTACTCAATCACTGTGTCTGATCTGTCACGTGGCTCTGGGCCGTAATCAGTTGAGTTAGCCAGCTCCTGTCCCACTTTTGCGCCCCCTAACGGAGAGATTGCGTTTGCACCTGTTGGCTGATTTCCTGGTAACACTGCTGCTGGGTTCCTCGATGCAATGCCTGCATCCATTGGTGTATAGTATTCTTCCTCCCGGTTAGCAGATTTCTCCTCCTTGTAAGGACTCCTGTGTTGATTATCCACCACCACGTAGTACTCTTCACCTAGCTGTTCGGGTGGATTTTGACTGTGATTGGCCAGGTTGATGGGGTCCATGGGAGTGTAATACTCCTCTAAAGCTCCTTGTACGTTGCCAGGGCCACCGTGTTCTTGTGACCCGCTGGCTCTACCCGTGTCATCCAGCTGTAAAGGAAGGTACTCGTCTTCCGGGTAATGTTGGTTTAGCAGCTGAGCGTTGTCTGATGCTTGCTTGTTGTCTCGTTCATCTAATGAGAAGAGGATGCATGGAGGTACGTATGTAGCTCTGTCATAGAACAATAGTGAATTCTATATTATATTGAACATTAGTCTAAGCTTGTATAGTAGTATAATACATAATAGGCATGATTGTTCTTACTGTATGTACGTACATTACATTTTATATATACACAGGATAGCTGCCAGTATTGTGTGTGGCACGTGCACGTGTTGTATACTCTAGTGTAAGTGACAATGTTTAAGCTGCACAACACCACCAGTCCTGCCTTTTCGGCTGTAACACTGTACATTTTAGGATCGAATGAGTGCCGTCAAACCGTACCCTTAGTCAATATAAGTAGCATCATCTAGGAAACTATATAATTATGGTTACATTAAATATTATAGTATTATTATATATATAATACAATAAGAGAGGGTAGAGTTATATATGAGACCTTGATGTTACACTAGAGTTGTACACGGGATAACAATCAATCACTATGTTTGTTGTTTACTATGCATGACTGTATATATATATATATATATATCACACAGCTAAACTGAAACACGAAGCACATAACACCATGTAGCTTACACTTTCACAAAGCTGTCTGGTACAAAACACACATACAGCAATCACAACAGTCCCTTCCGAGAAGATTTGCACATGCACGTACACACTAAACACTTGTGGGACCAACATATTATGTATACATCCATTTACTGCCTATACAGTACGTATTGATATCGTTAGTGTTGGAGCATTCTGAATCTTGAGCTTGCACTGCATGGAATGGTGTTTATGTATATAATTATTATGGCGCATGCTCTTTAGTGTATGCACGCAATCAAGGGTAAAGGAATATGTACACCGGCCATGAAAGATCGGTACGACAGTAGCACTCTCCAGTGTGAGGCTTGGTGTCAATGACATACACCAAAGGAATACAGAGTGCTTGCCTTTAAACCCTCCCCACTCTGTGTGCTACCTGTCTTGTGGTGTGTCACATTATCCCCTAAATTGTTTGCCTGGGACTTTCAAATCCTATGAGTTCTGCCTGACTGTACCTGAGTAGACAGATGACCTAGACAATGGGCAGCTGACGATTACATCATTCCCTTTGATTATTGTACCCTGACCTAATTAGGCAGTCAGTAGAGGTGATGACACTTGCACACACCTCAGCACCTTGCCTTCTCTGGCTTCAACTAATGGCAATGCCATGGGAATTTGTGTGTGTGTGTGTGTGTGTGTGTGTGTGTGTGTGTGTGTGTGTGTGTGTGTGTGTGTGTGTGTGTGTGTGTGTGTGTGTGTGTGTGTGTGTGTGTGTGTGTGTGTGTGTGTGTGTGTGTGTGTGTGTGTGTGTGTGTGTGTGTGTGTGTGTGTGTGTGTGTGTGTGTGTGTGTGTGCATGCATTTGTGGTGGGGTGTGATGTGTGTGTGTGTGTGCATGCATTTGTGGTGTGTGTGTGATGTGTGTGTGTGTGTGTGTGTGTGTGTGTGTGTGTGTGTGTGTGATGTGTGTGTGTGTGTGTGTACGTATGTGTGTGTGTGTGTGTGTGTGTGTGTGTGTGTGTGTGTACGTATGTTGTGCTGTGTGTGTGTGTGCGTGTGTGTGTATGTGTGTGGTGTGTGATGTGCATGTGGCATGCGTGCATTTGTGGTGGGGGTGTGATGTGTGTTCATGCGTGTGCATGTGTTGTGTGTGTGTGTGCGTGTGTGTGTATGTGTGTGGTGTGTGATGTGCATGTGGCATGCGTGCATTTGTGGTGGGGGTGTGATGTGTGTTCATGCGTGTGCATGTGTTGTGTGTGTGTGTGTGTGTGTGTGTGTGTGTGTGTGTGTGTGTGTGTGTGTGTGTGTGTATGTGTGTGTTTGTGTGTGCATGTCTTGTAGTTAACTATGTACATCGCCCGTATAGCCAAATGTAAGAGATAAAGATTTTTGGGTCTAATCGCCATATTGTTGAGTTTCGGTTGTTTTGCCTGAAACTGAATATCAGCGGTTTCATCAGCAGCTTGCTAGATAGAACTGTGAGCCGCTATGACATCACTTTTACATACATATTACTATACCGACAATGAATTCCATGATAATGAAACCACTGCTCTCTGCAGACATGATGCTGCTAAGGTATATTCAACTTGGGGTGTCAAGGGGTGCCAGTGTGCATTGTGCATAGAGGAGGGGGGATTCCACTGTACAAACTTACATGCTACACAATTTATGTGGTGATTACAGACATGTTCTGAAAGTGAACACAGCGCAGGGTCATGCTCTGTGAAGGAGGAAGCAGCCATGTGGTGTGTGGCACAGCTAAGGATGAGCATTTTGTATTGAAGGAAATGTTGAATGAGTTGGTAGGAACTTTCAATGTGCACGGTTGATTAGAGGGCTTATGTGTGTGTGAGTACGACAACATCCCCCATTGACAGACACAGAATAGCTATTGAGGTTAGTGCGGAAGACAGCAGGTATAGCAATACACACCGGACCGGTACCTTCAGACCCCATTATGATGTCGTAGAGTCTCATATAGTTGCATTGAATGACACTGATTGCCAATCACGATTAGTTAGGTTGTTGCTCCTCAATTCACTGGCTGTATCACACCCCATAATACTTGGAAAACTACTACAGTGGAACCTGTCTAAGATGGTCACTGGGTAAGGCAGCCACCTCTCTAAAACAGCCAGCCTTCCTGGCCCCAGATAGCACTAAAGCATTGGAATCTATCTCTGTAGAGCAGCCATCTCTCTATAATGGTCAGTTAGAACTGGCCCACAGGCGGTTGTCTTAGCCAGGCTTCACTGTATTAGGACATCTTAGGACACATGGTATTATATAATAATGCTTTACCCTGTAATGAAGACCAAGGGCATAATGCATATATGATATGTGACTGTGTACCCAACTGGTTTGGAAGTACGTGACCATTAGGGCTAACATATGTATATAACACATATGTGCTTCCATTGTTCCATTGAGCTTGTCAGTACCACAAAATTTAATGGCATTTGTGTTGACTATCATTCTGACATGTATACCTAGTTTGCACCTCCGAACTGATCCCGATTCTGACACTCTAACCTAATGCTCAGCTCGCTATCATTAGCTGGTGCTCCACTGTAATGACCACCCTGAGGAAAGTGCCTCACTATGTGACCACCCTGAGAAAACTGCCTCACTATGTGACCACCCTGAAGTAACCGCCTCACTATGTGACCACCCTGAAGTAACCGCCTCACTATGTGACCACCCTGAAGTAACTGCCTCACTATGTGACCACCCTGAAGTAACCGCCTCACTATGTGACCACCCTGAGGAAATGGCCTCACTATGTGACCACCCTGAGGAAATGGCCTCACTATGTGACCACCCTGAGAAAACTGCCTCACTATGTGACCACCCTGAGAAAACTGCCTCAGTATGGGTTCTGGCGTGTACACATACACCTACTCTGTATTCAGCACAGTCTATGAAATAACAGCTGTGGTCGGTGGTGAATCCCCTTACTTGGGCTGAACAGAACATCCTGTTTGGCAGGGCTTGCTAAGATTTCCATGTGGGGGAAAGGCCCATAACGTAGCTACGTGTGCAGTACGTGTGGTGCAGTACGTGTGTATGTACGTATACCATATAACAGGAAAGTTGGCGGGGATTAAAATTTGGCAATTTGGCAGTCTAGGAGTCTGATTACTGGTTTACCTATAATATGTGACATGGCTGAGTTACAACACACTGCTAGTCCTCACCATTAAATATTATGTGCAGAAGTCTACTCTATGGGGGAATGTGTACAGAACAATATGTCCATTATAATTGCAGTTATCTTGTATAAATTGTACAATACATGTGGTCAATTCCTACTGATGGGATGATGTTCGCTACAAACATGTCATTCAGTGGTACATTGCTACTACATGTAGAGGCTATTCAGGTCAGTGTGTGATGGTTGTCTGAATGTGGAAGTACAAATGGGCTGGAATGGAAACCAGCTGGTGATGCAAATATAACTACAGCACTTTTAGCATGGGAAAGTTCAAGTTCTACAATCATTCCCCTGTGTGTTCTGTGTGTGTGTGTGTGTGTGTGTGTGTGTGTGTGTGTGTGTGTGTGCTGGTATGTGTGCCGATGTGTGTATGTGTGTGTGTGTGTGTGTGTGTGCGTGTGTGTGCGTGTGCGTGTGTGTGTGTGTGTGTGTGTGTGCTGGTATGTGTGCCGATGTGTGTGTGTGTGCCGGTGTGTGTGTGTGTGTGTGCATGTGTGTGTGTGTGTGTGCTGGTATGTGTGCCAATGTGTGTGTGTGTGCGTGTGCGTGTGTGTGTGTGTGTGTGTGTGTGTGTGTGTGTGTGTGTGTGTGTGTGTGTGTGCTGGTATGTGTGCCGGTGTGTGTGTGCCGGTGTGTGTGTGTGCGTGTGTGTGTGTGGTGTGTGTGTTATTTGTATATAAGGCTACTTTACAATACCTCACCACGTGGCTTATACAATACAGCCTCTGACACCATGCAAGCATTGTAACATTAATCCTTACACAACGAATCTATATATATACATATGCCCAAGTGCACTAACCTTTAGGCTCAATCTCAGTCATCTCCTGTATGTACACTTCGGTTCTCCTCCTCGCCCTTCTGGCCCAGACGCAGCAGCACACCACACAGATGAGGCTTATGATGCAAGCAGTGATGATAATCAGAGCACCAACCAATGCTGCACTGATGATGATAATTGTTGTCATATTTGGCTGAGTAGGTTCAGGTAAAAGTGGGGATGACGATGATGACAGCAGGGTTGAAGACAAGGTTGACACTGATGAAGGTGTCGGCATTTGTGTGGTTTCATCTAAAATGAAGAGATAATAGTAACTTTCAAATCTGGCAATGTTTCACTAAAATTCCTGACAACAGGGAAAATGCTGGCTCTTAACTGTGTGCCTACACACATATGTTGCGCTGGTAGCCATCTGGGTATGTACATATACATGCATGTATATCTACAGTATCGAATATATAAGTCCTTGGGCCAAAGGCTTTTACAGGGAAGGGAAATCAACTCCATGGGACTTGGCAGAGAGAGGCCATTCTACCTCTACCATTTACCAAGACTGAAGGCTTGCATACTGTGGAGCTGCAGAGAATCTCCTGTATCTGCCCTATATACACCACAATATGTGAGTAGACCTAGCTGAATACTGTGTATTAACAGAGCTTTAATTAGCTGAATACTTATACAGCAAATGACTCAGATACAGTGTGAACTACAACAAGCAGCACATACTGTACAGTATTACCCTCTGAACTCACTAGCCATAGATCCAGAATCTACTGTTTCACTCCACTGAACTCAACAAGTAGTCTGTACCTTCCAGTACCTTACACACTATCTACTGTACAATCACCAACAAGTGATCCCTAGGAAGAAGAATATGGTGCCTTATTTGTAAACTCAGCTCCTGTTACTAGCCACAAAAAAACCCTAGAATGAAAACCTGCTTTGGTGCCACTGTGTTAAGGACTTCACACACCAAACTGAAGCCCTACATCTGCGCAGTGTCATCCTGCTAGTCACATTTCCTCTACTAACAGGAAATGTATTTCATGCACTTCATTGTCTTCTGTGTCCAGGAAAGGTGTGAATACCCAAACATGCATACCATAGGAAAGCGCAATTCAATGTACTCTGTGGTTAGTGAATGGACCGCTGTGGCACTGTCAGGCCTGCCCTGTTGACCCATATCCCCTGCTGGCCACAACCTGCTGCTGGAGCCCTGTGGGGCGTTAATGGGCCACCATGCTGATGCGAGGGAGTACCAATACACAGTCACCAGATGCTCAATGGAGCAAAGTATGCATGAATGCCCTGCATTTTTTCACATACATACATAATATTATACATACATACATACATACATACATACATACATACATACATACATACACACACACACATACATACATACATACATACATACATACATACATACATACATATATACATACATATACACACACACATTATACATACATACATACACACACACATAATACATACATACATACACACATAATACAGACACACGCACATACACACATATATACCCACCTACCTACCTACCTACCTACCTACCTACCTACCTACATACATACATACACACATACATACACACATACGCATCATCCTGTATGCAAACACACCCACTGGAAGTCTAGGGGTGATTATCATTGCACATATACGTAGATGTCTACAGTGGTACACCTTGCAGACAAAGGATAGAGGCTTGGCACACAAACAATAAGCATGGCCAAAGCAGGGCTGGGCATGACCAACACTATATGAACTATGAGGTAGAGAAGCCAGGATGCGTGCATGCTCATGTTACCATTGCTCAGTTACGGGTGTCCCAGCTGCACTATATATTAGCTTACCACACCTGTCATTCACTGAATTTGTTAGATGCACATGGTTTCCTAGAAAAGAGCTGCTAGCCAGTCAGGATCACTGTTATGTAATGATTATATCACCAATTGCATTATACATCATACTTATTAATTAAGCTAGTCTGGCCAATGGGATTACAGTAATTGAGGGTGACATCATGTAGAGATCCAGCATATGCACTGTGTAGTGTACATGTGGGTGCCATGCACACAGCACTGGGCAAAGCTACAAGTGCTGCACAACAGTACTAGTGGCACCCAAAGCACTTCTGTTCTTCACAGGAGTGCATATCCTATATATACTTATAATATGCTGTACGCCTCAGAACTCAGACTTGCCTAACCCACACATGGGAAGGGGTTACTTTGGAACTTTGACGTCAGAGAATGAGTGTATAATTCCTTCTTTTCATTCTTTCCAGCTAGTGGGTGGTCAATAGATTACTGCAGTCTACCTCTGGTCCCTCCCTTCAATTAGTGGAAGAGAATGCAGAGTTCCCTGCACGTATACAAGATTCACAAAGTATGTGACGTGTGACATGCAATTTGGCATGATGATGGTACCAATCAATGGCATGCATATGCTTAGTATATACTATGGCCCAAAGCTGTAGCCTATATTAGATGGAATGTTGAGAGAGCAGCATTTATTTCAGTGAGGCTATTAGTACTGACTGAGAATGCTTCATGAGCTCAACTTATATATTATATGTGATTGTCTGGGGGTTCATTCACACTTGCCAGTGCTAACTGAACCATCTGTTCATTTTATGCATATCACTAGTCACTGTTGTAGCATAATTACATAATGTATGCTGCCAATATAAATCAAGTTCACATTGTGTCATATATACAGCACATGCCACATTAAAAACTGAAATTGGGCAGAGCTATATATACCACTATTGTTATTGCCACTTGACAGATATGACAGCAGTCATATTGTGTGTGTGTGTGTGTGTGTGTGTGTGTGTGTGTGTGTGTGTGTGTGTGTGTGTGTGTGTGTGTGCGCATCTACCCAACGTCCGTAACAGACAAGGTGTACAGAGGTGTGTGCGTGTGTGCACGCGCGCGTGTACATGTTCCATAATTGGACTGACAAAACCAACAACCAACATTAATGCTAAACCAACCTCAGAGGCTTAATTGTGAAGCAAATGACCTCATCTATATTCCATATATATATATAACTTATGTATATATAAATCCACATGAAATGTTAGTACAATGGAATATAATGCGCGCACATGCATGTGAGTGTGCATGTAGTGCTGTGTGAATGTAAATTTAATGGGCTGTGAATACAAGCAAGGCTGGTAAATCATGCATGCACTGTGTGCACTGTGTGCACCAACACAGCTACAAACTGGCAGTAGTCGCTATAGTACTGTGCATTGATCTATCAATGGGGCCCGGATCAATAGTTTGGCAATTATGTGCTTTTGTGGACTAAACTGTAACTGTGAAGATGTTTAGTTTACTGTTTGTGCCTGACAATATTCTGTTCCCACGAAAACTGCAGCAACCATCTGTAATACTCCTGATCACAACACCTTGACAATACATACTAGTCCACTGACAAACCACAAGCAACAAATGCACCATACACAAACGCAGTATGCACTTATGTCTCTTAAGTCCAACATCAGCGATTACACAAACTTCTTTGCCAATGCGAGAACCTTGTTGTAGCGATGTGACAGATGTCTCAAAGTGGACGGCAGGGGTACCTTAATCCGCGTTCCCACGGGCTCATCTTTGTTATTCAACAGCACGACAAAATTGTCGTCAAAGCGAACCCTCGGGTGGGTCCCATGGACTGGGACCTTTGTGCCAACCACCAGAGCCTTCTTCATCTCACCCCTCACGGCAAGGAGCACCTTGTCGCCGACGTTGGCGTTCTTCTTGCCGTAGACGTGGATGCACTTTGGGGCGATGCGGTATGGCGTGGCTGCCGGGCTGTTGTCTGCCACTTGCACCTCTGACATCTTCTGTATGCCACTTCGCATGCGAAGGAGGCCAGCAGAGGAACTGGAGACACAGAGAAGAATGAATGCACAACTTGAACATCCTATTTTGTATTTACTACTGTGTGGAAAATATACGTACATGCAATTACTGCATTATGATGTGCATGCTTTGAGCTATGAAGTGTTATATGTTATACGTAGTTGCAAATAGAATAAATTGGATAGGTAATGAAATACACACGTATTTAACACAACACTCAACTGAAACATAGCTACACGCCATGAAATACAATAAACTTAACTCATAAATTATATTGGTATACAATCGAGATCTGCAGGTCACTTTATAGGAAGCAAACTAACGCACCACAGGTACTTACACAACTACATTCGCCATGGTAAGTGCGTCTATATATGATTTCAGGTGGTCCTAGCTCGAGTCACTTTCGTGCATTCGATTTTTAAGGTAGGGTCGGGGTAAGGGTCGGCTACGCCTGACTAACTAAATGTGCATGATAATCCAAAGTCGCGCTCACTTTCAAATGCAACTCACTGAAGAGTTCGTGCTCGGCAGAAGTGATTCCTCACTGCTTCCTTGAGAAACGGTGATGCTGAAAGTAACTTGGAAATGGAGTTGACTTTGTCGGCCATTTTTGCATTGCACAACATATGCATACACCACAAATTATTATGTCATGGTCAGTGTGTGAATATATATAATTATAGAGTTTAGCATTGCTGATGATACACAAGACCTGTACAGTACAGTACAGCTAGCCATTAGCTCTAGTGCGTCAGTAGCTAGCTAGTAGCTATAGCTATACCGGTAATGTAGCTAGCTACAAATTAAACCAAGATGGAAGTCTCATAACCTGCAGTAAAAAAGAAAGAAAAAACTACAGCTCTAGACGGGCATGGACATATGTAGGTGGGCTGTATGCAAGACAGCACTTGTGGCCGTCACGTTTTGCAGTGTCTGCAATAGCTACACACACAATTGACCCAATATGCTTTTCCAGCATATCCCCAAAGACAGGGCAAGGGAGGGGTCCTTCCATTATATGCAGCCTCCAGCACATGTATGGATGCAGGCTCACTGGTATGCCCCAGCAAATTGGGCCAAAATATACACATGTGGCTACGAATGTAGCTATCCACTACCATTATAAACTGTACAGCATGCAGCCACACACATTGTTCTGAGCAATTATACAGCCATAATATTACTTCAAACAAGTTACATATGTATATTATATAGCTCTGGTGAACACATGAATTTCCCAGCATACATTCTGCATTATAGCCTATAGGAAAATAAACTCTAGTATTCCAAAACAGGACTTCTTTACTTCAGTACACACAAGAGTAGACCCCTTCATCACTACCATAAATAATTACCTTGCTTTCTTTGTTGGTGGATCAGAAGGACATTCTATGTCTGCAGGTACAAAACATGAATATAAACTAATAATTATGAACTCGAGTACTAAAGAGCAGTACCCTTGGTGCAGGCAAACGCGCACAGTATGTATTATAGTTACACCTAGCCTCGTACCCAGGCTGTCCGACGTATAATTAGCGCTAATTATACGTCGGACGGCCTGGGTACGAGGCTAAGTTACACCATGTGAGTGACTATACTATACTATACTATACTATACTATACTATACTATACTATACTATACTATACTATACTATACTATACTATACTATACTATACTATACTATACTATACTATACTATACTATACTATACTATACTATACTATACTATACTATACTATACTATACTATACTATACTATACTATACTATACTATACTATAAAGTTATGCTATGCTAGGCTACGCTACGTCATGCCACGCCACGCCACGTCATGCCACGCCACGCCACGTCATGCCACGCCACGCCACGCCACGTCATATCACGGCACGCCACGTAAAGTCACGCCACGCCACGCCACGCCACGCCACGCCACGCCATGCCACACCACACCACGCCATGCCACGCCACACCACACCACATTATACAGCTATGTCTACAGTTTGTAGAGATCTCACTAAACATGTCACCATAAAAATATTAAATTAGGACATCATTCTAGCATTGCGGAAAGTTTAGCTGAGGGCAACACAGGTATTCCATTTGTGCATACTGTGTGACCAACTCCACAAGTGCCACAATTTACTCTACTTCCTTTACTTTGAAAAACGATTATTACTCTTTTTACTGAGAAAAGGTGGGGGTTCTCTGATTCCAGCGTGTGAAGAAAGCAGGATTTTCCTTGCCAAGGGAAGGCAAGCACGTGCACAACCTGCTTTTTTTCACATGCTGGAATCAAAACCCCCCTCACCTTTTCTCATGACTGCGCCAGCAGAGAAGCCCTCGCTTTACTCTTCTTAAAGTTTACACTTGGCAAGCCCTCCTTCTGGGTAACGACCTTCCAGAAGTACTAGTTTTAGTGTGACTGAATGGCCACTATCAGATTGCATACTAACAGTGCTGAGCGATAGCATCAATTTTGTGATTATCATGATAGTAAATTTACTATCGCGATAGTGAAAGACTGGGAACTGTCACACTTGAGGCTAGTTACAGAAGAAATTGAATACTGAACCTACTCCCTAAGATTACTAAGAATATCATTACAGGTAGTTTAATAATCACCTTCTAAGACCGTTCGACTCAAGCACTTTCCAAGAATGATCGCAGCAAAGCACCAAGTGTGTTTCTGCCCTTTTCTATGATGCCACTACCGGATACGAAGTCGTGATCGTGAAAACTGTTCAAACCTGCAAAAGCTGCTGTTGCTGGTTTAGACTGCTTTTGTACTATCGCACACAGCTACTGTTGTGACAGACTTATATCCATATACATCCATCCATTTTGTCAGCAATTAGTAATTACCTGTCAAAGTGTTTTTGAATTAAGCAATTCACAAAATCTACTGAACAGGCCCATTATTTATAAACTATAATGAAACTGTCAAATTTCGTGACCATTGCCTCAGCCACTATCATGATAGTAGAAAATCCACTATCGCTCAGATCTAATACTTTTCCATACTTTTTATTTAAGTGTCATATTGCATAATCACGCAACCACAAAAATAACAGCACATCCTTTCTGAAGCTGAACACCGGTGTCTAGATGTAATTTGAACTGGTGAAGGATGTGAAACTTGCATTGATCACCCTATGTAAATAATTGTTCTGTCCCACATACGTATATAGTAGCTATGTATAGAATAACAGTCTGAACAGTAATATTATATTATATACATACAAATGTCTACATACAAATTAGTGCAATCACAATGCACTATGCAGTAGGGTCCATGGATCTTTGATCCATTCGATTTTTTAAAAATTGCAATAACAAAAAACACGTTCCCATTTCAATTTTTAATTAGTGACCGTAGAATTGGGAAATCGCTGTACTAGCTCGTTTACTGAAAGGATAGCAGAAATTGGCAACTGGCGATGGAAATGACCTCGTTCAGCTGTGTATTGAGTGTTAGCTGCACAAATTAACCTCTCCTATGTTCATGTGTTCGTGATCGAGTGATTGCACAACCTCGTCCTTGTCCATTAGTTTCAATCCCATCTTTACTAAGAGGTGAACGGGTGTTGGACTGACTGGGGAAACACTGAGAGATAGGGAAGGTAGTGGGTGACTGCTCAGGGGAGGAGGCATCGGTAGTGGCAACATCTGGGTTGGAAGGACTGTTTGATGCAGTAAACTAGTATTATGTATATATAGGCAGAGAAGCTACCTGTGAGCAAACAGAAAAACCTTATTATACTTGCATTGCCTCAAGGTAAGGAAACAGCTAACTTGGGTAATGATAAGTACTTTATATACAGCTAACTTGGCTAATGGTAAGTACATAATATATATATATATACCCTCAGTAGCTAGCTAACTAGCATGATAAGCAGCTATATAGCTTATTACCTGAAAAAACACCCATTTATTACTGAATCCTGGTCATGAAGTAAATGAAAGTCCCTTTGTGAGCCATAACCAAGAACTTTGTATATACATGGACTATATATATGCCCTTTCTGTTAATGTCTGTACATATATATGTATAAAATATTGGGGTGCAGTATAAAAATTTTGGCACATATACATAGCTCATACTGTCATAAAAATTATATGTTTTAATTACCACATGCAGCCAATGCACCTATTACTTCTAAACAAATACATTCATCTTCCACATGTACACCAATGATTATCCGCATATATACTCAGCACTGTTTATGCACGTCAGGTCTGAACTAAGTCTACAACATTTATCACAACACTGTAAATCAACATAATTTTCTGCTTGCATAATTCAACACAGCACTTTCTACCTTATTACCAAACGCATAGCAAAGCTGATGCCTATTGTATAATATGTGCATGTCTAACTTGTTTACAAACTTAGTAAAGGGACTGTAATATAGTGAACCGTTTGTTCATTTATTGTGCAGATCGACGTCAAGTGCATCCAGAACCTTCTTTAAAGGGATTGCATAGCCAGCCGTACCAGTAGAGGTTATACTACCACCAAAAACCAGTCCTACACAGCGTGTTGATTCTTTGGCTTTAACATATTCTCTCAGCAGTGAGCCTGAGTCACCTTTATCTGAGCCAGTGTTTTTAAAGTAGATTAGATTCTTGTATTGGTGTACGTCCACTCCAGATGTCTGACCTGAGAATGTCCCTGTAACCCACACACGCAGGTATTTAGTTGTACCATCACTGGATGGAACTTCAGTACCGCCATTGCCTTCAACCTTTCCTTTAACTCCACTGCTATCCATCTCAGCAGTACCTTGAAATCTATCTTTCACTTCCACAGTATGTTCTCTACCGTCAACTTCAAGTGTAAGTGTACACTCAAATTGACCGTAAACTTCATATTCGTCTATGCTAGTAAACACTCCAGTAATATTTCTTGCAGTATCAACAGCGTAATGACTATAGGAAACACTTTCTTCTGCCAGCGTTGCTTTGGATATTTTCCAGCAATTCACCTCGCCATCTTCCACGCTACCTTCAAAAAGAATGAATGTGGAACAACAGCCTTTGACATCTGCTCTTTTAACACCCTTTGACATTGCAGTACTAAAGCAGACATGATCCACTTCTTCACCAGAAACAATTTCCCCACTGTAATAAATAGGTTCATTCTTCATTCTTGGTGGGAAGTCAGTCATATTTTCACACCTCAATACGGCAAAAGCTGCATCTACCTCCTTTTCAGAGCCAGCAATAGCCTTTACAGTGGCAATATACTGATACGTGGATTCATCAGGATTTACCAGTTCTTCCCCCACGGCCCCTGCAATATGTTTGCAAGTAACAAGACCGATTGGGCAGTGGCCATTATCACTGCTGACCCTTTCCTTGGCGAAGAAACCTAGAGTGCCATAAGCATTCTGTCCTCTGCGTGCAATCTTGTGCCCTCCTTGTGCCTTATAATTTGCTAGTACATCTGGAACCTAAAATGCAGGGAATACAATGATAGTGTTATATACACTTTCTTACCAACAAAAGTTTCATCCAGTATCACCATTATACAATGGCACCTTTCATACACACAGAATTGCAAGCATGAGGTTATGCCATGCAGATTTAGACCTGCAGCTCACAGCATTTGCTAAAACACTGCAAATTATTAAATGGGCTTAGTACTATGCATCCTTGCAAGAAATACTGCAGGAGTGCTAAGGATATCATCTTGTATGTGTTTTGACCATTACACCCAGAAATAGGCACGGGCTTGTCACTGATGAAGACCCTTGAGGTCAAAACGTCCTACTGCAATTTACCCCCTTGCTACATGATTGCTGAACAACATCCCCGTTCGGTTCACTGCCGTAGCATGAGCGTCTACCACTGCGACTGCGTCAAAAGGTACATATCTCTGTATACAGTTCACTCTGAAATGTTGGGCTGCCACTGTGCTGGTGGGCCTTTTCAGAGAATAACACTCATCAGCAGCACAGGGTTGACAGCATCCAGAAATCACCAAGCAACCACTTGTCTTGTGATTGGACAGAGACTACCAAACTGCTGGTGGTGTTAACCCTTTAATTACCAATGACACAAGTTTGAATTGTGCGCGCAACCCCTTAGTGTCGAAATAAAAATGTTACCGCATGTGCCGAATTGCACGTTGAAACATTTCCATGTTTTGACGCTTCCTTCGGCTATGGGTAGCGACGCTATACCGCGGAATCTACAAAGACATCTCCATGCAAGCTTGTGGATTGTGATTTTGTGCAGACTTGAGAGTCTTCACAAGCGCGATTGAAGAAAAGATGGTGAAACATGGTGAGTCTTGCATGTAACGCTGATGATCACCTATTGTCTACATGTTGATGCATGCAGTTTGTCAAGATATGGTACAGTGTATGGGTATTCATTATTTGCATACTTGAGTAGTCCTGTGAAGGATAGTAATCCAGAGTAAAACGTGTAGAATATGTCACAGTACAGGTGTAGGGAAAGGCTTTGGTGTTACACCATACTGCGTGTAGGATCACTCATCACAGATAGGACCATGGTGTGTGTGAAAAAGAAAGAAGCAGTCCTGTTCTGTGCCATTGTGGCAGAGAAATAGACTGCAGTCTTTGCAAACCACATCGTGGCTCGACGTTCTTTTCTGAACTTTGAGCAGTAGTGGCAGTGGTGTACCTGGTCACTGCCACAAGTGAGAAAATGGCTTTGGCAGTAGCTGTAATGCTAGCTCGTCCTGTCCTCTTTCTGCCAGTTCAGTATCTCCAAAGATGAGAACTCTTTACATAAAATGAATGCATTTACAATAGCAACATCAACGAGAAACCAGAAGATGTACTTGCAATATTTCCGGCACTTGATAGGAGTGTTGTAGTATCCTCTGAGTTGATCGTAATGATCAACGCCTCCCATAAACCTGTTGTAGAGTGCAATGGATGATGGGCAAGGGAAGGTCTCTCTAGTGCCATTCTTCTTAATTCTTTTCACAGTCCCAGTTACCGTACAATCTACATTATTAGCAATGACAATGACAGGGTGACTGTCCTGCCACAGTGAGATGGTTGTATTGCTCTCCTTATGTTGGACAGTAATACTATCTCCTCTAACTGCCAGCCTTTTCTTAGCATGACGTTTCAGAAGTTCTAGAAATCCATTACAAGGTTCTCTTGCGGAAATCACCAACCAAAGATTTTCTTTGAAATACCCAACGTTTCGGCAACTTGCTGCTGCCTTCATCAGTGGTAGTGGCTTACAGAGTGTGCATGTGTTAAATGTGTGAATTGTGTGCCACTTTGAATCAGATACTGCCAGAAATAGGCAAAAGCTCAAGTTTGATACTTTACTAGATAAGAGAAATAGGTGCCACCCACCCCCCTCAAACCAATGGGTAGTGAACCTTTCCTCCAAACCACTCACACAGCCTCAAACATCTGTCCTCGCTAAAGGTCTCAATTTCGCCCTTCCACCCAAGCAGATCCCCACAGCAGAGATAGTTACCTGCACTGAGACAGCCCTTAGAAGAGCTGGAGCCCCACAAGAAATCACGAATAGAGCCCGCACCCAGGTCGTAGGAATTCTCAGTAGAGCCAAGTCTCCCAGCACTAACTTCTCCCCTGCTGAATCCAAAGCCCTTTAAGAACTCTGAATGAGACCAGCCTTATAATTATTCCAGCTGACAAAGGTCGTGCCACTGTAGTTTTGGATAGAGAGACCTACGACACCAAAGTCACCACCATGTTGTCTGATCCTGCCACCTACAAACCTGTAACCAAAGACCCCACTGCCACACTTCAACGACGTATGAATGCCCTTCTTCTGTCCCTAAGACGCTCAAACCATATTTCAGAGTCCCTCTACAATCGACTGCGCTGCTGAGCAGGACGCATCCCTCTACTGTATGCCCTCCCCAAAATTCATAAGCCTGAAACCCCTCTCAGACCTATAGTCTCCTTTGTATCCTCCCCCACGTACCAATTGTCCAAACACCTCTCTAAGATCTTAGCCCCACTAGTTGATAACACCAGTCACAGTGTATGCAACTCCACAGATTTTGCCACATTCATATCCTCACAGACCCTTAATGACGACAAAACCCTAATTTCCTTTGATGTTGTTTCCCTTTTCACTAAGGTTCCCACGAGCCTCGCCACCCAGGTTACCCGACAGCGCCTTCTAGACGACACTTCCTTAACTGGGTGCACCTCACTAACAACAGACGAAATCACCACCTTGCTCGAATTTTGCCTGAAATCCACTTTTTTCACCTTCCGTAACTCCCTCTACCAACAGGTCCATGGCACAGCCATGGGTTCCTCAGTCTCTGTAGTGGTAGCTGACCTTGTAATGGAAGATATTGAGTCTAGAGTCCTAACTTCTTCCACCTCCCTACCTCGTTACTGGAAAAGGTATGTAGACGACACGTTTTGCGCCATTAGAACTGATTCTGTAGAGAACTTTCACCGCCACCTCAACTCCATAGAACCCAGTATTCAATTTACACTAGAGGCCGAGTCTGAAGGACAACTTGCCTTCCTATACGTCCTAATCTCATGCAACCCAGATGGATCCATGGATACGACTGTGTATAGAAAGCCCACCCCCACACACAAGTACCTTGACTTTTCTTCTCATCACCCCCTAGCCCACAAGATAGCAGTAGTACGAACCTTGTACTCCAGGGCACAGGCTCTCACGTCATCAGCTGTCACTAGGACTCAGGAACAACACACCATTTCCAGAGCTTTAGCCCAGAATGGTTACCCAGCCACTTTTATTCACTGCCATTCCCAGCCCTCGCATGATCCAGCTCCTCTTTCACAGCCCCCCAATGTCACTACCTCAGCCACAATACCATACATCAAAGGCACCTCAGAGGCCATCAGACGAGTCCTGTCCCCCCTAGGCATTAGAACCACTTTTCGCCCTATTAACACTTTACGACAACTCCTAGTACACCCTAAGGACCAAGTCCCCCAACAAGAAAGGCCAGGTGTAGTATACCGCATTCCCTGCACAAATTACCCTAGAACATACATAGGACAAACAGGTAGGACCTTAACACAGCGCCTGAAAGAACACCAAAGAGCAGTACGAAATGCCGACACAGCCACCTCGGCCCTAGCAGAACATGCTCACTCCACTGGTCATCCTGTTAACTGGACTGAGGCTCGTGTGATTGACACCTGTTCCTACACTTCCAGACGATGCCTTCTCGAGTCCTGGATGATCCACAAGGAGACCAACCACCTGAACAGAGAACTAGGTACACTGCCCCACATCTATAAGGCCCTCATTAAGCACTCATAGTTCCTCACCCACAGACTGCTAATTAACAAACATCCATGTAATATTCATTTTTAATTCATTTTATTTTTTAATTCATTTTATTTTTTAATTCATTTTAAATTTTTAATTCATTTTTTTATCTTCACCTCACATCATCAGCTGTCACCCTCACACATTTAACACATGCACACTCTGTAAGCCACTACCACTGATGAAGGCAGCAGCAAGCTGCCATAACGTTTGGTATTTCAAAGAAAATCTTTGGTTGGTGATTTCCGCAAGAGAACCCTGAGTGATGCAACCCAGCCGGACAAGCTTCTTCAACAAAATCCATTACAATTTGTGCGCATGGCTCCACAACCGTACAAACCTGTACGCCATAGATCCAATAAGAGGTCCACACTAGAGAAAACGTTATCAAAGTATAGATGGCGGTAAGAGGGTGCAAGTCACTGCTGAGTTCCTTCACTACTCTAACCTCTAATCCATCAAAGGCAGACACATTCCCATTTTCAGCTTCTGCCCTCAACCATGTCTTGAAGCCCATTTTTACAGGTTTCAAAGGTACATATTGCTTCATGGTAGATCTGCCATTGAAGGGTATCATGGCTTCGTCAATACTGATGTTATTTCCTGGTTCGTAAATGGCTGCAAGTCGCTCGGAAAGGGCAGTGATTATTGGCCTGATCTTCCCTAGCTTGTCATGATTAACTGAACCTGGTGTGGAGAGCGTTTCATTGTTGATGAAATGTAGATAGCGATGAATGGCAAGAAATCGGACTCGTTAAATCATGTCAACTATTGGTGGGTAGCGGAAGACCCTGTCCTTCTTCCAGTAGTCGCGTAGTGAAGGGAGTTTGATGAAGCCCATCAGTATCACATATGGGCACATAGTTCATTTGTGGCAACTGCTGTCCATGTCTCTGATCTGTCACCCAGGCATGTTGATGCATATCTGTTTGTCTACTGCACCATTATGTCGATGACTGATGAGGCGAAAAACAAGAAAAAGATCTCCTTCACTAACGATGGGATGGTGATACGCGGACCACCTTTGCCTGTGAATGCATGTGTCTGTCTGGACACACAAGGTGTGGACCACTTGATGTTAGCTGAGCTGTAAGGTGAGTATAATATTCTGCATTAGATAGCATCAAGCCATATGGTGACCTGAAGCAATAACAAACCTAACTTCATCTTTGTCATCATATTCTTGTGCATCTTCTAGTTTACTGCAAGAAATGAAGATTTGTACTTATTACTGCTGTAGATAGGAAGCAATTCATGGTCATATTGTGACCAACCTAAGCTCATGGTCACTGTCAATTTCTTCCTGTAGGATGCCACGATAGTCATCACTTCCAGGGATGAAGGGTTCATCCTCAACATCATCTTCCTCATCATCTTTGCCTAGGAGCAAGGACCTCCTCTCCTGAAAGCCTAGATGATCTGGCCATCTTCTCCATTGTGCTGTTGTGTGTATTGTATAAAATTATTTGTAAGTTCCATATTTTGCTTTCCTGGCCATTGTCAAGCTTTCAGAGGACTCACCAAGGAGGAAAAGGGGCAATTAAGTTATGCTGTTGTTGTGCTGTCATCTGCAGATGATCTGTATCTTCACTCAAGCAACTTGCACCGTCGAAGTTTGCGCCTTCGAAGGGTGGGACAGTTGTAAAATGGTTTCTGTTACCATGCAATTTCACATGCTTAGCTCTTTGCAAATCTCTTTTATCGGCTATGTAGAAGGGTGCACAAACACTAATCGTTGCAGTGCCAGTGCTAAAAAGACGGCACCTCTCTCCTTCTCTGCAGAAAAGGCTCACTTCTACGACCTACTGGCAGTGACCAGTATACAGGTCACTCGGCACTCGGGGGTTGCATAATACCGACCAGTACAGTGGTTATTCAGCACTAATGGGATAATCGTCCCTTTGCTCGGATTACAAAGGACGCATGTGGAACATGGCTAAAGAAACAAAATGGCTGCTGCCGTAGGTGATTTTGACCTTCGTATATATTTCACTTCTTTCTCCTTCAGGTTTAGTTGGATTAGAGCGAGACCAGTACTATACGAAAGGCTATGAATCTGATGTGTAATAAGTTGTTACAGTGCTCCGTTCTGAAGTTAAAAGAAAACTACTAAACAAGTATTTCGAGTTAAAAAACTCATGGGGCAGCCGCCCCAACTCGAACTACTTGCTCTAGCTCGCAATTGCTGGTTAGGGTAGTTGTGCACCAGGACCATGTTATGTCAGTTTATTAGTGCATGCATTTAAACATGCATACAAGCACACAGTACCAGCATTCACACATGCAGGTTTGCACAAGATTAGCATACTGTGCACAATTAAAACATGTTTGAACGTTAACAAAGTTTAATAACTTCACCAATAGAAAGTGCAAGCACACACGAGAAAAACACACGGGTCACAGAAGCATAAATGCGCAGTACCATGTTTTTGTCCTGTCAGAAGGCTATTGGTTCGAGTGCAACGCAGCGCGCCAGTGCTGAAGACGATTCCAGTGTGTGCCACGTTTTCCTGCCCTAGAGACAGCCGGATAACCTTAGCATAGGCGATTCACGGTCTTTGCAAAGCTTGTTGTTGCTCCTGTCAATCATCCTCGGCAGCGTGGTGAAGACCACTAGTCTACAAGTCACAGCGAAGACGATGAAAACAATATTCGCGCAACCTGGAGTTTTTACGCCGTAGAACACAATGCCGTAGACAAGAACACAACCAACGACGACTGGGCGACTTTCGAAGTTCTGTCCATGCCGTTCTTCTTTCATGAACGCTAAGAAAATGTTTCTTCCTCAATACTTTGCCTGTACTTGCCATATAAATTTCAGTGTAACAACACCACCGTAGGTTCACGTATTATATATATATACCTACATATATACATATATATATCTTACCTTAACATGAAGCCATACAACAAAATCGCAAAATGAAAACAATATAGGGGCTGCCACAGGCAAAAAACCATTAGCACTAGTAGTTTCCGGGCTGTAACTTTCCAACAAAGTACTGTAACAACTTATTACACACGGCAAAGTTAGACACCGCGATTGCGAAGTGAGTGATGTCATTCTTGTCTCTTTGAGCCTTTCTGAATTTTACAATACGAGCATTTACTGCTCTTTTACTGATCAACTTCATTTACGCCAATATATCTCGACAGCACAAGACATCGCTAGCAGAAATCATATGCAGAGGTTAACATAGATTCACAGCCTTTCGTTTAGTACTGGTCTACTAAGCCTGAAGGAGAAACAAGCGAAATATATATATGCAAAGGTCAAAATTGCCCATGGCGGCAGTCGTTTGTAGGGACTGCTTGTGGAAGCCGCTATATTGTTTTCATTTTACATTCGTCATATGTTACAGAAATACATATATGTGGCAGTCGAGGTAAGAAATCAAAAATTAAGGCACTCAACCGAAATTTCGTTTTCTGAGCGATATCGAAGAACAGCTCTTATACTACCCGCTTACAAAGTTCTGAAGCTAGATTCGTCTCCGCGATGGAGATATAGCCCCTAGAAGTGGCTCACGTAGGCGGCGATTCGGTCATTTTGAATATTAATAAGGACAAGAAAATGGCTCCCCGCGAAGACTAGCAGTGCGTGGGGCAGTTTTTAAGCGCTTGCTCGCGTATGTGGTACCGAATCTCTCTGCTCTCTCTTCCGTGCCTTCATCATCTGTCACTGATGTTCCTGAGCGTGATAAACCTCTTCCTAGCTCGGGTGAAAGTCTGTACGCTGACTGCGACTTTCCAAAAAAGAAGTTCTCCAGTCTGCGACCCTGCCTTCCTTTCTGCGACCCAGTGGCCACGTCAGCACAGCTCTCACCTCAGCTCGCACCTTTGCAGTGGTGCCAGGAGTGCTGCAGGAGCCTTCAGAAACAACAAACGAGAGGTTGTGCGGCGACTCCTCCGACATACCTGTGGGTTTTGAGGTGGTTCTTGGCCGTAGATGCTTGTACAGACTTTAAATAAACACCAATAGGTAGCTGAAAGAGCGTCAAACACGGTCGTTTTTGCCAATCATATCGTTACCAACGCATTACCGATCTATTACATCACGAATGTTCCGGCGCCATTTTCTCAAATTCGTCGCGTTGCATAATTTTTGATTTCTAACCTCGACTGCCACATATAATATTGATGCTATAGTGATATCACTGTACAAGAATTTATAATGTAAAGTACAGGCAAAGTATTGCGTTCAGTACCATTCATTTTGGCGGCCATTATTCTTTGGCTCGTGAGGGAAATAGCCACAAAAAGACCTCAGAAAGTTGCACAAGTCGCCGTTTGTCATTGCTCTGAACATCACGCTGTGTTCATTGGATGTTAACATTAGCGTCGTCCACACTACGGCCTTGGACAAGGGACAGGAGCGACGCTAACCTTGGGAAACGCGCCGTATCATTTGCAAAGTGTCCAGATTGTGGGTTCCCAACTTACAATTCTCGCAGCACTGCTGAGAACAAGAACAGAAGTAACACCAAGCTTGGCGAGGGAGCTACACGTCTATTCTAAGGTTGGCTATCTGTGTTTTGCGTAGGAAAGCTTAGCATGCGTGCTGTTTGTACTGAACAATTTCTCTTCTTCCTTGACTAAGCACCTGCTACTGTGTCCCTGTAACCTGTGTGTGCTCATATCACTGCATTCTTAATCATGTTCATGTCTTGAAATGCAGAAATACAATGTGGCTAGGCAGTATAACATGATTGTTTGGTACAGCTCCAAAGTGAGGAAGGATTCAAAGAAAGAAAAATGTATGCACTATTTGTCTGTGTCTGTGTGCCCATGCCCATGTGAAACTCTGTTTGCTCATACTTTCTGTATGGGCATATGTGGTTGCATTGTTCTGACATGTTGTCAAGTCATGACTTGTGACGAAGACAGCAAGTAGTTCGAGTTGGGGGTGCAGCCCCACGAGCAGTGTTCTCTCTAGGCTGTTTTTGGGGGGTGCTGCACCCCCCTATTGTCCAAATATACCCCCCTATCAGTGTTTCAGATGCTGCTGCACCCCCCATAAGAATGATGGCATGCAAAGCCGACCTGTATTCAGTAATTATTAACAAACAGTTATACACATGCAAGTACATAGCAATCGATTGCACAATAGTGATGCTCACGGAGGATAGGGGCTGGATTCGAGACTAGTACTTTGGACTAGGGCTGAGCGATAGTAAATTTTCTACTATCACGATAGTGGCTGAGGCAATAGTCATGATATTCGATAGTTTCACAGTAGTTTGTTTACCAATACTGGGTCTGTTAATTCGATCTCCGAATTGCTTGACACATAAACACTATGACAAGTAATTGAAATGGGGGGATAGATGTATAATTCCAACAAAAAAGTCGTTGTATGCAATAGTGTGAAGCAGTCTCCCCAGCAACAGCAGCTTTTGTTGCAAGCTTATCAGCTTACTTCCGGTAGTGATGTCACAGAAAATGGCGGATGCGCACGAAGTGCTTTGCTGCAATCGTTCTGGGAAAGCGCTTGAGTTTAACGGTCTTAGGAAGCGATTGATCAACTATGTCTAGTGATAATCTCAGAAAAATCTTTGGGGTTTGGTTCTACTGTAACTAGGCCACTATCGTGACAGATCCTGTGCACTTTCACTATCGCAATAATAAATTTACTATCGTGATAATCACATAATCGCTCAGCACTACTTTGAACTCCATCCCCCTGCACCCCCCTATTTCAAAATTCTGGCGAGAACACTGCCCACGAGTTATTTAACTTGAAATACTTGTTGTTTGATTAGCCATGTCCCACATCCAAAAAGTTGGTTTGTGTAGGGGTGAAAATAGTGTCCATTGAAAAGCATTGGCTAGACTAACCCCTGCACTTCAACTAAGCAAGTGTAGTGGATGTGAAAATGCCACCTGGTTCCACACAAAGGGTGCAACAGAGGCAGTGTCGTTCAATCCACAAAGGGCCTTACAGGCGACAAAAATAGAGAAATTCCATCTAGAGGTAATGAAATACTAGTCAAAAGAAGAGGGGAGACCCCAAGAATGGGATCGCTGTCCATACCCATGTGTCTAACCACACCATTGACTGGGATGAGGCCAAAGTCAGAATCAGTGTCTCTGGATACTGGCAGCGGAGAGCGACCGAGGCCATCTTCATCAAGAAGAGTGGAGAGACCATGAACCTGGACAGTGGCCTACAGCTTCCAACAATGTGGAACCCTATCCTCGATCCACCATAAACCAGTACAAGTACAGGTCATCACTATTTTATTTTTATTTTATATTTATTTTATTTTACCTTATTTTATTTTATTTATCATTTATTTTATAACATTTATTATTTCACTTTATTATTATTATTTTATTTTTTACTCATGACCTGTCACCCAATTCCCGCCTCTGACATCACATGTTGCTGTATATAAGTGGACTTTTCCCTCCTATTCTTCAGTTTTGTAACTGACGAAGACCTTCGCGGTCGAAATGTCTTACTTGTTGGAACTATTGCTACATGTTAGCTCAATATCTCTCTGGTTCTATGTATTCCGTAGCATGAACCTCTACGACATCATTAAACACTTTAGAACACTACATATGCGTCATGGCAATTATTTATGCCACATGTACACGCACACGCACCAGTGCCAGAACCTTCAGTTAGCCACGTCACTTGGTCTCCTGGTCCCGCCTGTGGCGCGCAAGCTGCTTGTAAACTCTACGCAAGTTTACACAGCATCTTCTTTGATGGAAGGTAGGGCTGACTCCACGTTAGCATGTCCAGAATAACTTTTAAAGTGCACAAGAGCAATTCAGCCTTGTGGAAGTGCCTTCACCTGGTCTTCAGGTCGTGCTAGCCGCTTCTAAATCATACACAATTTACCAGAGCATCACCTTTGATGGAAGGTAGGGCTGACTCCATGTTAGCCTGTCAGGAATAACTTTGAGAAGGCACAAGTGCAATTCGCAGTATTCCTGAATGATCACTTCAGGCTGCGATCAATTCTTTGCCGCTGCTCCGAGCAAAAGAAAGCTGTAGAAGTAGCGAACATGTGTGCACCAAATTCTCACTGTGAACGGCCATGTTAATTTTGCCACTCGAGTGCACGCTACTTCTACAGCTTTCTTTTGCTCGGAATGGCGGCGAAGAATTGGTAGCCATGATTGCACTAAGCCTTCTCAAAAGTTATTCTGGTATGCCAACATGGAGACAGCCCTACCTTCCATCAAAGAAAACACTGCATAAACTTGTGTAAAGTTTACAAGCAGCTTGAGCAACACAGGCGCGACCAGGAGGCCAAGTGACGCGGCTAACAGAAGGTTCTGGCACAGGTGCGTGTGCACTGAAAGCAACGTTGCTCTTGGAGACTCTTGCGCTAAGATAAACACTTGTAAATTGCGCCTTTCGTCGTGATGTATAAAGTTGTCATCCGCGGTTACATTCATGACCACTTTATGCTTCATCTGCGGTTCAAGGGTTAACAAACGCTCACCATAGTCAATGACAGCAGCCAGTTCAGGCTTTAGAAGTCCAGTTTTCTGTGAATCTTTAAAGGAGACAAGGTTTGATCCTGTCTTAGAACCAACATCTTCATTCTTACATAGGAAGGGTTCAACATCCCCAAAATGTACAATCAGCTGATGTAGGACCTCCCGCTTGCTCCATCAGCAAGTTGCACTGTAGGTGGCCATAGATTGTCCAGTTTGCTCTTTCCAAGCTAATTTTGCCTTAGGATTATGTGCAAACAGCATAAGCCTAGCTGTAGTAAACTGTGACAGATTAAGAGTCTTGAAACACCCTCCTACATGATCTACTATGAGAGAAGCATCCTATAATCAAGATGTTAGGGTATATCACCTTCGGTGTTTGCATGGCAGCACCATTCACTGAGGCATGGTCTCTCATTGAAGCAATAAGCTGATCTGGACCTATACCATATTGGGTTGTGAGAACATGAGCTATTGCTTCACCAAATAAGCTATTAGCAAGCAGCTGGAGCCGAATAACCCGCTGTTCTATTTTCTATGACAGGCTAATGAACCAAAGAACAATTGCCAGTGCCTCTCTAAGATGTGCAGTTCCATCGAATATTACACCAACATGCTTTCCGTGGGTTTCCTGCTGATTGAGAACATAAGGGATTAAGACAAGCATATACATTTGCTGATCTGCAGGGCGTGTTTCACCATGCATGTGGATGGCAGTCCTTGTTGTACCTCACTAAGACCTTAGCAATATCACGCTCACTAGCCTCCGTGTCTAACTTATTTTACCTTTGTGATGCTTGGAATATTGCAAGTGGCTCTTCAATACGCTGCTTTTCAATGACAGCTCCTCATGGCAAGGTCCACAAAACAGCTTACTATTGGACACTGTCAGCGGCTCGCCTTTATGTTCTTTAACTCTTTGCTCGGGTCAGACACTCGTAGAAGCACTACTACTATTGCTAGAGTTGCACTACTTCTGCGCTTGCACTGTGGAGGTGGGTTGGTTGCCACACGATGCTTCCTCGCAAGTTCCAAAGGTTTAGGCGCTCACAGCACGTTGAACAAAGACTTTGCGTCTTGCTCCTCCACCTGTTCCTCGCTGTCAGAGCCCGAACTAACAGCGCTGTTAGAGTATGAATCAATCGCAATCACTCCACTTGTACCGCTGTCGGTACTAGGACTGCCTGGAATGCTGTCAGCCTATATCCAAACTGCATGTGCCACATTGTACAACTTTCAATATTCCTGTATAACTGTCCAATTATTCCCGCATTATGCCTGATTCTTGTTAAGACCGATTGGTCCCGAAACTGTGTGTGAATAATTGGCACATGCCTGTCCATGATTGAAGTGGGGGCTTCTCAGCTGGCTCAGGCATGAGTAAGGGTAGTTCTCTAATACCAGCTTTACAACAGGGTTGAAAACCTTGCTGACGTTTCGACCAGATGCTCTGGCCTTGAACACGGTGATTGACCAAGCCAGGACCGACAAGGAGCTGTTGCTGAAGGAGGCAATAGACATCCAGCTGCAACACCCCCATCTAAACAGGGATGGTGGGCTGGAGCTGCCTGGATGTTGGATGGCCACCTTGAAAGGCACAGCAGCCAAGGTCAACCGGAGGCAACCCGCAACTTCCAGTGACACCACCTGATTCGACTTCCGGTGACAGCGCATGATGAGATGCTAGGCTATAAATATGATAAGTGCTCATGCTAGCTTATCTTCGCCCTGAAGAAGGCCAGAGCATCTGGTCAAAATGTCGGCAAGGTTTTCAACTCTGTTGTGAAGTTGGTATTTTCTCTGTCCATGATTATATTCCGCCACCATTTTGAATTTATTTAGGAACTGAATGCACCCTCATGAAATTTAAGTTTGGACATAATGGGTTACATACCACTACTTTCACTGTACTATATGTGGCAGTCAAGGTTAGAATGCGAACGTTGGACCAATTCTTCAAAATCGAGTCTTCAACATAATCTGATATAACCAGTCTTCGTCTATCTCTGTACCCCAATTTGGAACGAATAACGCTTTTATGACAGAGCTACAGAGCATAGAAATCAACTAAGTACGCTAGTCTGTCTCCTTCGCGAATTTATGAATATTAACCCTTTATAGGAAAACTTAAATTTCAAACGAAAATGTTCAGTTTATTCAAAATGGCGGCGTAACAAAATTGCCAGACATAAAGGCAGCAACTTACTGCGCTTTCTTCAATTTGGAATGAAGATGATGGGCGCCTCGATCATTTGTGCTGGAAGAAAGGAGGGACTTTCTAAAAATTTTGATGCGGACTGAACCCTTTGAACTCACTTTTGATGGAAAAAGTAGGTAACATGCTAAACATATGTTGATGCATGCAGTGTGCTAGTATATACAGTGATGTAATACAATTCTAGTAGAAGTAATAGCTCTACAGCTAGCCTCAAACCAACTTGCCGCCTCTTTTACAGTTATCTGCTTCTAGCTTTGCGACCTTGTGCAACTACGGGTAAAGTTCGGCGCTTGATTGCGCACTGCGTGTGCACTCGGGAGAGACGAAACACCAGCCAAAGGATAGCCAGAGGACTAGAGAATTTGATGTGAACTACTTAAAGCTGTTGCCCTTTCACAGCAACTGAAAATGCTGTGAAAGTGTGCGCCTTTGTCGTTGACGCATATATGCATTATTGGCATTTATGTGCATGCAATTATTTGACGCTTATATGAGTCATTGGTAATTAACCCATTATACGCGGATATTTTATTGCACGCGTTGCTCAAGTGGCAAAATTAACATGGCCATTCATAGTGAGAATTAGTCGCACGCACGTTCATTACTTCAGCTATCTTTTGTTCGCAGTGGCGGCAAAGAATTGGACGCAGCCTGAAGTGATCATTCAGGAATACTGCGAATTGCTCTTGTGCCTTCTCAAGGTTATTCCAGACACGCTAGCGTGGAGTCAGCCCTACCTTCCGTCAAAGGAGACACTCTGGTAAATTGTGTATGCTTTCAAGTGGCTAGCACGACCTGAAGACCAGGTGAAAGCACTTTCAAAGTTATTCTGGACACGCTAAAGTGGAGTCAGCCCTACCTTCCATTGAAGAAGACACTGTGTAAACTTGTGCAGAGTTTACAAGCAGCTTGCGCGCCACAGGTGGGACCAGGAGACCAAGTGACGCGGCTGACGGAAGTTTTGGCACTGGTGCGTGTGCACTGAAAGCGACGTTGCACTTGGAGACTCATGTGCTGAGAAAACACTTGTAAATCGCGCCTTTCATCATGACATATAAAGTTGTCATCCGCGGTTACGTGCAAACTAACTCATGACCACTTTATGCGTCATCCGCGGTTAAACGGTTAAGGCAGGGTACAACCTCGAAGGCGATGGACCCTAGAGAAGATTAAAAATTTTCTACAAAAATGGTAAGAATGTAGGGATGGCACAAAAAGGACAGAAACAAGAGGGGATGTCATGTGGTGAAGTATTTGCTGTGTGTGGTTTCTACACACAAGGGTATTGCACCATATCCCTACATCTGGCAGCATTCTGCATCATGTGCTACTCACTGTATGGCCACATAAGAACTAGTGCCAGCTGTTGCTCTTGGTGTGTATCTATAGCTACTCCACCAGCACTCAGTTGCAAATAGCCCCTGAGGGCTGATAAAGTGGAAGCAGCTAAATTCCTTCAACTATATACTAGAGTCTAGATCTGTTCTTGCCAATTATAGTGCATATTCCTTTCGATGTGCTACTGAAGTTCAGTTTGGTCTGTTCAAGAGATAAATAATGTACCCTCCATCGACACTGATTAGCTACATGCTGCTGCCAGATGTAGGGATGTGGTGCAATACCCTTGTGTGTAGAAACCACACACAGCAAATACTTCACCACATGACATCCCCTCTTGTTTCTGTCCTTTTTGTGCCATCCCTACATTCTTACCATTTTTGTAGAAAATTTTTAATCTTCTCTAGTTTCTGTACTTTTTATGCAAGTCTGCTTATAGCCTTCTCTCATTAGTATACTGTATCTTGTCCACCCACTAATGGGTTGGTAGCATCAGCCCCAGGCTCAGGGAAGGGAACTAGCAAACCTACAGCTACAGAAATGTTGAAGGCAGGAGGAGAGGTGACAGTTCAGTGGTTAACAGCAATCTTCAATGTAGTCTGGAGGATAGGGGTGTCACCAATAGATTGGAGGAGAGCGATCATTATCCTAATCCACAAGAAAGGCAGCAAAAGAGTTTGCAAGAATTACAGAGGGATCAGTCTGCTGAGTGTGCCTGGAAAAGTGCTTGGGAAGATCTTAAATGATAGAATGAGAATCAGAACTGAAGGGAAGCTGATGGAGGAGCAAGTGGGGTTTAGACCAGGGAGAAGATGCACGGAGAATGTGTTTGTGATACGTCAATTGGGAGAGAAGATGATGGAGAGAGGAAAGAAACTGTATGCAGCCTTCCTGGATCTAGATTTGTGGGAGACATTAAAGCATTATGGAGTTGAGGGTAGGCTATTGAGAGCAGTACAGGGTATGTACAAGGATAGTGAAGTGGCAGTAAAGGTTGGGGAGGACATAACAGAGTGGTTCGAAGTACAGAGAGGTGTAAGACAGGGATGTCCGATGTCACCATGGTTGTTCAACATCTACCTGGACATGGTGACGAGAGAAGCTCTCCCCTTATTTAAAAGGGGAGCTGGCTTAACCAACTGCCAGATACAGGTGACATTGTTTGCAGATGACACGGTGTTACTGGCAGAGAGTGAAGAAGACCTGAAGTGGAATGTGGAGAAGCTGCATGAGGCAATGAAGAAGCACAAACTGAAAGTCAATTGGAGTAAGTCAAACACAATGGTCTTTAGCAGGGTTCCAACAGAATGCAACATGGTGATTGATGGAGAAAAGGTGAAGATGGAGAAATTGAGGGGGAGGTGGAAAGGAGAATTGGAATGATAGTGCAAGCAGTGGGGGCAATGAAAAAGGTATATGAGAGCAGATAAGTTAGCATAGAAGCAAAAGTGACAGTATACGAAGCAGTGGTGATCCCAACACTAACATATGGATGTGTGACGTGGATTCTAAAGGAGAAGGAAAAGTCTAGGCTGCAAGCGACTGAGATGAGGGTGCTGAGGAGGATCACAGGTGTGTCTAGACTGGACCATATCAGGAACGAAACTGTAAGGGAGAGGCTGGGGCTAGAACCTGTACTGAAGAAGGTGGAAAGAAGGAGAGAATGTTGGAAGGAGAAGGTGGAGAGCAGGAAAGGAAGTGTGGTGGAGAAAGTGCTGACGGGTGAAGGAGTTGGGAAGAGACCGAGAGGAAGGCCCAGAAAGCGGTCCCTTTTGAGAGAACATAATTATAGGTTGTATATGATATGTGGAATCTGTAGCTGTGCATTTTAGCCAGATATATACTATCTATACTATTTTTCTTTTTTACTAATTTGAACTCCTTGTGCATACTTGTACATTATTAGACGACCCCCGCTACTGGGGATTCTGACGTCCTATGAGAATTGATTGATTGATTGATTGATTGATGATGCTATTCTCTACTAGCTGTGACTTTCCCTCGATAACTGCACAGGCATTTTCCGCTATTTTTGCGGCTTCCGAAATGTTGTCATATCTCGATGTAGCAAAGTATTAACAACAACTGACATTCACACAATTACAGAGGTGTTCTTTACCTTTTGTTTGCTGCCTGTCTCGCTGTGATTCGCTGTAACCTGTAGGAGTAAGAAGCCAAAATACAAAGGTCAAATCGGCCGCATGGAGGGAGGCATTGTTTACATAACTGTCATGTCCCACATGCGTTAACACAGGAGCTGCTTACAATGGTGAAGCTCCTTAGCAAGAGGGTTCAGGAGCTGGAATCGGCCAATGATAATATGTCTGCAAGATTTGAGCTCCTAGAGAGCCATGGCAACCCTGAAAGCCCATCAAACAATCTGGAATCTAACTTGACTGTGTCAGCAGCGCACGGCAGCAATGAAAATGATAGTGATCGAGACCGAGAAAATAGGGACAACAGTTATTCAGAGCACAATTAGCTGATGGCCAAAATGTGTACAGTGTAAATCAGTAAGATCCCAGTATCCAGTGAGATTGAGGATATCAGAAGCCAATTGAGGAGATATGCAGGAATCCCTCTGAAGGACATAAAAGATTATGCAACCCCTCCCAAAATTGTGAATTCAAAGGAAAATGGAATTTCATGACCTATGAGGGCCCAGCTACAGTAATACAAATGCTCATACAAGCTTATCTAAAGAGAACCCTCCTGTGTAAAATGAATGCTGCTCCCCCGACACATCCTGGGGCTTTTTTTAGACAACCAATGAACCAACCCTTCAAGACCAGAAATCCTGTTCAACCATTTTAACCAACAGGCCTCGCCCACATCCCTCATTCCTCCCATTATCCACAGCAGTTTTGTAAAGGATCACCTACCACTCTTCCAACCCAGGCAACCCAAACCAACCCAACTCCAAACCAGGCACCAGGGTCCTCCTGCCCCCCCCCCCCCCCCACCCACTAATGGGTTGGTAGCATCAGCCCCAGGCTCAGAGAAGGGAACTAGCAAACCTACAGCTACGCCTAGGAGCTCCACCCCTGCACACTCCACCTCTAAACTGGGGTCAGGTAGCCTGGTAACATTGGGGGTCTAGAATGTGAGAGGGTTAGACTTAGGGAAAATGTGATCTTAGTGACAAACTTAGACATAATTTGCCTGTGTGAAACATTTTTACCAAACTCTGAAGCTATAAGCCTAGAAAGGCATAAATGGATTGGACATAACAGAACCAACATCTCTAGAACAGCAGTTCAGGGGTCTGGTGGAGTAGGGGTGCTAGTTAAAGAAAGTATGTTTGATAGATTTAGTATTGACATTGCTGATAAAAGGCATTCTATGGGTCACATGTACTCAAATAGATTATCCAGAAAACGTGGTATTCATATGTGCATGCTACCTACCACCAGCAACCTCTAGGAGAGGAGATAGATCACATGATGTGTGATGTCCTAAAAAGCCAATGCCTAAACCCTTTACCTGCGAATTTCTATTATTGCGCGAACAACGGAAGTGATGAAATAATCAATTCCAATTTGACTGGGCGTCACGAGCGACTATGTGCACAATGTCTCCTAGTGCTGGAAATAATTAGGAGGCTTTGTGACATCTTTTAAACAAAATGCCTCACTAAAGACTGAGAAAGGTTGCGAATCGTACACAACCCTTCACGTAAGAAGTACAAAAAGGACATGCACAGAGGAAGCGATATTTTATGCCGGAGAATCCTGCCAACATCCTGATTTGCAGCTTCAACAGTGGGGAAACGCTAAAGATGATGTCAGGAATGCCTGAAGACTGGAACTGCTACGCGACGATAAACTCCATCATGTAGGATGCGCAAAATGTTGTCTTCACTGTAAGCGACTTTGAAGCCTGGAAATGCGCCAATAGGTTACTAATTTATCGTTTTTGGACACCTGAAACACTCCCACATATGTGTAGTCCTTAACCCTTTATTTCCGGATGACGTGTTTAGATGTCATGAAATAGCTTGCGCGTAATTCCGGATGATGTGTTTAGCCGTCATGGCAGTAGACTCGCATTAAACATTGTGTTTCTCTCGCTACTAGTCTTGCACAGAAACGCTGCTTTAAACGAATATGCAGCAGTGACTGAGCTATCACCAGGAAGGTTATTTCATCTTCTAGTTCTTCCCACGGGTCGCAGTCGAGCGCCGAAATTTGCAGCTAGTACAAAGACATCATTCGGTCGCCAATATCAGCGACTATAGCAGTCAGTGAGAGTTAACCCTTTAACGCCGGTTGACACATTTATGTGTCATAATATTATTAGCCCTTAAACGCCGGTTGACACATTTATGTGTCATAACGGAGCACGCGAAATTTAAGTTGCTTTCCTGGCACTACAAACTTGGAGCAGCTACTTCTGCTACAGGGGTCCTGTAGCAATGCGAGAGCTTTCATACGGCGTACCTATCCGGTCTTCTCGTCGCCCGCACGGCGAACCATTAAGCCGGTACCATGCTGACACCTTCTTCCTCGACGAAAGTAGCCGTACACATTCGCGTGCGCGGGTGTATACAAAGCGGCCAGAGTCAAAATCGACCCTACAATCCTATGGGCAGACAGCTGTAGACTAACCTTCAGCTTCGCGCCCCGCACTTACGTTTGACTTCACGCCAATCTTCCTCGACCGCACGAGCTGTCTCCATCGTTGCTTCCGTTGCATTTAACAACGGCGAAGAACAAGAGCTACCAAGAATCCTCCTGGATCACGGACATACATGATAAAATCCTTACTGAATCCGTTTCGGCTGTAAGAAACGACTATAAAGTGTAATACGCAACGATATTGGTTCTTACCTAGGCGGCGCCATTTTATCTCCGGCGTTGGGGGGGGGGGTCGGCGCGAATTATAAACTTCGGCAATAAAGGGTTAAGTACAATCACGAAGAGTCAAAAGCGGCAAACCTTCTTACTGGGTGACAGCGATAGACTGAAAAGTCCTTACCTTCAGCGTTGTGCCCCACACTCAAGCGTCAACTTCATTTCCGTTTTCTCCACCGAACAGGCCGTCTCTATCCTGTGCGAGGTAAGTGGCGAAGGACAAGAACGACCTGCTAGAAGTTACCCTACGAGCCCACTTTATCTATTTTCCAGGCGCCGCCATTTTATCTCGAATTTAGGGGTTCGGCGGGAATTATAAACTCCGGAACAAAAGGGTTAAAGGAATGGCATTGCTGTTCTGCACCCTGAATGATTTGCCAAAGAACGCACCAACCAACCCACAGGTTGCATACACCACAATAAACTCACATGGAGAACAGCTAGTCGACTTTTAATCGACTGCAATAAGATTACACTTAATGGTCGATTCTGCAATGATAAGGATAATTTCACAGTGATCTCTACAACTGGGACATCTGCTGTCGATTATGCTCTTGTACAGGTATAGAACAGTTTCAAAATTTGTCTACTTTGAAGTGAAAACAGTACTAGGCGTGTTGGAGAGTTTCTCCATTCCAACAGAGTAACAGGTTAGTAGATGGTTGTGCAGGTGTTCGGGTAAGTGGTAGCTCAGGGGCATATATATTCCCAGCAGATCAATGTAGCGCCAAAGCAACGCTCAAATCAAGTGAGCAATTGTTCTGTAGTCACCATTTGTAGCTAGTCTCCACAGAGCTATTGCGACTCTCTGCTCCAAAGATATAGCTTTTCTCATAACTGTGTCCCGTTTCTCCAAAGACTGCAATTCCGCACAGAGATGTAAAACGCGCCTCTTGACATCCTGAAATTCTCAAGCCAGTCCCCATCATCAAAGCTTTGGTTCATGATCCTGTCCCACCAAGTGCTGCTTCACTCGTGGCTCCAAACACTTCTGTCCACCGCCAAGTGCGCGCAGATTACAGCACTCAAAAAGATTACGAAATAAAAACACTGCTGAGCTTGAAATAGTCAAACAACAAACAAATTATGTGACGTTCTCTTGCGCCCTGGATCTTTCGCAGACACAGGGCATGATAGCGAGCAGCGCAGGAACAAAAAATAAGTAGCAGAACGTAGGTAACAATTCGGCGATAGTCCATCTTCCTCCAAGAGCGACGAAAACGCGATCAAAACGCAAATAATACTTCCTCAAAATGTTTCGTGTAAACGCACCAGGATATTAGCGTGTTTAATCTAATCGCACTTAGGAGCGCGCTTAAATGGTCGTATAAACGCGGCTATAGTTTAGTAAGGAAGTGGGTTTGACCTCACTCAGGAGCAGGGCTATTACCTTGGTTGAGAAATGAAAGAGATTTAGAGCATTAACTAAACCACTTGACTAAACATCAAAACAAAGCACAATTGAACATAAAAAGACTCCTGGGTCATAATGCCATATCGATTGATTGAGGGTGCACTAATTGATTATTTATTACGCGATAAAAATGCAATGATACTGAACTCCACCTGAATTCAAAGTGGGTCTAACCTAGCGTTATGCAACAGGGCAAAACCGTATTAGTTACAGGAACAAGTGGCATAACAGAAATACCCTTGTCAAGCAAATGGCACAGTCACAAACTACAAACCCTCATTAATTGAGAATTAAAGCATACCATGGGTGGAGGAGCTCGATCACCAGGTTGTGGTCCAAGCAGCTGAAGTTCCTCCTCGAATACATCAACAAAGTGCCTGTACCATCCATGCTGAATCTTCTCAGGAAGGATCAGCGGATCTTCTAAAGAATTTCTTTCGTTCTTCTTCCTCACCCCAATCACCAGGCAGAGTTGGCCGGTCTCTTTGTCCTGAACGGACTTGTTCAACACGTGCAAACTTATCACATTAGGGTAATCATTAAGGAGAACCCTTTGGTTGGCTTTAAGACAAGCATAAAGAGAATCTGCAAGCATTAAAGGCATAGAATTAATCAAACGATAATCTCATACTAGACACATTGCATTAGTGAAAGGAGTATTTCATGTTTGCTCTTTGTACAGCTCACAGAAAGGTACATTGGTACAGGAAAACTTATTGCATGCACAATTTGGTCCATAGTGATGAAAAATCAGTAGATTCAGCTGTACATTGCTCTACTCGAGAACAATAATCTAATTTCAGTATACTTGTACAGGTTGGTACAGACTGTACAAGTGTATGTATACTAAGTGCATATGAATCTGTTCGTGTATGTTGTGGGTTTACGCATTAGCATGTTTGCGAGCAAGACAATATGGTACGGTGCATGTAAAAGGCTACAACAACCTTCCACCTATCAATTCCTCCTATGGGCACTCAGTTTCCTTAGTGTGTCCCTGTGGCACTCCCTTCCACCCTCTGTCTGTGATTCAGACTCTTTGTGACAACATTTTAGGAATGGATAACACCTATTCTGTACAGGCACATCTCACTTGAACTTAAGAGTTATGTACACATAACCTGTAACGCATAAAAATACGATTAAAAATGGCTGCTGCACGATAGTAAGCAACCAACAACAGCTTGTTTAACTGGGTCCACAGGGCTATTGGTAGCCTATCATTTGCAGGAGTGATGTATCAGATGGTTCAGCATCCTCTCAACCTTCGTTGTCCGTGTCTACCCAGCAGGCAATCCAAGCGCTACCTGCAATCTGGCCTGTAACTCCACAGGCTTGTCTTCCATCAAGTAAACAGCATTGAGCCATCCTGTGATGTCTTCCCAATCTTGTGGCCAGCTAGTTCGACAAGAGATCACCTCTTGAGGGAGCGTAACATCTTGTGTAAGATTTGGCCAGCGTACTGAGGCAGTTAACATAGCAAAAATGCCGAAGAGTGAAAGTTCAGCTTCAAACACAGCACTACCAGCCAGCAAATACACAGGGAGATGTGCTACGCATGAAGCTGCGTGTCTTTCCCACATTACAGGTTATGTGTAATGTGAAAGATGTGAATCCTAATGTCCCTAACAAGAGCACCATTAGCTTTTTACTACTTTAACTGACTATATGTATATGAACCTTTGCATGATCAATTAACTATTGCATGATAATAACAAATCATTATTATTTACTCACTTTCTATATCAACCCACATGACTGTATTTTACATTCTTTATCTTTGCTTTCTTTCTTTTGTCTGTCCTCTCAGGGTGCCTAGTGTAGTAGCCATTGGCTAAAGGGTTAGGGTTAGGGTTTCCCTGACAACTAAGTTATCCAATCCATTCCAAAAGTCCAACAAATTTAGGCTAGTGGAGTTAAGACTAACCCTAGCCCTAACCTTGATCATATTGCAAGAACCTTGCCATGTAGAACCTTAAAAATGATCTACTACTCATAGCAAAGAATGTTATAAGCAGTTTGATACAGGTTGATTTGGCTGTCTGTACACACTAGCCCACAATGAACGTAGTCAATTAAATGTGAGCGGATATGAGAAAAGGGACCACTTTGCGCAATATATAAACAATAGCTACGAGCCAAAACAGCCGCACAGGTGAATTTTTACACAAATACGGATTATTGCTCAATATGTGACTGTAGTATACGCCTGACGTTCTGACCGAGTTTCAAGCCCAGAGTCCCATCCAAAGGTGAAGTGACAACCGAATTCTGCTGACCAGTGTACAGATTATACCGGAAGAGTGCACAAGAGCGTATACGGGAATGTTGGAAACCCCCGCTGAAAAACGATAACGTACAATTCTAGCTACTCGATGCTGCAACACTTGCGCTTTTGGCAGTGAACACTTTTGGCAGCTGTATCCTGAGCAGTTTTTGGTGATGTCTGTAAGGGCTGAGTACACAGCAAAAGCAGTAAATTCGCTAGAAACGACCAGCAGGTTACAGGAGTACTTTACATCAAGTGGCAACGGTACTGCCCAAGAAAGTGACGAAAGCGACGAATCAAACAACATCGAGGAATGACGACGACCTACGTACAGCTATTTTTGTGACACGTGTTCATATACGGTTATTATGCGGAGTACTGATCTTACACCAAAAGTGAATACTTTATCTCCGTTTTTATATGACAATAATCGTGATTTCGTACTTCGCGCAACCGTATCTCTAGAACGGGAGCAGCTAGTGAAGTGTAATAAAGTGCAACATGTAGCTAAGTAATTATACCTACGCACTATATGCCTAACTCAAAATCGAAAATCTGCGCAAAGTGGTCCCTTTTCTCAAAACCGCTCACAAATTTATCAGCAACTTATGGTTGTCTTCATTGCTGGTGATGATGATACAAGCATTACTGCATATATACTAGTGCAGTCGCAATGAGAGGTCACGTGAGACAAAAAATGAAGCACAAATGGCAGAAGAATACAAAAATTACACTGAAGTCTGTAAAATATAAAATATGAAGAACAATAACACTAAAGATACTTGGGGCTGGTAAGTCTGGTAAGACTAGCAGTACAATGTAATGTCAGTCTAGCAGGGTGGCATTAAGGCCTGGCAATGTCCCCCTATGACAGAGGCCTGTAAACCTTAGCTTACTTTATAGATCTGTGGTACTGCAATTATATTTTCCAACAATTTGCGCTTCACTGTTTTGTAGTCATTTACTGATGAAGGAAGTTGTTGGTTGCCAAAATGTCTAATCAGGAATCTTCATAGCGATTCATGACTTTACAACAGTTTGATACATAACTGATACATTGAGGTTGTGTAGGAACCAGGATGAGATGTAACTTCAACAAGGAAAATGGGTAAGAGGTATATAGTGAGATGTATTTTGTATTATAGACTGCAACCTGCACTCTAACCTTTAACTGGGAGTCTTCGAAGAATGTCATAGATAGCACTCAGCGGCGGTTCTTCACTACACACTTTATCTTCCATCAGTTTGGCCCGAATCTGCCGCCCTGTCAACTCAGGCCTATCGTGCTTGTACTGCTCTACTCGTGCTACCATCCTTTTTAGAGGAGCCTCCTCTGACTCCTGTCTTCCTACAGAAGTATATGTCAGCAGCAGATAAAGTGGATATGTGAATGCAGCAGGCACGTGTTGTTCCTCACTATATTATGTCATGCACACGCACACACACACACACACACACACACACACACACACACACACACACACACACACACACACACACACACACACACACACACACACACACACACAGACACAGACAGACAGACACACACACACACACACAACACAAACACATACCCTGATCAAGCTGGAGCAATATGTCTTTGCCAAGTTTAGCCATCTCCTCACTCATCTCCCTAGTCACCTTACCCACTACCAACAGGGAGGACTTGGTACAATGGGACATGAGGTAGTCAAAAAGAACTTCATTTGCCTCTTGTCTACCAACAGTAGCCATCTTTGCTTGAATGTGTTCAGGAATCACCTCGTTAGACAGCAGAGCCTGAGACATAGCCTGTGAATCCATGTACTGGAAAAAAGTTTGCTCATTGCTCTCTAGAACTTCCACACCTGGACACATGAGAATGGGCCAGTTGCATATAAGGGCAGTAAAATCAAGTACGCCAGAATATACCACTGACATAGAACACATGGTAACAACAGTCAGCAAAATGGATACATGCATTGGAGTCCTTAAACAGTCAATGTCCTGTGCGCCAAGGGTAGCAATGGCAATCATTGGTGGATAAGATAGTGGAGGTGTGGAAAATCTGCTTGTGGTGGGCTCATAGTAACTGTATGCAATACATGGTTACTAATATTAGCATGACATTACGTGTATGATTATATCTTATTATTAGCCTTGATTATTGCTGTACTATCTTGAGAACACAATGCCTTTTGTGTGAAGTGTATTGTTCATTCATTGAGTTGCAGTGATCGAAGAGTCCTTGTTCGCAATCGAGCTCTACTACATGGTGCCAGAAGTGGCCTACCATGGCTAGCCTCTGCCTGCAACTGCCATCTGCTTTCAACTTTCGCACTCCAGACGAATGGTCTTGCTGGAAGAAGAGTTTTGAGCAGTTTTGCCTTGTCTCAGGCCTATCAGTCGAAGCAGAGGAGAAGCAAGTCTCCACGCTCCTGCATTGCATGGGTGAGGATGCCGACGATACCCTCACATATACGCACAAGCAGTACCAGGCCGTGATCGCGAAGCTTGACGGATTTTTCCAAGTCCAACGGAACGTGATCGTTTAACGGGCAAGATTTAACTGCCGCATTCAGGAGGGAGAGTCTGTGGAACAGTTTATCACCAGTCTGTACAACGTAGTGGAAACCTGTGACTTCGGAGGCCTCAAGAACGAAATGATCTGCAACATGATCGTTGCTGGGATTCAAGATCAGGCTTTATCCAAGCGCCTCCAAACAGTGGCAGACCTCACCCTGGAGAAGGCCAAAACCCTTGTCCGGCAAAGAGAAGCGGCACACGAGCATCAACTCGCTCTGAACGGCTTGTCAAAGGAGGACAAGTCACTAGACTCGGTACAAAAGCAGGCTTTCAACTTCAGGGGAAAGAGTCACTTTCCAAAGAAGGGCCAAAGCGCATCCAAGGGCGCAACAGCTAAGTGTACGAGATGTGGTCGTGGTCTGCATTGATCCAAGACACCTGTGCCCTGCAAAAGACTCTTGAGTGTCACAAGTGCCACAAGCAAGGAACAGTTACCTTCTCTCTTTACCAGCCTGGGAACACTTCCTGGTAGTAGCTAAGACATCCAGCTAAAGCCAGATGCCAAACCATTTGCCCTCTTCACACCACGGAATGTACCACTCCCGCTGAGACAGAAGGTCAAGGACGAGCTCACTCGGATGGAGGAATTTGGAGTCATCGCCCCAATAGAGGAGCCAACCCCTTGGTGTGCAGGCATGGTGGTGGTGCCGAAGAAGTCCAACGAGGTGTGTGTTTGTGTTGAATACCTTGCACTGAATGAGTGTGTTGCGAGAGGTACATCCACTTCCTAAAGTGGACAATACCTTGGTCCAAATGGCAGGAGCCACTGTTTTAGCAAGCTTGACACTAATTGTGGTTTCTGGCAGACTCCTCTTAGTGAGAGTTGCAAAAACCTCACAACCTTCATCACTCCATTCGCCCGCTACTATACCACGCAGTTACCATTAATTTTGGTATCTGCAGTGCTCTAGAGCACTTCCAGCTTAGGATGAGTGCAATAGTTGCAGGCAATGACAAGGCGTTTTGTCACATGGATCATATTTGGACGACACCATGATGAGCATGACACCCGCCTCTACGCCGCCCTACACATGATTAAAGAAGCTGGAGTCACCCTCAACCCCGAGAAATACGAGTTCAGCAGAAGGAACATCACCTTTTTGGGCCACGTCATCAGTGAGCAGGGCATCACTGCTGATCCCAGCAAGTCTCAGGCAGTGATCAACATGGAGAGGCCAAAGAACATCACTGACTGAGGAGAGTTATGGGCATGGCAAACCAGCTAGGGAAGTTTTCTCCTAAGCTTACAGAACTCTCCTAGCCACTTTGGACACTCCTCAGCCCTTGAGCTGCATGGTTGTGGGGTCCAGCAAAGGAAGAGGCTTTTAATGCCATGAAATCAGAGCTGGCCAACCCTGCTACACTAGCATTGTACGACCCAGCCATCCCCACAAAGATCTCTGCTGATGCTTATGCCTACGGATTGGGTGCCGTGCTACTCCAGTAACATGCTGACATGTGGCAACCAGTAGCCTTTGCCTCAATATCAATGACCAACACCGAGCAACGGTACTCACAAATTGAGAAGGAGGCCCTGGCACTTGTTTGGGCATGCGAGAAATTTGGTGACTATGTGATTGGCAAAGACATTGCACTGGAGACACACTACAAGCCACTTGTGCCCCTCCTTGGCAAAACTAACCTGGAATCCTACATCCAAGAGTGTTGCGCTTCCAGATTCGCTTCATGCCTTTCTCATATGGACTCCTTGCCACTATTATGAAATAGAAGCAAATATTGCGCAAGCGTAACCGTGGTAGGCAAAAGAGACGTTGCGAACGCTCGCGCTGGAGCCATCAGTCGATCAGCTATCTATCCTTCTGCGAACAGAATTCTAGTAATCGTCTAGAACAAGAGTATGGCACGCAAGGACGATCTGGAAGACAGTTTGTTAGCCTCCAAAGACTGCAGTGACGAAGAACGGCAGTCTTTAAGTCGTCGCCTGTTAGGTACCCGAGCTACGTTCACTAGCAAAACGGCTATCCATCAAGCTGTCTGGCGTGTGAAGGAAAGCGGACATCGTAGAGAGAATCATCTGCATGGCAGAATTCGGCTGAATTCGTCGTACAGACGAAACCACTACTCCTGATTTGACTGGCCTCACCTACCTCACCGAAGATGTCAGAACCAAGCTCCAGTGTCTTCCAGGCTTCTCAACGGTGACTGATTGGTCGAAGAACAGGCGTGGAGTGCTGGTAGATTTCACCTTTATGAACCTATTGTTGTACTTAGTGTATGGAAGGGACAAAACCTTCGACATGCAATCGATGCGAGCATTCAAGTCCCTGAAAGCTTATCGCTTTTTCTCAGATGGGTTTGTCAGCAATGTCTGGCTACATGACTGCATGACGTCTGGGCCAAGGATAGTGTATGTACGTGGCTTTGTGCAACACTCTCTCACTATGGATCTACCGCTGGAAACATTCGTTGCACTGAATGGCGACACTGGAGATGTGTATTCAGCTCAGTGCAGCTGTGTTTCAGGGTAAGTTATTCTGTGCATATACATGTGATTGTATATACATGTACAGAGTCTATGCCTCATGGCAGCCAGAGCATTACACTATCATGGTAGTTTGTAACGTGGAGTATATATACATACTATGTGCATTAATGTGAATAACAGCTGATGCAATACACGACAGTGAGTATATTTAGGGTCAAATCAACAATGATGAATTTTCACAGTCGCAATAATTAAAGAAAACTCTGCTTTCGAACCTTAGGTTGGGACAAGCTTGCAATCACGTGGCAGCTCTACTCTTTTATCTTGAGCACCACTGCGGTACAGGTGCTGACAGCTTACCAACAGACCTTTCTAGAACATCGATGCCCATGCGTTGGCACCAGGCTCCAAGGAAGGTGGTCAAACCTGCTGCCATAAGAGACATCTGTTTTGTCAAGCCCAGTCATGGTGCACACACATCACCCACTGCAGTGAACACCACCACTGTACCATTTGATCCCAGGCATCCAGACGATAGGACTTTGAATGAGGTTGCCAAGTCTACTTTACTCTCCAACCTGAAAGAGGTTCAGCCATCTTGTGGTCTGCTGCAGTGCTGGACAATGTCTACATATCCTGCTGCTGTTCCTGAGTCCAGCATATCAACCACAGACAGCCTCAATGAAGACAGACTATGGAATGTTGTTATTTTTTGGGACCCCCACGTTTCAAAGGTGAGAAATGAGCGATTCATCACTGATCCATCACCATCTCAAGTACAAGAGCTAATTGAGGGAATGACGATGCCACCCGAAATGATATCAGCTATCGAAGAGAACACCCGAAAACAAGCAAGTTCTACCCTCTGGCTTGCACTCCACAATGGTTGGATCACAAGTTCAAAGTTCGGTGAAATTTTACGAAGGAAAGAGGACACAGACCCAGCTGCATTGGTGAAGTCAATTATGGGATACCAGAAGAAATCTTTTTCAACACCAGCAATGAAGTGGGGGAAAGACAATGAAGAAAAGGCACGCAAGATGTACATTCGGGAAAGGGAGGCAGTTGGTGAGAATATGTCTGTAAGGGAAACAGGTTTGACCTTGTGCCCTACAATGTCATACATTGGAGCATCGGCTGATGGTTATGTGACATGCCATAGTGTTGACACTTGTTGCTGTGGTGCATTGGAAATCAAGTGTCCATTTAGCATTGGCAATGAATCAGTTGTGCACCTTACACCTCACCTGATTGCGGAACGCTTTGGTAACAAGTTTTGTTTGGTCAAAGGAGAGGATGGCATGCTACACTTGAATAAATCACATATGTACTACGCACAGGTCCAAGGTGAAATGGCAATAATGGAATTGGAGTGGTGTGACTTTGTGGTGTACAGTGGTGATGTTATACTTGTTGATCGTATATGGGCTGACCTAGACTACTGGGTCGATAGTCTTTTGCCTAAGTTGAAATCCTTCTATGTACACATTGCTCGTGAGATACTTTGTGGCAAGTACTTCATGGAATGCTATGAACGTGAACATACAACCACACTAACTGCATGACACTGTATCAATGATTTGGAACAGCATTTTCATTACAATAGTAACTATAGAAAATCATGTATATAAACATGCACAGTGCTGTAGATACGTATGCTCAGTGTTGAAGTATAAATATAATTCAATGCTCTACAAGTGAAACATCAGAGTTTGTTAAATAGCAACAAGTCGTATTGATGTCATTGACCAACTCAGACATACTTAAAGGAAAAACTGTATTAAGGGTCTCATATCGCCGTACCCTACCGATGCATCTTTCAATGTGGATCCGTAATTCAGCAATTCTGCGAGTGCGTTCAACTTCATGCCCAGGCATTTGCTTGCGTTCACCCAAACGTGGCGGCACGTTTACCAAAATGCCTTTTGAAGCAACAAGCTCCTGTATTTCAAAGCCACGGTCAGCCATGACCATATCCCCCTGCTCAAGCAAATCCACTAGTCCAGATCGCATGGTTATATCTTTATCAGAAATTCGCCCGCCAAATACCTCGGAAACAAATGATACCAGTCCAGTTGGAGTACATCCGATTAGCACCTTGAAAGTGTTTCTGCTCTTATAATCGGAATAAGTAATTGACTGATTCATGAGTCCTGAAGGACGCTGGCATTGGATCTCATAGCAGTCAATTATTATCCGAGTGTTTGGATAGCGCATTCGAAATACACGGGGCATCCAGGAGTCAATAAGAGTCCGTGAAGGGAAAGGAAACATGTAGCAAACAAGCGACTATATGTAGCCTCACTAATCCCTAGCCTTGTACTGATATCCAGAGCGGGAACCGACAGTCTCAAGCGAACAAGAATGGCAAGAAGCTGAGTGGCTATTGATAAGCTAGACCATGGTCTGGGAGGCTTCCGTGAATGACTTGATTCCTTCTCTTCTGTCTCTGGCTGCTTGCTACGCTTGGTCCTCAATCGCGAAGCTTTTGGTTCAATGTAATCAACAAATGATTTGAATGAGTGGTAGGTTGGAAAACCAGTATAAAATCTGGTCAGATTATCTTTACCCACCAAGAGATCTTCGGATAAAATTTACTTCCTCATACAGCCATTGTCTTCCTCTAGTTTGACCACCTTTGCTTCCAGCTGTGCACAATGGGCTTGCAGGTCTTCGTAGCTACTGCTCGGCATAGGATCTGTCTGGCAACCTGGACACGTAAATCAAGGTAAGTGCTTACTTCATCCACATGCTGCAATACTGCAACAAGCAAGCAAATACCAATATAACTAACCTGTGCTTTTCAACTCAAGAGATGGGAGGCTGATGGTATCCCCGCTGAGTATAGCCAGCTTGGTTGGAGGCTCCCAGATGGACTGGCTGTTAGCACAAGAATAAGTATGCTCAATCGAGACATTTCTTCTCAGAACAGAGATGCTGGCGACTTGTGTCGCTTCTTTTTCGAATTGTCGACGTTTGCGTTTCTCTCGAGCTGACAACCGCTCAATACGGGTGACAGAGTGCTCTACTGTACTGGCCACGGCCGCTGAATCTTCTCCTGACATATTCAGCGTGGGAATGTACCCAGGGTGTGTCGGGTTGTCGTTCTTCTCTCCAGAGACAAAATGGAGAGAACAAATTCGATCTCCATCGGCCGGTTGCCAGGCTGATCCGTCGATGTTCACCCTTCGAACGGCAGCTATCCATCGTTGCCTTCGACCACTGTCTTTCGGAAACCGATAGAATCGGTAGGGCGCATCTTTAGAGTGGCGATTAGTGCAGCCAACAACACAACAAGACGTCGGCATTATGTAAAACGATTGGTTGAACTTACGGCTACTCTCGGCGGTTCGGGTCAGGTCTTTTCGCTGGAAGTCTCGTCGCTCGCTATAGATTCTTGCCTACCACTCGATAATAAGAATACCTGGGCGTAACGGTTGCCTAGGTAACAGAGCTAGCGGCAAGGAGTCCATACCATCAGTCATGTTCCAGGCAAACAGCTCTATAGTGCAGACACGCTCTCCAGAGCACCAGTGGCTACTCCTGACAGCACACATCTGGCAGATAACAGCCGTACTGAGTGTTTTGTTGCTAATGTTGTGTCAATCCTTCCAGACAGTGCCGACTGTTTACGCAAGTATCGCACAGCGTAGCACAATGACCCCACCTGTGCAAAGCTCCTAGTCCTTTGCAAGTCAGGATGGCCCCGCAAAGACCAGCTTCCAGAATCCATCTTGCCATACTGGCCAGTGTGAGGAGAACTGACCCTCCACAATGACCTCCTCCTATCTATCCATCTCAGTCAAGGTCTTCCCCTCGGCCTTTTGCCCTCCACCACTCCTTCACATACTTTCTTTGTGCACCGTCCATTCTCCATCATGTCCAATCTACCTTTCCATTCCTCTTGTCTCCTTCTAACCAGCTCTAATACCCCCAGTTGTCCTAGCCTTCGTAAGACCTCCTCGTTTGTTACTCTGTCCCTCCAGCACACTCCCTCAATTCTCCTCAATACATTCATCTGGGTGGCTTGGATCCTCGACTTCTGTTCCTTTCTGGCTGCCCATGATTCACACCCATAAATCAGCACTGGCATCACTGTTGCATTAACCACCTTTAGCTTTGTCTGCTTGCTGACCTCTCTCCTCCTCAACACTTCCTGACTCATACCTCCAATGACTCTAGTTGCACCTCCAATCCTCGCTTCCACTTCCCGCTGCATACTTCCATCACTAATCATCACTCCTAGGTACTTCATCGTGTCCACTTGCTCCAACTGCTCTTCTCCCACCACCACTCCCTATTCCTTGCAACTCTCATCACCTTTGTTTTCCTCCAGTTTACCTTTAGGTCCCATTTCATTAGTGCCTCATTCATTGCTTCCACTTTATGCTGCAGTGCTTCTCTCGTCTCTGCCATCATCACCATGTCATCAGCGAACAGCAGTATGCCTATCGTGCCCGTGGAGAGGGTCACTTCCTTGACCCACTCCCTCCTTGCTTCCTTCACCACTCTGTCAAGAAACAGATTCAATAGCCATGGTGACAGAGTACAACCTTGCCTTACACCTTTGTTCACCCTGAACCACTGCGACTCCATTTCCTCCACCTTCACTCTGGCCCTTCCTCTTTCATACAGTGCTTTGATCGATCTCAGTAGCTTTCCTCTTACCCCATACTCTGCCAAGATTCCCCATAGCTTCTCCCTACACACACTATCGTACGCCTTTTCCAGATCAATAAATGCCATGAACATCACTCTATCTCTCTCAATCATTTTCTCAATCACCTGCTTTACCACCCCCATCACCACCAACACATCACCTCTAGCCACTCTTCCAATAGTATCCTGTAACCTTGCAAAGAAGTCCACTTTCACCTCCTTTCTGCTGTCCTCGGTTGGCTCCTTCTACCTTCAATCTCACCCCCAAAATTCTTTCGCTGACACACTTCCACTCCATTAGGCACTCTCCCAACCTTCCCGACAATAGTAACGCAACCCCTGCCTTCGCTCTTCCTTCCTGAACACCTTAATACACACACCTAACATCTCCAATCAACCTCTCACCATTCCCTCTCATCTTCGCTTTGCTAATTCCCAGCATCTCAAGCCAATACCTCTTCATCTCCTCCACCACTTCGATCTCTTTACTGCTCATAGTCCTCACATTCCATGTTGCTTAGAAGCTTAAATAAATCTCGCTTGCGGGTTAAAGCTCCAAATGTTATTGAGGCTGAATGGCCACTTTACTGTACTTGCATGGTTCTACACGTAACACGAAGACTACTGCTTCAGCTATTAGCTTCAGTGCTATTCTCTCATGTGAGATCTTAGATTTGGACAGCTGTTATCAGTTTGTGTAGATGGTATTAGCAATGGCAAGGCAACTGAATAGCTAGCTACGTACCTGGCTTAGGACAATTAGCTACGTATTAGAGTGCATGAAGCTGTGACACTGCAAGGCATGTGCACTTGTACAAAGCATCCAAACACTTAATGCACTTTCCTATGCAATGCCAACTTTCCAATGAGTGTGGGATGTTTAGGCACAGCTGGCTTGGTTGGCATCTAAAACCCTGATGCAATCATGGCTACCTCCATGTGGTACATCCTGGCGTCACCCTAGCATTTAGAGTGATGCTAAATGGCATGACAAATGTGGGCAAAGTTACTAGCAAGTAGTTCGAGTTTGGGGCACCCCATCAGCGCCCCACAAGTTTTTTAACTCGAAATACTTGTTGAGTTACATCTAAACAGATGAATACGCTTATCACAACAGTGACAGTGCAGGGCATGCATCAACCAGTGTACATTAAACAAACCTCTCTTCAACTCATTTGCCAAAGACTTTCCTAGCTCCACCATCTTCTTCATGTCCACTGTGCCGATTGCCACTTTGCAGACAGTCATAAGGGTGTCCTCTGTGCAGTATTTGAGCAGGTCATCATACAAGAGTTTATTCTTCTCTTCTCTGCTGCTGGCATCATCGATGGCTTTTTGAACACTCCTCAAGATGATTCCTTCCTCTACAAGCTTAGGTACAACAGCTTCTGTCTCCATGTCAGCCAAGAACTGCTTGCAGGCTCCTTGAAGAACCTCCAGGGCTAAGAAAAATAGAACTTATGTATACACTAGTTGAAAAGTTCCCTTATTCTTGTGCAAGTGCACACCACTGCTGCTATACTGCCATACACACCATTTTGAATCGTATACCACTTGCCTACACTTTATATGACTTGAAGGTAGTGATATCACACGTTAATTACTTCCGTTGTTTACACCATATACGGCAATGCCATTGGTAAATGGGCTTAAAATGGCGGATTTAGGATAAGATACTTGGTCGTAGTGGGAATTGTGTGAGGCTGATAGAAGACCACTGTGGGCATTTCAGACATCAATAAGGTATGCTCTAACTTTTTATGTGTGGGAAGTTTGCTCAGTGTTCAAAGATTGAAATATTTCTTCCGACAATTTTGACTTTGGTATCTAGTTATACATTCTGGTCAATATCTCCCTTTAAGGAAGCGGTTTGCAACTTCCGAACCCCTAAATGCTCGTAACGCAACTTCTAGTGCCTCGTAACGCAACTTCTAGTGCCTTCTTTCAGCCAAAACGGTAGCAGTAAGGATTTTATCGTGTATAGCTGTGTCCTAGAAGAACTGTAGGTCGTTCTTGTTCTTTGCCGCTTCCCTTGCGCAAGGATGGTGACGGCCTGTTTGGTTGAGAAGACGGATATGAAGTTGACGCTTGAGTGTGCGGTGCAACACTGAAGGTAAGGACTTCTCAGTTCATCACTGTCGGCAGTAAGAAGGTTCGTCACTCTTGACGTTTTGAGATTGTAATTAGCTCTCACTGACTGCTATAGTCGCTGATATTGGTGACCGAATGACGTCTTCGTATTGGGTGCAAATTTTAGCGCTCGACTGCAGCCCGCAGGACGAACTAGAAGATGAAATAACCTTCCTGGTGAAAGCTCAGTCACTGCCACATATTCCTTCAAAGCAGCATTTCCGTGGAAGACTAGTGGCAAGGGAAACATAGCATTTAACGTGAGTCTTCGGCCATGACGTCTACACACATCATCCGAAATTACGTGCAAGGTGTTTCGTGCCGTGTAAACACATCATCTGGAAATAAAGGGTTAAGTCTCTCACTAGTCTAGTTAGTATCCACACACTGTCTAAAGGCAAAAACTTGTACATCACTAACAGCACATTTATTCCTGTATTCTGAACGATTGTTTCAATAAATACCCAAAGACATATTCTACACGATTATGTTATTATCTTCACAGAATACTTCTACATGGAGAAACAGGTAATTTGTAATTTGAGTGACTAATTAGCGTTAACGAAAGCCATTAAAGTGCAGCGCTAGTCATGTGACAAATGCACATGCCCATTCGTAGCCACTTATCTTTAAAATAAACACAAAGGTAATCTCCTTCATTATATATACCCACAATTACTCATGGTCTGTATCAGGTACAGGGCATTAAATTACCATGTTTACGTCACTGTGTGATAACATGTAAATTATCTACATAGCAAACCTTGCGGCATGTTAACTTACACAACTGAAAAGATGACACTCACGTTTCAGGTCTTTACCAATGCAGCCATGTTTCGCAAGCACTTGACTTGCTTTCTGCACTACTTTCACAGGCTTATCTGACAGAAATCTGCCAAGATTTTCATTCCATGTGTGTCCTGTTCTAGCTATCTGTAAACACTGCTCTTCTGTTAGGTGCCCTTCGTGGAAGAGTTCATTCAAAACTGCACGGTGCATGTAAGACAAAAAGGGAAATACAGATGAAATCATCAGATAACATACATCAGATTTGTGTATTGGAGTTGTCAGAGCAACTTTAGCAATTAAAAATTCAAAGTTACTTTCTGAATATGTGAGAATAAGAAAAAACTGAAGTGGCATGTTTTAAGTGATAATGCATATAATACATCTTACCGGAAAAAAGTGTAATAAAAGCCAGAGATATAATGCAGTCCTTAGGATTGCATTTGAACTGAACTATAAGCATACAGCATGACGATGTGGGGAAGTCACGCATGTGGTACATGGAAAAAGAAACAAAATCTCAGGTGCAGATGTCAGTGCCTTGATGGTTGTGTTAACTTCCTGTACAAAACATGCACTTCATTTACATTGAGGGCAGAAAAAGTAAACACAACAGTTATTCCTTCCTGCACCAACATGTCAAACCAATAGTGGGTAAGGCTTGTAATTAGCATTACAATGGCTAACTTTAGCAACTCAGACAGCGAACTGGAAATGTGCATGCCGGGGCTATGAAGGAACTTTTCAGGCCTCTGTTTTGACTTATTGTGCAGTATTGTTTCAGATATTTGTACAACTCATGCTACCTCTACAAGACTGTTTGTGGCTCAGAGACGTGACTGTTTCTCTAAAAAAACACTTCCTGTGAGTGGGGAAGTACCCATGTTTCGGCATAGGTGAGTGGTAGAGAAAACGCAAATAGTCAGAATTAAGAACACATTATAATAAACAGACACTCCAATTTTATCAACCACGAACAATTATGGGAACCTGGAACGCGCTTCCGCGGATAATCAATGAATGGCCTTTATTCATGTATGTATTATTAATATACGTTTGTACATGCAGAAACAACAAGGGGAAGATGGTCCACTCGAACAATGATTCTTCACTATAAACACGATTGTAAAGCAGAATGAGTCAAGTAAGCACACACATGGTTATAACGAAGGATCTAAGTTTACAGTAAGGGCTATATAAGCATTTACAAGTCAACAGTTCACTAGCTAGCTACGTTTTCTGTCTTCGCTGCCCTTGACTGTGACAGATCTTGTCAACATTTCTCTGTCTGTCATTGCTGTGGTCTCCAGCCATTGTAAGGAGTAATACTTCATGAAAGTATTGTAGATTGCCGTGACTTTTAAGCTGTTTAACTCATTAGCGCCAATTTACAAATATTGTACTGGTCGGTATTATGCAACCCCCGAGTGCCGAATGACCAGTACAGAAGGAGAGATGCGCCGTTTTTTTAGTGTGGTTGCTGCAACGATTAGTGTTCGTGCACCCTTCTACATAGCCGATAAAAGAGATTCACGAAGAGCTAAGCGGGTGAAATTGCGCAGTAACAGAAGCCTTTTTACAACTGTCCCGCCCTACGAAGGCACGAACTTCAACGGTGCCAGTTGCTTGAGCGAAGATACAGATGGTCTGCAGACGACAGAACGACAACAGCGTAACTTCAATGCCCCTTTTCCTCCTTGGTGACTCCTCTGAAAGCTTGACAATGGCCAATTTCACCATCTTTTCTTCAATCATGCTTGTGAAGACTCCAAGTCGGCACAAAATCATGATCCACAAGCTTGCATGGAGATGTCTTTGTAGATTCCGTGGTACAGCGTCGCTGCCCATAGCCAAAGGGAGCGTCAAAACGTGAAAATCGTTCCAACGTGCAATTCGGCATGTGCGGTGACATTTTTATTTCGGCACTAAGGGGTTGCACGCACAATTCGAACTTCGACGCTAAAGAGTTAAGGCTGTCTTCCCCAGCTTCCTGTGGCAATTGCTGGTTGCCCTTTCTTGTGGAGTAAAAGTTTTCACAGCTAACGGTCAACCAGGCTACATAATATGGAGACATACTACTGTATGCGCTTAAATTTCCATGGGACTAAATTTTTTGGCGTTTTTTGCGGTTTTCGCGGTTCGGGTAGCCATCCGTGAAAAATTTAATCCGCGAACATTTTGGGCAATAAATTGTTGCATAACTGCTGAAAATGGATGTCGAACGGCGAGTGTTGCTTTTCAGGCTTTATTGTGACGTCTCTGGGTACAAGTAGGACGAGCGCTTTGTTGCCCATATGGAATAGGGCTATATAGATTGGCCCTGCAGTTACACAGCTTCATGAACTCAGATACTTAATCCTCAGACCTGCGCACTTAAAAATAGGAAATCACACTAAATGGTGCGTATAGACTAACCAGCATGCATATCCATACAAATGGGGTATCATTTTATAGAGGATTCAGAGAGCTATAAAGTGTATATTCTGTGCACAACTGAGCTTCAGATATATTCTGTGCATAACTCATCCTTCTTCAAATGTGAAAGAAGAATCTCGGAAAGTGCTTGCATAGCGCTATAACACTCCTCTGAATATTGCAAATTATTGTGCACGAATGCGTTTGTAAGCAGCCATCAATTGACAGAAAATATGCAATGAATTTCATTAGTGTGGACTATGAGTATAATTAACGCGTGCTCAGTGCCGATTGCTTCTTGGAGGTGCAGAAATCGTTGCTAACCAGTGTCAGAAGTGTCAAGAAGAGAGAAGATTGACCTTGTACCATAGCCCAATCCACGCTTCCGGTTTCCAGAGATACCCTTGCTGGAATCATGAGCACCACTAGAGCTAGGCTTTGAACTGCAGGCCAAGTCCATGCTAGAATCCACTGCTGCTTCAGTGTAATAATTATGTGCAGATGCCTGTATGCAGTGTGTTTTGTCTTTCACCATTACACTGTTATGCTAGACACCTTTGATGTGGATGGATTTGTTTGGCTTCGCATTCCCACTGAAAATGCACTTCCCATTCTGTGAACGTGATATCGCGCGCTATCATTAGCACCAGTAAGTGTACCCTTCCAGTTGTTCGGTGCCTTTCTGGCCTATTCCTACGAGTAGCGGTTTGCACAATTGTCTCTATATGTCACGTTTCCTCGTACTTCGGCAAGATGGCTACCACCTACTTCGAGTTCGACAAGGTGAACCATCGCACGCGCTTGTTTCGATGAGTATATGCAAGTTAGTGCGCACACTGATTTTGCAGGGTAACTAGTGCGAAGTGTAGCTCCACGCATATACGGGCTTGCTTTCTGAAACTGGGTGTCTAGGCACCCCAAAGGTGTTTGATGAACATATAGGGAAGCCACCATTGGTGTACACACCCTTCAAGAATTATGACGCTTGCTGTAAAGTTGGAGTAAGAATTGAAAATAGCCCGTAGCATGTTCTGCGAAGAAGCCCTATTGGCGGCTTCCTTAGAGAACATTGCCACCTTGGCATGAATCCTCATGGTACAAGTTGAATGTTTCCAACTTGTTCCTAGATAAAGAAACACGGCAATTTCGTAATATTTCCATGTTTGTTCGCGGCTGTGCAGCACTGCGCACTAATACCTTAACCACTTGTAAGTTGGTACACTTGTAGTAGATAGACAGGTACATACACAGCACTTTTGACAAATTCTGTCTGGTGATGAAGTTTGGCGCTTTTGTTTCAGGATGTTATGGTACAGCACTGAAAGAGGTGTCGTATTATCCAAAGATAGTCTCGATACAATTTCCCAGTCCAAAGTTATGGTGGACAAAGAATAAAATGGCCGCCGCGAAGCTAGTTAACTTCAGGAATATTTATCAGAAGAATGAAACGTCTTTGTTCCTGAGAAGCTTGAGGTAAGGAAATAATAGCTATGGTATATGCAGTAAAAAAGTTAACGTAGTACGCCTGTACGTTTGCCCGTAGCCGTAGTCGTAGTACGCCCGTAGCCATAGTCGTAGTACGTCCGTACCCGTAAGCAGTACTACGCCCGTACCCGTAGCAGTAGTATGCCCATAGCTGTTGCCTAGGACGCCCGTAGCCGTAGTACGCCCGTATCAGTCTTAGCTCAGTTGGCATACAAAGTATAGCTACGTACGTACGTATGCACTTGCAATTGAACGATTCCTCAGAGTTCAGCTTTCAGTGGTTGAATTGCGCTAGCATCTGAGTAGCCTTGCGTAGCATGACCACTTCCTCGCCTCCACTTTCGTGGTAAAGTCATTACGTGAAAATGGAGACAAGAAGGGTCGGCTAGCTACACTAGCGTCTAAGAGGCCATACCTTCGTCAATCGTCAGATTTACCTTTCACGATTGTAGTGACCAGAGGTTAGCTTACACCCGGATGCAAGCCCATAGTACACCTGTAGCACGCCCGTAGTTGTAGCTGCGATACACCCGTAGTCGTAAGCGTAGTACGCCCGTAGCCTTAGACCTAGTACGCCCATAGCCGTAAGCGTAGCACGCCCGTAGCTGTAGGCGTCGTACGCCCGTAGCTGTAGGCGTCGTACGCCCGTAGCTGTAGGCGTCGTACGCCCGTAGCTGTAGGCGTCGTACGCCCGTAGCCGTAGGCGTCGTACGCCCGTAGCCATAAGCGTAGTTCGCCCGTAGCCGTAAGCGTAGTACGCGCGTAGCTGTAGTACGCCCGTAGAATGTTAACTTTTTTAATGCATGTACCGTATGTGATTTTTAATTGATAGATAGTATGAGATCGCAGAATAGGAGATAAAGTTACAGGAACACATTTTTGTGCAGGTATATTACAAGCACCAATTCAATCTGCGAAATAGTGTATAGGCACGTCAATCACGCTGACATCAGTCCTTGTATGTGTCCACATTGTTATCACCATACAGTATTAGTGCATTTCCACGGTCATATGAGGTAATAAGGAAAAAAGCAGCAACTAGTTACCAATATAATTAGCTACAATACAATGTAGTTCCTTTAGTTCATTACTCGTAACACTTCCCTCTGCATCTCTTCTTGTTGATTGACCCTTTAGGTCTGCCACGCCTCTTAGAGTGAGATGGTTGTAGTGGCATTTCTGCTATGGACATCATGCGAGAAAACCAAGTGGTTCGGGTGATGTCGAAGGCTGGTGCATGCCATGCGGAATGGCAGTCTCTAGCAATTGTCTGACAAAGCGCTGCAACAAAATGAAAGTCATTGCACATCCTGTTTGTAAGGTTAAATTCATGTTGATGCGCACAATAGCAGCATCGCTCTCGTTCTGCTCCTATGACACTGCAATGTTGCATGCGACACTTGTTTGGTGGAAAAATACATGGCGTAGGAGAAGACTGTTGGCTGAATGTGGGAGCAGTTGCGCAATACTTGTCAGTAAGTACTAGTTACTACACGCCTCCAATGGCGTACGGCATTGGAGGCGTGTAGTAACTAGTTTATCACAAGAATATACGCCCTAAAAAGCGAGGGCTTTTTAAATTCAGTTGCATGTTGCAAGAGGGAAGGAAGGAATGGCAAAAAGAAAGCAGCTTTCAACGAATGATTCACCCCCAAAGTCTAAGGGTTGCTTCAATATTGATTTAGACGGTGCTCCGACAGGAAAAAGTTCATGCTACTGTACAGCCGCCTCTCGCTGCTCAGTCCGTACCAGGGTTCAGCGGCTGTACATTTAACAATTGTACGTTTCAGTTCGCTTCACTACCAGCCGTATCCCAAATGACAGGTACAACAGTTCCTTACCACAACGATCTTACTGACATCGACCCGGCAGAGCTTTTCGACTTCTAGCTGACTTTGTTACTATTTTTAGGAACACAGCATTGTGTTTGCTTGCCAGCAGCTTTAATTGTATTCATTACTAGTCACATATGGAAGGTGGCGTGGAAAAATAGCCCGCCTTAAAGCTATATATGGAGGTGTTGGGGGGGCTTAGGTGGTTATTGCCATGTGGTAACTTTGTTACCAGCTGTGCGGCTTTCTTTGATGTATGACGTCATCATGTGATAAGCTGGAGAACAAGTGCATCTCTGTAGTCATTCTCAGAGACAGGCTTTCTATCCTGTTCCATGGATACCCAATTATAGATGATCAGAGAGTTCACAACCGCAACATGGAGCATGTGATACAGCAGTGTCTTCCAGTACCGAATGGTTCGTTTCAGGCTGCTGTGGTACTGCAAGAGTTGACCACTCTTGTCAACACCTCCCATGTATCTGTTATACTTCTCGTAGATGACTGGTACTGGGATTTGGTGTTCTTCATGAAGGCCAGTGGATTGATTCCTGCCATTTCGTTTGATGGTGTGTACAGAGTGACCAGGAAAACAGGTGGAGATGGTAGTAACAATGGAATTGTCCTGCCAGCAACAGTACACAATTGGAGAATCTTTATCCCTGATGTAGTAGCCCTGTCCTCGTGCTGTGCCTTTGGCCTTCAGGAATGTCTTTACAGACAGAACATCTTTCGGTGTGCCTTTGCGATTGGTTCTCAGGGTTTCTGATGCAAGATTTATGACAGCATCATATGCCAAGCCCTGATCAGTTCTCTCACTCTGTGCAGCACCACAGTACAGATCAAAATCACTAGTGTATCCTGTTAAATCAGATATGACAAAATATTTGAAGCCCCATTTCCTTGGCTTGTCTTTCGTGTACTGCTGAAATCGTGTTCGGGCCTTACTTTTAACCATGCGCTCATCCACAGCAACTTGATGTAGCAGTTGGTATATTTCAGAACACTTCTTCAGGTGGAGATGGAGAGGGGATGATTGCCAAGACTGAATGAAACAAGTATTTCGAGTTAAAAAATTCTGCTTTTCACACCTAGCCACATAGTGTGTTTCTTGCTTGAAGACAGAAACACAACCAGCAGGTATTGACACACACACACACACACACACACACACACACACACACACACACACACACACACACACACACACACACACCACACACACACAGACACACACACAGCCCATGGCCAGAGGGACACGGTAGCAGGTGTTTGGCCGAGGCAGAAAATGATTCGCTCGAGTACAAACAGCGCGCCACTGGAGACAATCGTAGCTAGAGGGTTTCACTGCGTGCAGAGATTTTTTCGCGCGCGAAACACAGCTAGCAAGCCTAAGAATAGAGGATTCACACCCTCACCAAGCCTGGCGTTACTCCTGTCAATCGTTCTCGGCAGCGTTGTGAAGAGAAAGTCGGGAAGCCACAAATTGAACACGCAGCAAACGATACGGTGCGTTTTCTGAGCTTAGCGCCGCTCCTTGTGGCAGCCCCCAAAAATGGCCGACAATATAAATGTTTCGGAACGCAATACTTTGCCTGTACATTACAATATAAATGTCAGTACAGTTATACTACCACCGCGTCAACATTATATATCTATCTATCTATCTATCTATCTATATTTCCGTAACATGAAGCCATACAACGAGCGCAAAATGAAAACAATATAGGGGCTGCCTGTGGCAGCCCCTAAAAAGCACCAAGAGCTTCAAATTGGTTCCTTGTCATCAACTTGTTCAAACGCAATATGAATTGAGCATTTTGTAAATTCCATGCTTTGAAATAGCTCTTCACACCTGTTAGCCCAAGTAGCAGCAACAGTGTTATGAATTTCATCATTTCTTCCTTTGTCAACACCTTGTATTTGAACCATTTGTACATTGCCTCTTTTGGTCTTCCTTTATTTCTGCATATGCATCTGTTGAATTGACTAAACTTGTCAGAATTTCATCATCAAAGAATAGCTCAAAGAGCCCCATAGCTGAAACATCTGTATTAGGTGGTAGGTGTGGCCTAGGGGTACGATCACGGCAGAATGCACATGCACTTTTGAATTCTTTGTCCTCAATAGATATTGATTGCTGCAGCTGGTAGCTGTGCAGTCTGTGGATGTACTGAGAGCCTGGCGATTCCACGACCACGTCTTCGACTTTCCCATGTCCCATTCAATGACCACGACTCTGTCCATGTACCACTCCACGCCAACAATATTGTCTACGACCACTACTTCGTCCACGCCCACGACTTTGTCCTTGTGTATCATTTTGAACGTTGTCAGATTCATTGCTATCAGTATCAGATTCACTGTTGTGTTCGACAAATCTGTATCTGATGTCTCATGATCAGTATGTGAAGAAGCATAAAATCAGAGTTGTCACTGATTTCAGACTGCATTTCAGAGCTAGCAATTTCAACAAAAAACTAGACTCATCTGGCTGATGCTGCAGAATTGACACCTTGGCACCAGTTTCCAAAGAATCGTCTAATGGTGTATGTTCCTGACTGCCTGATAGACTGGAAGATGTCCCATTAGACACTTCTTGCTGGTCGAAGCTGGTTTTTAGCGCTGGACGATCGCTGAAGTCCCATCTTAAGGAAGCAACGGTATTCGGGGCTGCGTGTATCGGCATCACACTCTGCATCACTAATATCGGTTTCGCTTGGCGCAAGATAAGCTGTTACTTGCTCTGAACTGCAAATTTTTCCAGACGACAAAAATTCACGTCCTAAGAAAGCCATTTTTGACCACGTGAGGGGTGTAGTATACTGCAGTTTTACCAAAATATGCGGAGATTTTCGTGAAGCGAAGTCCCCTAAAACTGCTGGTCACACCTTCGTTTGGGCCTGTGATTGCAGGAATCTACTCTATCGACGGCTAGCCCTATATTTCAGTGACACTTCAGGAAATAACCATTGGTCTGGCGAATTCCTGCGGTGAGAGAAATATTTGCGAGAATGTTACATATGTGTAACGCTGGAGGGTATGAGGGTTAAACATTCACTCTCATTGGAAAGCTGGCATTAATTAGATAAGTGTTTGGATGCTTTGCACAGGATAGAGCCCTGCAGTTACACAGCTTCATGCACTCTGATACTGAATCCAGCTAGCTAGCTAGTCTTCGTAATACGTGCAGAACAATGCGAGAGCATTAATAAAATGGCCGTTTTGCCTCGGTAGCTTTTGGAGCTGTAACCCACAAGTAAGATTTATTTATGCTTCTAAGCAACATTAGTCTTGAAACTATTTCTGAACAATTTTCATTCGTTTGGTAAAGGAAGAAAAGATAACAAAGACGATTTCTATCCGTGTGAACAGAAGCCTCCGGGGCGGCCATTTTGTTACCGGACCTGTTCTTTTTCCGGCTGTTTCTACTCGAAAACGTCCTGCGCAGGCTTGGCGATTGCTTAGTATTACAAAGAAGTGTTCTAGAATACTTCTCATTTGATGAAATGGCTGTGCAAAATGAAGACAAACAAAGGTAAATTCAAGGAAACTTGAGCGCCACCACTTAGTGACAGATATATACCGTTACTTGGAAATATTCGCGAACATTTCCCATTTGTGGATGTCTCTTGTACACAGTTACGCATAAACACTGCATCGCACAGCATAACACCCTTAGCTACCTCGACCCGTGGGAGATGCTTAGCTTCCTCATACCGTGTTTTGGGAGATACGTACCTTGGCGATTGGAGTGACATGTCTACAATGGAGCACTTCTTCAAGCCCAAGCCCACCAGCGATGCTGGCAGCAGTTCTTGAGCAGCAGTACCAGCGTTCGCCTTTCTGTCTGCCCAGAGGGAAACAGAGAAGGTCTTGTCTGCTGGAAAGAAGCGGGGCAGCTACGCGTCGATTTCGGAGGAGTTGAAGGCGAAAGTAGCCAAATACGCAGCGGAGAATGGTGTTAGCGCGTTGCTAAGGCATTATAAAAGCACGCAAGAGCTGGATTTTAAGGAAAGCACCGTCCGTGGTTGGGTCACTACCTACCAGAAACGATTAGAGTCTCTTCGTAAGGAAGGCAAGCCACTTATGGTGTCTGTGCTATCAGAGAAATCAAGAGGCAGGCTCTTGCTCATTGGCAGTGAATTGGAAGAGCAAGTGAAGTCGTTTGTGGGGCAATTGAGAAGTTCTAGGGCAGTGGTGAACTCAGTCATTGTCAGGGCAGCTGCCAGAGGCATTATCTTGGCCAGGCATGCCAATTTGTTTGAAGAGAATGGAGGAGGCATCAACCTCACGAAAGACTGGGCCAATCGGTTGCTTGCAGAATGGGATATGTCAAGTGGAAATCAACAACGAAGGCCAAAATACACCCAGCACTCTTTGAGCAATTAAAAACACAGTTCCTAAGTGATATCCGCACAGTTGTCACTATGGAAAGCATCCCTCCTGAGCTGATCCTTAACTGGGATCAAACAGGAATCAAGTATGTTCTTGTTTCATGCTGGACACTTGAGAAAAAAGGCTCAAACTGTGTTGAGATAGCAGGGATTGATGACAAGTGTCAAATTACTGCCTTGCTTGCCAGTGCTTTGTCAGATTTTTTGCCTGCCCAGCTGATCTATGCTGGCAAGACTCCTGCATGTCTGCCAAAAGTACAATTTCCAAGTGACTGGCATGTCACATTCACTCCCAAGCACTGGTCAAATGAAGACACCATGTTGGCCTACACCAACAACATCGTCATGCCCTATGTTGGAAACACGCCACACACTAAAGCTACCCCAGTCACAGTCGGCCTTGGCCCTCTTTGACCACTTTGAGGGACAATTGACTCCTAGGGTTCAGGACGTTTTGGACACCAACAACATTCTTGTTGTGGGCATACCAGCCAACTGCACAGACCGTTTGCAACCTATGGACCTCAGCATCAACAAGCCATTTAAAGACCACATGAAAACATCTTTTCAGATGTGGTATGCACAGCAGGTGTGCTTGCAGCTGCAACAAAAGCAGGTGCACAAAGTTGTAGATCTCAGTCTAAGCATTGTAAAGCCACTCAGTACTCACTGGATTACGGCTGCATTTGCCCACGTGCAAGGCAACCCATGACCTAGTGAACAACGGCTTTTGTGAGGTAGGCATAACTGCTGCATTGCATGAGCTAGACAAGCAGTAACAATTAATTTTGATAATGTGGACTATAACACTGTTTATTTCATTACAGACTTCATGTCACATGTTAACTGACTGACATTACTATTGCTATTACAATTACTATCACTATTACTATTACAATAACTATAGAAAAAGTTCCATTTTCTTCTGCTCAAAGCATGTGATGACATGATTCCGCATGAGTGACTGCTGATACACTTCTTTGCTGGGTTCCCTACTGAAGGCAATTGCCGTTGCATTTCCAATTGCAAACAAGCTACAATCGCTGTACAGGCACCATACTGATGTTGCACAAGTTGCAATTAAACAAAGTTTTCACTGTTGCAGCTGATGTCTGGTCCAAAGAACCATAAACAGAATCATAGACTTTGACTGCTTTTCCTTTATGAGATGCTGCCACAACCCAGTGGTTCGTCCTGACATGAATGATTTGCATGGCATCGCTAGTAGATCCTTTGATTGGCTTGTGTCTTGTATGAGTGATGACTGAAGTCCATTTACAGCTAGGAACTGCTGATTGAGCAATCTTTGGGCACAGTTAATGTGTTGATCTTGCAGCAATTTACCATCAATGACTGCCTGCTTGTCATCCTCAGTCAGGGTGATATCCTGCACCGTGATCCATGCCCCACTGTGAGTTTCTATTTCCGAACCTGTGACCTCTGCTGAAACTTGCAGCCCATCAAGATCCACAACATCATTCTTAACCTTAGCATTGGTGTCACCAGCATCACTCTCCGTTTTCGGCTCTGCAGATGTCTGTTTCACATTCTGAATCTTTATTTCTGCAAGGTACTGTTTTGTCTTGTCCACAATGTCACTAGGTCCAGTAAATACGTAGATACAGGGAACTTCAAGCCCACCCTGTGGCAGATCCTTTGAGTGCTGCCTTCCTCCAGTGATGTGACAGGCCATCAAGCCGCCACGGCGCAAGAACATGCAACACACGCACGACAGATATCGCGGAACGTGTCCTACGATTTCTCCGCTCTTCATCACGGCCACAGCAAATGGGTCCTCTCTGCTACGTGTCTCCCTGTTGCAAAGCAATGTTTCTCCCTCCATTGCTGTCCGTATCTCTTGATATACATGATATCCGTGCACGCAGCTTGCAAATCCAAACGATGCCGCCATTTTCTTTGACTTCAGATTAATACAAGTTATTAGCTATATAAACAATATACATAGTCAGGGCCCCATTCGCAAAAATAAGAACACAAAAATTCAGTTCAGCTGGCAAATCTCAAAAATTTCGTCTCGCGAAAATTTCCAAGTACACGGTAATATGTTATATATATACTAGGCAGATGCTTACAGCATCGTGGGGGCGAGCCTGAGTGAGCTAAAGGTGCCGATGGCATGCAGCTATTTGCATTGGACTGCATAGCGTACATTGTAGATGCTGACACGAACCGAGTGTTTGCTTGTATGAATGATATGTAGAGGCTAAAGCTGATTCTAATGAAAGTGGATGTTGTAATCATAGACACACAAATGGAGCAATGTTACAATCAGATGATCTTGTCGTAAGCCAGGTGAAGAGTGTTTCTCAGAACACTCAGCAGCGGTTGCGCTGCTGAGTGTTCTTCTTAGTGGTTTTCCTGTGGGCATTGTATAAAGGAGTGATCTGCTGACTACTTCGCTTAGGGTCCTGTGAAATTCTCGAACGTGGAGGAAGATTAGTTGGCGCTATTCCTTCGTACGATGCCTATGTCCTTGCCTGGGTGAGAGGTTGGAGTGTCCGCTTCGTGTCGTACGATTTCCTTCTCGTTTGAAGCTGTCCGTGGCGAGTATTTGAGTCGCACGCAAAGTGCTACGCAGAGGGCGGCCATCTTGTCCATTCTGTGTAAATGGAAATATACGGTGAGCCGTACGTACACCACATTATATATATATATAGACGCGGCAGACGCGAGATTTGTCAGTGTGGGGCTCGCTCAGGCTCGCCCCAATGAATACATATATAAGACATGAAGCCATATAAAAACCTAAATCTGAAACAATATAGGGCCGCACGCGGAAGCCATATTGCTTTTGGACATGTCCCACATGCGTGCTGTCAAAATCTAAAATCTCACATGAGAGGATAGCACTGAAGCTAACTGCTGAAGCAGTAGTCTTCGTGATGTGCAGAACTACGCATAAAATGGCCGTTTAGCCTCGGTAACATTTAGAGCTGTAACCCGCAAGCAAGATTTGTTTCTAAACAACGTTAGTCTTCTTCAAACTCCTTGCGAACTACTTTTGTTTGTTTGGTAAATGGTGAAATGGTAACAACGACAATTCTAACTGGGTGAACAGATGCTTCCAGGGCAGTTATTTTATTATCGGACCTGTTTTTTGGCTGTTTCTCCTTGAAAACCTACGCTCATATTTCAAGATTTCCTTAAGCTTCTAAGCAACATTAGTCTTCTTAAAACTCTTTGTGAACAACTTTCGCTCGTTTAGTAAAGGGAGAAATGGTAACAAAGATGATTTCTAATGGGTGAACAGAAGCCTCCAGGGAGGCCATTTGTTATCGGACCTGTTCTTTTTCCGGCTGTTTCTTCTCGAAAATGTCCTGCGTAGGCTTTGTGCTGGCTTAGTATAATAAGGAAGTGTTCTTGAATACTTCTCATTTGATCAAATTGGTGTGCAAGTGAAGACAAAGCGAATAAAAGTAAAGTCAACGAACCTCATGGCACCGCCATCTTGACAGATCATATATACAGTGCAAGTTGCAAAATACCATAGTAATGTAATGTTATATAAACAAATAAAAAACAAATTCTATAATATAATATAATGTTTGGGCACTCTGGCTAGCATGATGGACAGGCAGGTTGTATGGGCTTAAAGCATAGGGAAATCGAAGGTTTTAAAAATGGAATAGTTGATTAAACATTCTGCAGCTGTAGATGGCAGAATTCTTTGTGTATAAATTCCAACGCTTCTGTGCAAATTTATACTTGAGGTTATTCATGGTATTAGTTCAAATGCAAAGTGTGTGGGACAGATGTGAACCTATGTGGTGTTCGGAGAGTCTTCCAGGCTTTCTAAAGTTTGCAATTATTTTCATTGACAATGCAAAATGCCGGAGATACAAAGAAAATTAGCTTTTGACACCCTGTTAGCACCAATTAACACCAATGCGCGCTTGGCAGGGCTAAGCACAGTCGCTGCACAAGCATGAGGTTACAGGATCGAATCCACAGGGGGAATGTTTTTTCCGGGTTAACTTTTCTTTTCTCCGATTGTTGTACTCATGCATGCACACAGGTGAACTAGCATAGACACACACACGCATGCACACACACACACACACACACACACACACACACACACACACACACACACACAGACACACACACACACACACATCCTCTGCCCACCACCACTTGACACCTTATATGTAAACGTACCACCACATATCACTACACGTATACACTATCACCACCACTGCCACTGCCACAGTGCAAGCACACACACACACACACACACACACACACAGACACACACACACACACACACCAGTGAGTGTCTATATATATTTTTCGTAGAGCCTCATTCTTTGTTTGCAAACTCCTCCCACAGTGTGCCTGTGATGGACGCGAAACTCGGCCTTATTACAGGGCGCCGCACGGGGAGTGTCATGGGTAGGTGGAAGACGATTCGTTATGGCCGAGAAGAGTGCCGCACACATTCCCACACTTACGGAAATAGACGCCATGTTTTTCGTGCGTTTACGGATGGCGAATGCACGATTCCGGACAAGTTGTTGTGTGTAAAGGTGGTTCAATGCCCAAGAAGAGATGATCGCGTTCTCTGGCACACAAAGGCACGTAGGGGGACCATTGTGCACAAATAAGCTACAGAGACATTGCAAGTGCTGTGGTTTGCCCAAGCCAAACTGCCAGACAGCTTGCTTTGGCTACTTATTCCTGGAATGATGTTCATTTGTATATGGCCAAGAGCTATATAGCTAGCTAGCTACCAAATGCAAGAAGAACTGAGAATTTAGCGAACAACAGTGGTTCCATCAAGGCTCTGTCATTGAATCACAGTCGTTGGAGTGCCGTTGAAGGGCCGCTGTCGAAGGAGCGCCGTAGCAGTGAAGCCCGCCTTTGGCGGGTTTCTCTGCCGGTCAAGAATATTATTCAGATTCATGGCATTTATATGTATCCCAACTAAAAATTCAGTGCACCATGCACAAAAGCACACTAGAGCATCATCACCTTTTGCAGCACTAGTGTAAAGAAGATAGCCAACAGTCATTTCGAATTGCCAAAAATGACCATCACATACCGCACACACACCACGCACAAAACCTCATACAACCACACAGTGCAAGTTGCACAACATAATTAGTAAATGCCTGGTTGCTTTGCATACAGTGCAAGTTGCAACCATAGTCGTGTATTATCATGAACACTAAATAACACACAGATACACACTACAGACAATACTACATAAAATCGCCCCTACATAGCTACAACCACCACCACACAGTGTAAGTAGCAACCAAAAAACACCACCACATACAACCACCACCACACAGTGCAAGTTACAAAACGTGATTATGTGCAATGTGAGCACACTAGTAAATGCCTGGTCGGTAAAGGAAAAACTCTTGCCCTTATGCTACCTGCATTTGGTTGCTGCATCCTGCTCCTACTAGTGCCCTAGATGGTCTCAACCCTCTGCAACTTGTGCTGGTGGTGTTTTTCCTGCCATCAATTAGAGCAAAGACCTCACTTGTACTTGCAGTAGGCACCACCTGTAACTTTTGCAGGTGGTGTTTTTCCTGTACCCACTACCACATTTACTAATGTGAACACGTAACTTACAACCATGCTGCCAATGCCCCCTGCAACTTGCACTGGTGGTGGTTTTTCCTTCACCGACCAGGCATGCACTAATGTGCTCACATTGCACATGGGCATGTTTTGCAACTTGCACTGTGTGCTGGTGGCTGTAGCTATGCAGTGGCAGCTGTTCTGGTAGTATATGTGACAGAATTTGCGAAAAGTGGGACCACTTTGGGGCAATGTAAACATATGAGTATGAGACAAAACGCGCACGTAACCGCCAATTTACGCAATCACAGATTATTGCATCATTGGAACATACTGTGTATCCCCTATCTTCTGACAAATTTTGAAATCTGTATGACTTTCCTGCGTCTCAAACGAGGACCGAATAGTTTCACTGCATTGGTCGCTTCTGGCCGTGTACGGAGTAGACCGGAAATTACAACATGGGGAAGACCAGACTTTAAGTATATTCATGGTCATTATGCATTTCATTAGTCGTGTTTAGGAAAAATTGCAGACTGCGTCTGAAACTACTTCTGTGCCATTGTATAACCTTCACAACGATTGAATTGTTTCCCAACGAACGATTTTGATAGCTGCAACGTCTGTAGACTTTCCAGATGTCGAATGCAACACAAGCGACTAACTGGGTGGTGGAATTTAGAGAATACGAATCCTCTGCCTCTTCTTAGCGGTCTGGTTACGCGAGACTACGGGTATCTAATCTCCTTTTCCTGTAGGCCCTCGGAGCTCCGCACGAGTAGCCTACGTCAATATGATGACTTTAGGAGGTCTTTCAGAGAGTCCTGTGAAGCGGTATGTGGCCAAGGAGGATGGCCGGCCCAAGCCTATTATCACTGAGTATTCCATGACACGGAAGAATACAGAATGCTGCGGTTTAACCGGAAGTAAATGTTTAATCGTCGTTTTCTCAACAACATACTTTTCGTAATTCCACACTTTGCGTAAGTATATCTCAGAAACAGAACCAGCTACCGAAGCACAGTAAAGTGTGCTGTAAAGAGGAAGAAGAGCACATTCAGATCATATCAAAACTCAAAATCGAGATTTGCCCCCAAGTGGTCCCTTTTCGCAAATACTGTCACATATATGTAAATATATATATATGGTTACAACCAAGAAGCCATACAAAATCCTAAATCTGAAAGCGCCCCAGCAATTGCATTATATTACTGGTTGTGGGATCCAATGGAGACCAGGTCAAACATGACTGGTAAGCTAGAGACGCAGCCCCTGTTCAAACAAATATGGTACTTCTACACAATACATCACTAACCTTTCAATTTGCTTGCTTCCTTCCTGCAATCAAACATATCCAGTACTTCAGCTACTTTAGCCACAACTTCTGAAGATTCGGTGCACCTGACATTGACAAGCCCATGCAAGTACCCCAATCCTTTCATCAAGTTCCACTCATCTTTTGAACGCACTGTAGGTTACAAGAAAAATCTAACAAGTAACTAGAATGTCTAAGTCCTATTCCCTTGCCTTACTGCATGCACTCTTGCTAAAGTTTAAGATTGAAGAAGCTGATCATGGAAGAATAGTTGTGGTTGGTATGTCAAATGGGTTCAGTACCCTTGCCAGCCTCTCAACTGACTTAGATCTGCATCACCTGTTTTCCGCTGGGGGTGGGTGTAATGGGCACGGACGTGATTGGCAGGTAAGTCCCCATATTCTTTCATCTTCTTCATGTCAGACTCGCTTACCAAATTAGCGATGAACAGGCATGACAATACTGTATGGAATGATATAAGGGAACACTTACAAAGAACCATCTGATGTCTAATACACAGAACCAGCATGTTTCCAAGATAGATTCCTTTGCTTTTTAAAAACTCTTGCTGTAATTACTTAGTCTATAGGTATAAAAGGTGACTGTGCAAGTACACTTCACTAACCTCTCAACTGACGTTCTTCTTCCTCATATCCTAACTTGCACAGCAAGTTAGCTGCTCTGTCCACTACATCTTGAGACTTGGTATACAGGAATTGGACAAGACAGCCAGTCAAATCCGCTGTTTCTCCTAACCATTTCAGCTCCTTTGCAGTCATCAAATCCTTCTGAGACAACTCTGACAGAACTGTATGGTATATGGCAGAATGGAGCACATGCAAAGAATCTTCTGACAGCACTATGCACAAACAAATGTCCAGAAAATGTCATAAACAAATGTCCATGCCCTCCCCTTGCAGCACATCAATGCACTAAGCACAGGCTAAGGAGAGGATACTACTGAGAACGGGGTGAACTGTGTGCTGCACTGAATTTACATGTTTAACCCTTTAACCCTTTAGGCGAGGACCAATATCGTTGTGTATTACTCTTTACAGTCCTTTCTTACAGCTGAAACGGCTTCAGTAAGGATTCTCTCATGTATGTCTGTGATCTAGGAGGGTTCTTGGTAGCTCTTGTTATTGTGTAAATGCAACAGAAGCAACAATGGAGACAGCTCGTTCGGTTGAGGAACATTAGCGTGAAGTTAACGTAAGTGCGGGGTGCAAAGCTGAAGGTTAGTCTACAGATGTCACCCAGTAGGATTGTAGGGTCGCTTTTGACTCTCGCCGCTTTGTATACACCCGCGCGCGCAAATGTGGACGGCTACTTTCGTCGAGGAAGAAGGTGTCAGCATGATACCGCTTAATGGTTCGCCATGCGGGCGACAAGAAGACCGGGCAGGTATGCAGAAAAGCTCTCACATTGCTACAGGACCCCTGTAGCAGAAGTAGCTGCTCCAAGTTTGTAGTGCCATGAAAGCAACTCAAATTTTGTTTGCTCCATTATGACACCTAAATGTATCAATCGGCGTTTAATTAAGGGCTAATAATATCATGACATAAATGTGTCAACCGGGCGTTAAAGGGTTAACCATGGATGATGCATAATGTGATGATGAGTTACTTTGCACGTAACCGCGGATGACAACTTTATACGTCATGACAAAGGTGTGATTTATGATTGTTTTTTCTCAGCGCGAGAGTCTCTAAGAGCAATGTCACTTTCAGTGCACACGCACCAGTGCCAGAATCTTTCGTTATCTACATCACTTGGTCTCCTGGCCCGCCTTTGGTGCACATGCTGCTTGTAAACTTTACGCAAGTTTACCCAGCACCTTCTTTGACGGAAGGTAGGGCTGACTCCACATTAGCGTGTCCAGAATAACTTTAAAAGTGCACAAGAGCAATTCAGCCTTGTGGAAGTACCTTCACCTGATCTTCAGGTCGTGCTAGGCACTTCTAAAGCGTACACAATTTACCAGAGCGTCTCCTTCGATGAAAGATAGGGCTGACTCCACGTTAGCGTGTATGGAATACCTTTGAGAAGGCATGAGCGCAATTCTCAATATTCCTGAATCCACACTGCAGGCTTTGACTAACTCTTCGCCGCAATTTCGAGCAAAAGAAAGCTGCACAAGTTACAAATGTGTGTGCAATTAATTTTCACTATGAACGGCCATGTTAATTTTGTCTCGAGCAACGCGCGCAATAAATATCCGGGTGTAATGGGTTAACCCATTACACTGAGAATTTTTTTATTGGTGAGAAATAGGCGAAGAGTTGGTCGAAGCCTGCAGTGTAGATTCAGGAATATTGCGAATTGCACTTGTGCCTTCTCAAAATTATTCTGGACACAACGTGGAGTCAGCCCTATTTTCCGTCGAAGGAGACGCTCTGGTAAATTTTGAAAGCTTTAGAAGCAGCTAGCATGACCTGAAGACACTTTCACAAGGCTGAATTGCACTTGTGCACTTACAAAGTTATTCTGGATATGCTAACATGGAGTCAGCCCTACCTTCTGTCACAGAAGACGCTGTGTAAACTTGCGTAACGTTTACGAGCAACTTGCGCGCCACAGGCGGGGCCAGGAGACCAACAGACGCGGCTAACGGAAGGTTCTGGCACTGGTGCGTGTGCACTGAAAGTGACATTGCTCTTAGAGAATCTCGTGCTGAGAAAAACACTCGTAAATCGCACCTTTCATCATGACGTATGAAGTTGTCATCCATGGTTATGTGCAAACTAACTCATGACCACTTTGCGCGTCATCCGCGGTTAAAAGGTTAACTACTTCACATACCAACCTTTCAATTTGTTTGCTTCCTTCTTGTATCCAAATTTGAGGAGTACATCAGCTGTTGTAATTACCTTCTCTGAAGATTTGATGTACTGGCTAAGAACAAGTCTGACAGGTAGGATCCCTGATCTTGCTTTCATGTCTGGCAATTCATCGACAGTCACCAATCTCTGCTGGAATAACTCTGACATCACTGTGTGAAATCACCAGATAGAGCACACACACAAAACACTTTGATAACACTGCGCACTGACACTACCAAACATTGATGATAGATAGCCAATGACTATGGTAATGTGGGGTAAACGTCTACTCACCCTAAATAACTAATAAAGAACATGCCAAAACCATACTATCTGCCAGTAAAAATGACCCTGGAAGGTATATAACTCTAAATGCCTGTAATTTATGGTACAAACTATACATACAGTTGCCTAGCAGTCACACATATTACAAAATAGCAGATTTTGTGGCCCTCTTTGATATGGTCCAGCCTCCTATCTGCAGTGTATTAAATTACCAAATGTCCAAGACAGTTATCATTGCTCCTTTAAGGTATGTAGGGAGTTTAGGGTCACCTCTAGAATCTCCTGAGCAGCAGATATATTCTGTGCACAACTGAATGTGAAAGAAGAATCTCAGAAAGTGCTTGCATAGCACTAAAATAATCTTTCAAAGATTGCTAATCATTTTGCATGAACACGTTTGTAAGCAGCCGAGTGTTATTCTTAAGAATGCACTTCCGTTTTGCAAACACTCATTAGCACCGGTAAGAAACGTATCCTCCCAGGTTCACTGCTTTTCGGATGATTTCCTGCAAGTAGCGATTTGCACAATCGTCTCTACGTCACGTTTCCTTGTACTGCTGGAAGATGGCTACCGTTCACGTCCAGTTGCATGAGGTGAACCATCGCATGTCTGTGCATGATGATTTCACAGGGTAGCTAGTGTGAGCTGTAGCTCCATGCAGAGAGATTTTGCAGTTTAAACATCCACCACACGCATTGGAAAGTTGGCAATTGCATGGGAAGGTGCATTAATTACCTAAGTGTTTCGATGCTTTGCACAGGATAGAGCCCTGCACGTACACAGCTTCATGCACTCTGATACCTAATCCAGCTAGCTAGCTAGTTTTATCGTATTACGTGCAGAACAATGCGAGAACGTTCATAAAATGGCCGTTCAGCCTCGGTAGCATTTGGAGCTGCAACCTGCAAGTAAGATTTATTTAAGCTTCTAAGCAACATTACTCTTCTTGAAACTATTTGTGAACAACTTTCGTTCGTTTGGTAAAGGAAGAAATGATAACAAAGACGATTTCTAACCGGGTGAACAGTAGCCTTTGGGGCGGCCATTTTGTTACAGGACCTCTTCTTTTTATAGTTTTCATTTTGCGATTTTGTTGTATGGCTTCATGTTACGGTAAGATATATATATTATATGTATATGTATATATATGTCGGTATATATATATAATACGTGAAGCTACGGTTGTATTGTTACACTGAAATTTATATGGAAAGTACAGGCGAAGTATTGCGGGAGAAACATTTATATAGGCGGCCATTTTCTTAGCGTTCGTGAAGGGGAGACGGCACGGAAAAGACTTCGAAAGTCGCCCAGGTCGCCGTTGTTTGTGTTCTTGCCTACGGCATTGTGTTCTACGGCATAAAAGCTCAATGTTACGCGAATTACTGCCTTAGGCGAAGGACAAGAGTGACGCTGAACTAGGTGAGTGCACAACATTGTTGTCATCGTCTTCGCTGTGACTTGTAGACTAGTGGTCTTCACCACGCTGCCGAGGATGATTGACAGGAGCAACGACAAGCTTTGCGAAGACCATGAATCGTCTACGCTAAGTTATCCGACTGTCTCTAGTGCAGGAATACGTGGCACACTGGAATCGTCTTCAGCACTGGCGCGCTGTGTTGCACTCGAACGAATGCCTTCTGCCAGGACAAAAACATGATACGGCGCATTTATGCTTCTGTGACCCGTGTTTTTCTCGTGTGTGTTTGCACTGCCTGTTGGTGAAGCTATTAAACTTTGTGAAGGTTCAAACAAATTAAACATGTTTTAATTGTGCACAGTGTGCCAATCCTGTGCAAACCTGCATGTGTGAATACTGGTACTCTGTGCTTGTATATATATTTAATTGCATGCACTAATAAACTTTCATGACGTGGCCCTTGTGCACAACTATCCTAATCAGCAATTGAGAGCTAGAGCAAGTAGTTCGAGTTGGGGCGGCAGCGGAGTTTTTTAACTCGAAATACTTGTTCCGGCTGATTCTTCTCGAGAACGTCCTGCACAGGCTTGGCGATGGTTTAGTATTATAAAGTAGTGTTTTTGAATACTTATCATTCGATCAAAGGGCTGCGCAAATGAAGACAAAGCGAGTAAAAGTTTGGTAAATTCAAGGAAACCCGAGCGCCACCATTTTGTGACAAATAAATATACGAACATGAAGCCATACAAAAACCTAAATCTGAAAACAATATAAATATATACCTGCAATATACATATTAGAATACGTTCTGTGGTCAGAGTTATGTAAACATAATCAATTATACCTGTCCTTCACAGTCATGCATCTACAGGATTCTATCCATATGAATCTGCAGTGTTACATGCTTCTGTATCTATCACGTCTCTTTCTAACATTCTGGCTTCCTGAAGGGCGTCCTGGCTTACAGTTTGTTGCCATCACTAGAGTTGTGCTTCTCCTCTTCGGCTTCTCCCATTTCATTAGCCATTCTCAGCTAGTTGGCTTGTGCCATTTTGCATGGCAGTCTCGTGCGAGAACTTGGCACAACATTGGTTGAAATTTACAATCAGTGCATTGTCTATTAGTTCTCCTAACCTGCACCAGGCAGACAGTCCTCATTCATCTTGGCTGTGAAGTGTGTTTCCATTCCGGATGATAGTGTCTGTATACTATTGCGCACTTTGGCAGGAACTGCTATCACCATACCACTTCATAATCTCTAACACCAGCTGGTGCAAAAACAACTCTCTGCCTCTCATTTCTGACCATGTTCCATTTTCAGCCAGTTGTGTAGAATGAAGTCGTTGTAGGCCACTATCTTAAGGAGGTGGTAAAACGAAGTTTTCTAATAGTGGATGGTTTGCTGAAGGATGTGATTGTATCTGATCGACTGATCCGACTAATCAACTCCACCCTTGAATTCATCATACTGCTGAATCATGATAGGGATAGGCACAGCAAGCACTTCTGTTCTGTTGGCTCCCTTCCCCCTGCGGCAGACTGTGCCTTTTGTGTGACCAGGGTGTGCACAAGACATCATCACAATACACTTGTTGTTCTTCCATCCATAATACACTACCTTTGTGTCTTTCTTGCTCCTATAAAACCCAGTGCCTCAAGAAACATCAGCTTCATCGAGTGCCATTTGCACTTGTTGAATTTCCTTTGGAACCCCTTTTGATCAGTTCAAAGAGTGACAGTAACATACACAGGAAAAAGGGCATGCAAAGACGGGTACACACAGTTTCCGTGTCCCTCAAGGTACACGGACTATGCATGGGTTGCTGCATATAATGGCAAAAACGGTCCCGTGTACCGAATAAACACAATCTTGTACAGGTGATTTGTCACTTGCATATTAAGCAAGAGGTGCAATTGGAACAGAGCTAGTGCATGCTGCAGCTATCGATTGACTCTTGAATGCCACCGAAGAAGAAGTTACTGGGAGCGGATGGGCAGGAGCATTGCCCTCACTGTGGGGAGACTGTGGGGAAGAGGATGTACTGGCTGCACAAGCGTCTGTATTACAATTCGTCTACTGACCCATTGGCAGATGGACCGCAAGCACATCAGTGATTGTTGTAGCTAATGGCTGTCGTCTCTTTTCATCTGGCTTGTGCTCATGCTGACAGAACCTTTCGGAACTCTCAGATAGCATAACATCAGAAGCTGGACTTGATCCTTGCTGAAAACATGGACCGGCAGCTGCAATTGTACTTCGGAGGCTCTGGACACCCTACGACAACATAGTCAGTTTACTACACGGTATTGCCCTTTTATCCTGCCACACACTAGCATAGTTCAAAGTCTAATCATTACCTTATAAGTCTTGGTGACACGTGATCTTACAGCCTTTTTGTCATGGCCGGCTACAAAAGAGAACTAATCTGACGAGCTAAGAAAATTTTGTGCCCATGGCCGCGGAGGAACTTTTCAGGGGCCTCCCGCATACAGAGGACTCGCATAGACTCATCCTGGAATTGCTGGAAACACTGTCTGCTATATTGTGTTATAATCTTATATAACAACTGTCCAAACTTGTGGACATTTGTAGCTGTTTCTTGTACGATTTGTGCAAATTTGTACTTGTTTCCTGTTATTGTGTACTTTAGAACATGAAACAGCTGCAAATCAGCCACTGTTTGCATAACTACTTATGTAAGATTTAAACATGTTACAGCAGATGGTGTTTGGACAGGATCACCCAACATCCAGGTAGCTCCAGCCCACCATCCCTGTTGAGATAGGGGTGTTGCAGCCGGATGTGTATTGCCTCCTTCAGCAACAGCTCCTTGTTGGTCCTGGCTTGGTCAATTACCGTGGCCTCCTCCCACTTGATTGGGTGGTGGTTCTCCCATGCATGTTCTGCAAGGGCCGACTTCTCCAGTGCTCCCTTCTGGCACGCATCCCGGTGCTCCTTCATCCTCATCTCGAGCCTCCTCACTGTCTCCCAATGTACTTCTTGCCACAGCTGCAGGGGATTTGGTATACCACCTTGGACCTCTTCTCCATCCCCAGGGTGTCCTTCACCCTGGTTAGCATGGAGCGGAGGGACAGTCCAGACCTGAAGACAACCTTCAGGCCGAACTTCCTGCAGACCCGTCTGATGTCCTCACTGCGATGCTAGGCTATAAATATGATAGGTGCTCGCGCTAGCTTATCTTCGCCCTGAAGAAGGCCAGAGCATCTGGTCGAAACGTCGGCAAGGTTTTCAACCGTGTTTTGAAGCTGGTATTCGAGAACTACCCTTTCTCATGCCTGAGCCAGCTGAAAAGCCCTCACTTCATTCGTACCTGCGTGAACGCTATGGAAGTAGCACCCAGAAGCTAGTACGAGAGCACGAGAGGAGCCTACACAGAAGAGTGCGCTGCAACAATCACCACATATTCAACATGAGGTGCCGCGACGAAGGAGTAATCCCATCAAGCCTCAAGATCAAGCCACCAGTGAAGACTAGGGAAGGGTACAGGATCGCCGAGCGGGCGGGCAGGGCTTTCCTGTCGGCTCGCATACGTGAGACTTACCAGAGCAGGTGCGAACTCAGCTCAAAGGTTCTCACTCTTCAATCCCGGCTACAGACTGAACTCCTGGCGGAGGACTACCAGAAGGTGACCAGGCTCAGCTACGCAGCAGCTGAGAACACCCACGCCAAGACCAAGCTGAACCAGACCAAAAAACTGGGAAAGCTTGTGGACAAGCGGGACACACGTCGTGAGCTGCGCCCCCAGGGGCTGGAAAGGTGGATGGTCAACCTAACGGATCGGTCGCTCTCCAAATCACAGGAGGACGTACTGAGACTGGGACTGAACTTTACACCAGCCCCAACCAAGCTTCCTCTAGTGGACACAATAGCTGCAGTGGAGGAGGGAGCGAGACAGCTGGGTGAAGAGGATGCAGAGGATCTCTGGGGAAGGGTCTGTGGGATCCTGAGGCATGCCAAACCACCAAAGGACAACCTGACCAAGGAGCAGAGGAAGGCATTGAAGGAGCTGAGAAGCCTGGAGAATGAAGTGATCCTGTCAGCTGACAAGGGGAACGCCACAGTGGTGATGACGAGAGGAGACTATGACAGCAAGATGAGAGGGATGCTAGACACAACCACCTACAGAAAACTGAAGAAGGACCCTACTGCAACCCAGGAGGCCAAGCTGAGCCGAAAACTGAAAGGACTGGAGAAGGACGGGGAACTGTCAGGGCGCCTGTACCACCAGCTTAGGCCATCTGGCAGCCAGCCACCCAGGATCTACGGCCTCCCGAAGATCCACAAGGCTGATTAGGATAGTAGCATACATTTCCTTTCTTTCCTTCACCCATTGGAGCTGTACTGAATTATTGGTTTCAGTACAAAGAGCATCATTTCTATAAGGGTAAAGCTTTCTAATTTGGGACTGGTCTGTTGCACAAGGAGCATCACAGAAACGTCTGTGGAGGTTTGACAACTACATTGTAGATGACGTGAACACTGATTGCTTCTCAGGACAGATAGGCCCTACCAATTTGCCATGCACCCAGCTGTATGACTTGCATTGAAGACTTCAACTGGCAACCGCAGTCTTGCAAATCTAGCAGCGACGTTACAGTACGTACATGCAAGCATAGACTGTATACGTACATGACGCACATACTACAGACGAGGCAGAGATGAGGTATTCCCTCATGCACAGTCCTAACAACTTTGCGCAGCCCTTTGATCGAATGATAAGTATTCAAAAACACTACTTTATAATACTAAACCATCGCCAAGCCTGTGCAGGACGTTCTCGAGAAGAATCAGCCGGAACAAGTATTTCGAGTTAAAAAACTCATGGGGCTCCCGCCCCAACTCGAACTACTTGCTCTAGCTCTCAATTGCTGATTAGGATAGTTGTGCATTGGGGCCCTTTCTTACCAACTCTCCAACCACATCGCTTCTCTCATATCCCCCCTAGCAGGCAAGACGGACTCGCATGTGAGGAACTCAAAGCACTTTGTGGAGGTGATGACAGGCCTGAGAGTTGAGGAGGATGAGACGCTGGTCAGCTTTGACGTGTTCTCCCTGTTCACCAACGTCCCGATTGATGAAGCAGTTCAGGTCATTTGTGACAGACTGCGAGGGGATGAAACGCTGGTGAACAGGACCACTCTCTCTCCTGACAGGGTCGCAGAGCTGCTTGAGGCATGCTTGAGGTCAACCTACTTCTGCTACGGGGAAGAGTTCTATGAGCAACGGGAAGGTGCGGCAATGGGTTTCCCTGTCTCTGCAGTTGTGGCGAACCTGTACATGGAGTTCTTTGAGGAGCTGGCACTGAAGGCTGCACCTTCCAAACCCCGGCTCTGGAAGAGGTACGTGGACGACACCTGCTGCATCGTGAAGAAGGGCACAGTGGAAGGACTCCTGAGCCACCTCAACAGTGTGCGACCCTCCATCAGGTTCACTGTGGAAGAAGAGAGAGAAGGAAGCCTCCCCTTTCTTGACACCCTGCTCCAAAGGAGAGACGACGGTAGCTTGGATGTCACCGTCTACAGGAAGCCCACACACACATATCGGTACCTGGACTTTCAGTCCCACCATCCATCTCATGTCAAGAGAGGACTGGTCAGGTGTCTGTACGACAGAGCAAGGAGCATCACCACCAGATAGGACAACATGAAGAAGGAGGAGTGCCACCTCGCCGAGGTGCTAGAGCAGAATGGTTACCCCAGCTCTTTCATCCGCTCCTCATCTGTTCCTTCCAGGAGGAATGTGGAGGTCACCGAGGCACCGCTGCTGGAGGGAGGACGCAGACCCCCACTGGTGATGCTTCCCTACACGGAAGGAGTCAGTGAGGACATCAGACGGGTCTGCAGGAAGTTCGGCCTGAAGGTTGTCTTCAGGTCTGGACTGTCCCTCCGCTCCATGCTAACCAGGGTGAAGGACACCCTGGGGATGGAGAAGAGGTCCAAGGTGGTATACCAAATCCCCTGCAGCTGTGGCAAGAAATACATTGGGGAGACAGTGAGGAGGCTCGAGACGAGGATGAAGGAGCACCGGGATGCGTGCCAGAAGGGAGCACTGGAGAAGTCGGCCCTTGCAGAACATGCATGGGAGAACCACCACCCAATCAAGTGGGAGGAGGCCACGGTAATAGACCAGCCATGACCAACAAGGAGCTGTTGCTGAAGGTGGGCTGGAGCTACCTGGATGTTGGGTGGCCGCCTTGAAAGGCACAGCAGCCAGGGTCGACCGGAGGCAATCCGCAAGTTCCGGTGACACCGCCTGATCCGACTTCCGGTGACAGCGCATGATGAGATGCTAGGCTATAAATATGATAGGTGCTCGCGCTAGCTTATCTTCGCCCTGAAAAAGGCCAGAGCATCTGGTCGAAACATCGGCAAGGTTTTCAACCGTGTTTTGAAGCTGGTATTCGAGAAGTACCCTTTCTCAGTGGGAGTGTCCACAGCAGACATTCTACGAGCAGCCAATTGGAGCTCAGAGGCCACTTTTTGCCGTTTCTACCACAGGCCAGTCTCCTCATCGGATTTTGGCCTTGGGGTACCGAGAGACTCACACTTGAGTTGAGTACAACAATGGTGAGCTTACCATGTAGTAAACTGACTCCCGTACACGTTTTAACTTTCGCGGGGTTAAACTTTTGCATTTTTTGCGGATCAGCAGCCATCCACGAAAGTTTCATCCTGCAAAAATTTAGACCAGGTTGGCAACGGGTCTGTGGTTTGTAAGACGATTGAGTCACAAAATTGCAAAAATGGCGGCGATTCGCTAGAGCGTACTTTACGCAACTACGAACCTCCACTGAAGCAACAATGATTCAGAGGAAACGACGAATCAACACCATGGAGGCACCTCTTCACTAGCACTATGGATCTCAATGAAGGCGACGATTCGCACCAACTACATATGTAATAGTTACGTACAGGTGCTAATTTGGTAGACGGCGAATGGAATAGCCGCAGCTATACGACATTTTAAGACAAAGGTAGGCTTTTCACAACTCACATTGAAAGAGAACATCGTGCGGGGATGGAAGAAGCTTTATTAGGAAGAGCTCAGTAGCAGAATAAGGAAAGCAGACAACAGACCAGTGCAGCAACTAACTACCTCTGAAGCAAACAGGTCGCCCATTGTTACTGGCACAAGATGTAGAAGAGAGTACAAAAAGTAATTCATCAAATAAGGCAATCCGGTGGTATTGTTATAATTCTGTTGTTATCGGAATTATAACTGGGATCCTGCGTGGCACTGACAGCAGCCTGCTGTTAGAAAATGGTGGTCCTATACATGTCAACAAAGACGTTGCTCGGCGATTGCTGTCCAGGATGTATTTTGTGAAGAGATGAGGAACAACTAAGGCAAAAGTTAGGCCAACTGACTTTCAGGCACTACAGTCACAATTCCTGGACGAAGGACTGTCATTATGTTGGAAGACATCCCAGCAAAGCTTATTCTGAACTGGGATCAGACCAGGCAGAACTATGTTCCATCATCACCGTGGACGATGGAGGTGATAGGGTCTCAAAAGGTCCCACTCACAGCCATTGATAATAAGCCCCAATTAACAGCAGTTTTTGCCTGCTCACTTGCAAGTGATTTTCTGCCAGTGGGAAGACCACAGGATGTCTTCCGAAAGCAACGTTTCCACCAGATTAGCATATTACATACACTCACAATCATTGGGCAAATGAGGAGATTATGATGGACTATGTACAGTCCGTACTTTCCCAATACCTGGAAACAACAAGGAAGCAATTGAAGCTACCATACAACTACCCAGCCCTGACAATATTTGACCAGTTTAGAGGGCAGCTGACAAATTCCTTTTTTTGTGTTGCTTGGCTGTAAACAATGTCATCATTGTCGAAGTTCTGCCAAACAGCACAGGTATCCTGCAACCAGTGGATCTCAGCGTTAATAAAGCTGTCAAAGATTCACTCAAACGGAACGTTTCAACTGTGGTATGCAGACAATATCCAGAAGCAACTCAAGACTACTCCTAATGAAGACATCAAGCCTGTGGACCTCCGCCTTGCCATCATGAAGCCACTGAGTGCCAAATGGCTCGTTGACGTAGTTGAAGAAATTGGACAGCGGAAAGAGTTAATCACAAATGGTTTCCACAGTGCAGGTATAACAGATGCCATGAAAGACTTGCTTAACAATAATTTGGTAGAGGCTCATTGCTACGGCATAGTAGGACTGGGCAATCACGTAGCAGTGAAAAAGCAGATAGAAATGTAGACGTTTCGATCGCGAAGGTCTTCGTCAGTTACAATGCTGAAGAAGGTGAGTGATTTGCCTAATATATACAGCAACCTAGTGACGTGATAAGGGCGGGAATGTCTTTGATGAGGTGACAGGTGACAGGTCATGAGTAATAATAACAATAACAAATAATGAAAATGAAAATATAATGATAATAACACTAATAGTAATGGGTAATATGGCAATAATGATAAGGATGAAAATGGTGGGTGTTGTGAGGGGTGAAGGGACACAGACCTACTAGGACCCATGGGTTGGTCAGGGTGGGTTCAGGACCGGGTTCCACACTGTGGACAACTGTAGGCCACTGTCCTGGTTCATGGTCTTCTCGCTCAACTTAATGTGGATGGCTTCAGTTGTTCTTCTCTGCCAGTAGCTGATCACTCCTCCTCACTCTTGCACCATCCCAGTCAATCATGTGGCTCAGCTCATGGGCATGGACCACGATGACGTTCTTTGGGTCTCCACGTTTCACCGCCTGCTTGTGCTCGTTGAGTCTCACCTTGAGCGGTCTCCCCGATGTAGGTTTGATGGCATTCTTTACAGGGACCTCGTAGACCACTCCTCTCTTCCTTTCCTCCGGGATGCGGGTCTTGACCTGCATCAGGATCTGCCTGAGGGTCCTCACTGGCTTGAAGACTGCCTTTTCCCCAAGCGAAGAGCATAATCTCTCCAACTTCTCGCTGAGTCCTTGACCATAGGGGAGACACATGGTTTTCGGTGGGTCTTCTCTCGCAGGTTCAGAGGGAGGGGGAGTGAGAAGGGTGGTCCTAAATCTGTAAACCTTCACTGTGGTTTTTGGTTTTCTGTTCGAGTGCTTCAGGCTTCAGCTGACACTTTTGGAGGCTTTCACTGCACCACACGGATTGAACACTGGTACACAATTCTCCTCGCCTAGTCTTGTCTCCAGTAACATTTGTCTCACCACCTGTACCTGACTCTCCTTGCCCAGTCTCGCCTTCTGCAACATCTGCCTGATCACCTGTACCTGATTCACTCTTGTCTTCAGCTACGCCTGCATCGCTAGCAGTACACAATTCCCTTCGCCCAGACTTGGATTCTTCCGTGCTTGTTGTAGCGCTATAACGCTACACTCTTCGTCCAATCTCCTCTAAACATTTCCTCACCTTCTCTATGAGTTCTACTGGACCTGTAAACCTCGAGACGCAAGTACTTCGAGACCGCCCTGCGGTAAACCATCGCTTCTTCTTCTATTCCCCGCAACTGTGCAGGATATCGCTCCGTGCCGTCACAGGAAGAGTGAGGAGACACAAGAGATCGTCCGCAGCGCATGACTAATCGTTCTATCGTCTTTCTGAACTGCAACAGCGAAGGGATCTTCACTATTGCCGCTATCGAGAACACAATCAAGTTGCTCTCCAATGTAAGGCGTCCACACCACGCGATACACATGAAATCCACGAATGCAGCTTTCCATTTCGTACATCTTCCTTCTCCGTCTTGATCACGGCATAGGTCACACGTCTAATTGCTAGCTATTAATCTGCAAAAAGTACTATGCTTTCGCTGTCGTCCCTTAGAGCTCAGAGCGCCTACTTGGGAGGGTCCATCTAGCCAGACTAAGACCCTGCAACCACGAAAATAAAAATGCAACAATTGCTCAATTCCGCGATCCGCAAAAGTTTAATCCCGCGAAAGTTAAAGCATATACGGTATGTTGTTGAAAGGTTTCCGGAGCCTCCGAAGTACAATTACAGACTACTCAAGGATTGTAGCAATCTGATGAGGAGGATGAACTGTATGAGGAGGTGTAGGCTACCTGGAGACGACATAGACAGTTTCCCACACAGTCTTACGAGCCCATCCCTCATATCTACCACTTGCAGGATTCTCCGCAACAACCTGCACTAAACTGAGTGTTTGCCATCAGTCACACTAGAATGCTATTCATGCACTGGTTAAACTTGGACCTTAGGGTTTACTGTGGAAGTGCTGCTTATGTATATATAGTCATTATTGTTTTCTGTTGGTCATGTGCACCGAAGTCAAGTTGGTCCGGATTTGCCATCAAGGTTACTTTCTCACTTAATGCCTTCTCGGAACAAAAAGGCGGTAAGATCACGTGTCACCAAGACTTATTAGGTAATGATTAGATTTTAAACTCTGCTGGTGTGTGGCAGGATAAAAGGGCAATTGCATGTAGTAAACTGACTATGTTGTGATGCTGTAGAGGCTCATGTTGCGTCGACATATGAACGGAAGTCAATTATATGAGCAAAAATATGCAACAGGAAGAGTAAAAACCCGGGACGTTTCGACCTCGAAAGTCTTTGTCAGCCGAGGAGACAGACTCAGTCTCCTCGGCTGACAAAGACTTTCGAGGTCGAAACGTCCCGGGTTTTACTCTTCCTGTTGCGTATTTTTGCTCATATAATTGACTTCCGTTCATATGACTATGCTGTCTCCAGGTATTCTACACCTCCTCATACAATTCATCCTCCTTATCTGAGGAATCCGTAATTGTCAGTCTCAGGGAGGAAAATGAAGCGCTGAAAACTGAACTGCGCTATGATTAAGAAGGATGTACAGCATCTTGCAGAAACCAGTGCTCAGCAGGCTTGCGGCAAACCACAGAGCAAATTACTTCCAAGTGTCTGTGTAAGTTGCATCCAATATAATACCAACCTATTTATTTGCAGCAATTACATGCACTGCTTCTGCTATTACCTTATAATTATGCATCTTGTAGGTATCAGTGAGAGCATTGCACTCCAGCTATAGAACACCAGAGCAGTTCAAGACTTCACCAAAGTATGAGGATTGTTTTCCAGTGATTTCTGTATTTCTCTTTATTCTTCACCTATTTTTATCTTCATCTTTTTCTCTAATTCAGATTTGGACATGAGCACAATCAAGTTGTGAAAGAGAGCTTTCTTAACCCTTTACAGGTGCACTTAAATTTCATACGAGACGCATGTGGGACATGTCCAATTGCAGCAATATGGCTTCCGTGCGTGGCTGGTTTTTAACTTCGTATTTTTGCTTGTTTCTCCTGCAAGCTTCGTTGAATCAGAGCAAGACTAGTACCAAACAGAAGACAAAGAAACCCTCTGTAACCCGGCATATGATTTGTGGTAATAATAATTCGCTCTGTTGAGAAATGTCGGCGCAAATGAAGCAAGTAAAATAGTAGTAAACGCCCGTGTGGTAATTTTTGGAATGGTTCAGACAGACAAGGATGGCATCAATCACTGCAAAATCAGAGTACCTAACTTTTCCATGTGTCATAAGTTGTTACAGAACTCCGTTGAGAAGTAACAGCAAGAAAACTACCAGTACTGATTGGTAATGCAAATTTGGGAATGAATAACTCTTGATAGGAATACTGTATATTATCATGATACATGAAAAGGCTAGAAACATCCCTTACCAAACTATTTAAGTGCTCAACTTGTCTGGAAACCCTCTCGAAAAATTACCACACAGTGCTTTTGTAAATGCACCTCCATTTAGCTCTTCGCTGGGAGCAGATCACATGACATTCTCATGACATGGCCATATACTCCGGGAAATGTACCCTCCTGTACGCAGTGTGATGTTTTGCTTTGTCTGGGAAGGATTATCGGCTGGAATAGTGTGGATTTTCGCTCGAGTGCTTCATTATGACACCATTTGGTTGTTGAGTCACGCGTATATCACGCACAGTCATGTGCATTTCCATGGAAACACGAAAGAATGTGACAAACCAACGAGGTCAGTCCCAAAATAAACAATATGGCTTCGAACGGACGTGAAACATTCAGTTCCTAAGTTTATTCTCAAAGGCAGCATAACAAAATCGCTAGACGTAACAGCAGCAACTTACTGCGCTTTATTCAATTCGGAATGCAGAGTGCTCGATCATTTGTGCTGTAAGAAAGGAGGGACTTTGAATGTTTCGATGCGGACTGAACCCCTTGAACTTGCTCTTGCCTTTCACAGCAGCCGAAAGTGTCGTGAAAGTGCGGGCCTTTGTCCTTGACGCATATATGCATCATTGGCACTGACACGCATGCAATTATTTCTTGCATATATATGTCATTGGCAATTGAAGGGTTAAAGACTTGAAATGCAAGCAATCAAACATTACTGCTGCTGTTCTTAAAAGTAAGTGTGTGCGTGAAATGCACAGTTAGCATGTGTGAATGTACATGCATAGGTACATTGATGTTTGAATTGGTCTGCACTCCTTCTGTAGGAGCTGTGTACCGTCACTTTGAAAGCCGGTGGAGGATCATTAATGATGCAAAGCGGACTAGGAAGGAAAAGGTTGCTCAAAATAATAGGAAGAGGAGAAACAAGCAGGCTCAAAAAAGAGTGAGTATTGAACGTCTAGACATGTCAGTATGGATGAGTGCATGGCTATACATACATTTTCTTTGTATTTCATATGGAGCTGTTTGCAAGAAGTCAATATGTTAGGCCTGCGGAGATGCAATGGTGCCAGGAGCTGTCATTTCAGTTAATGACTGAAGAAAGTGGAGGTGAAAGTACTGAGGAAATTACATGCTATCCATTCCCATGGAGATCTGAAAGTAAGTTCAAGCTCATGCATATACATATGCAAGCACATAAACAGCATCACTGTTTGTTTTGTTTGCAGGGGCAACAAAGTTCATGCACAAGCTTGATGGTCACTACAAAAAGGAATGCTTGAAGCGGGGCAGCAGCAATTTGCAGGCCAAAATCAAGATCCTAGGAAGCCTATCAACATTTCCCAGATTATCAGGGCCAGAGTGGGCCTTGAAACCTGCTCCAGACAGCCCTGCTAAAGACTCACAAATAGTCAGTGAGCTAACCAGCCATGAACCAGTACCGCAATGCCACTGAAGAAGACTCAGTCACAAGTCAAGCAGACAGTGGCAGTGAGAGTGACTTCATGGAACTGTTTAGGCAAGAATAAGACAGTTATATTTACTTTACCATCCTTTATAATGGCTTATCAATCACCATTATTGGCGAGTTCATTGTCTTACCTGCGACTACAAGCTCGAATAGTCGATCCTTACGCTAGTGCGTTCACTGGAGAACGGCCCATGAAACGATAGCATTCACTGACTATAGGACAGCCGTGTACACGATAGTCCCGTCCAGTCTGTGCCCGTGTTCATCCATAGTGGGAGGGTTCACGATTTAGTGGATGGCGGCATCCACGGTGGTCCTGTGTAACCATGTGCCATTACAGAGATCCACTTGATCTGTCCATGTCACACGGGAACACGTGAGTCTATCGTTCTCCACACGTGTACAGGTACCGTTTCACAGTGAAACGGTGCCCATCCACACGGGATGTTTTTGCTGTGATGGATGCCATCATTGTGAAGATCTTCAAACAAACCAGGACTAGCTGTCACAATACAACTGGTAGCCCTGGAAACAGAATGGCTGCATCAATTCTATGACAGCATCAGATGCTACTCCTTGTCCTGATCCGACTGATGTTGCACCGTGATAAATGCTAAAATTAAGGGTGTAACCTGTCGGGTCAGAAAGCATCCAGTACTTAAATTCCTACTTGGTTAGCTTATTCTTTATGTACTGGTTGAAGTGTGATCGAGCTATGCTCTTCACCATTCTTTCATCTATGGAAAGCTCCTGCAATAGCTGATATAGGTACAAGCATCTCCTCTTGACATCGTTGTGGAGTGGTGGACCCTTTTTCAAGGGGTGGCTTGTCAGTTGTGCTTCCTCTGTAGGTGTAACTGCATGCAAAAATTAACCAATTGACTTAAACCTAAAGCAGCCTCACCATGAACTGGCTTCTGCTCTTATCCCATGCTTGCTGATAACTGCGTACTGCATTGATGAGTAGCAACCATCAATGAAACACATCATGTCCCTGCCAGTTGTTGGGCTGAAAACCGATGATAAGTGCACTACTTACTATGCTGTCCGGTTTCATCATAGACAAGTGTTGCTGTAACTAATTGCTCTAAGACAGACACGTCACAGAAGAGCAAGGAAAGTATCCAATCTAGTACTATCACAAGCATAAGTGTGCTGAAGCAAGTGTGGTCCAGGCTTCTGCATTGGGCAGAAATCACTTGGTTCCTCAAAGTGAGAGTCACGTGTGAAAGAGGGTTGATCTTAGTGAGTCGATCTTGATGAGCAAATACGTAGCAAAATCAATCAATAAACAACTAATTGCAGGACGTTTGGGCCACATAGGCCTTCATCAACTGTGTACTAATCTATGACATGACTACCCATTTGGCAACTGTTTGCCTTGTCACCTCCTACGCCATATTCCACTTCCACGTCCTGCCCCTCTCCCACATCTGGAGCTACGGATTGACCCATCTGGCACTTGCCAGCTTTGTCATCTCAATCATACAAAACGACGTCGCCAGTTGTCTTGCCCTTTTAAATACCATGCATAACCAAACTGTTAGCTATTGTCACAAATCTGCAGTCGCACATGAGATGATAGCATTGAAGCTAACAGCTGAAGCAGTGGTCTCACTATTAATGTAGAACCCATGAGACGATGTTCATAAAATGGCCATTCAGCCTCAGTAACATTTGGAGGTGTAACTTGCAAGCAATTTCTTGCTTAACCCTTTAGTGCCGGAGTTCAAAATATCCACCGAACCCATTAATGCTGGAGATAATATGGCGGCGCCCAGCGAGAACCAATATTGGTGCCTATTATGCTTCATAGTCCTATCTTACAGCCGAAACAGCTTCAGTAAGGATTTCCTCATGTATGTCCGCGATCCAGGATGATTCTTGGTAGCTCTTGTTATTCGCCGTTGTGCAAATGCAACGGAAGCAACGATGGAGACAGCTCGTTCGGTCGAGGAAGATTAGCGTGAAGTCAATGTAAGTGTTGGGTGCGAAGCTGAAGGTAAGTCTACGGCTGTCACCCCGTAGGATTGTAGGGCCGCTTCTGACTCTCGCCGCTTTATATATACCCGCGCGTGCAAATGTGGACATCTACTTTCGTCGAGGAAGAAGGTGTCAGCATGGTACCGCTTAATGGTTCGCCGTGTGGGCGACGAGAAGACCAGATAGGAACGCCGAGTGAAAGCTCTCACATTGCTACAGGACCCCTATAGCAGAAGTAGCTGCTCCAAGTTTGTAGTGCCAGGAAAACAACTCAAATTCGCGTGCTCCGTTATGTCACCTAAATGTGTCAATCGACGTTTAAGGGCCTTTTCCAGCGAGAACAGTGACTCAATACGCGCTGGAAAAATGCTCTACTAATCCTATACTGGCACAATACTCTACCAATATAAATTTAAGTACAGTTACACCATCACAATATCCAACACCTAAGTGTAACTTACCGTGTTCTCTCTAAATATTTGTCACCAACTGCGGCCAGAAAAATTCATCACTTGCTCACCATTAGAATTGGAATGAACAAGATGGCCGAGGGTGACAAATACTTAGATTATTGCGACGAAACATTAGAGCAGACGGCAAAACCTCGGAGCATTTAGTTAGGGGTGTTTCCTGCAACGAAATGGTGTGCTTTGAACTCACCATATGGACAGCAGTTCAAAGCTATCACATTCACAAAGACTCCTGGGCGCCGACAGTCGGGGAAGAGTTTGCCTGTTACCAAGAACGTGCCAATGAACATGACAGGCATGCTGTGGCTGTGTACAAAGATGGAGATTCAAGCGACGTTCTTGGGCACCTTGCAAGAGAATTTTTGTAAGTTGCCTTCCTTTTCTTGGCACATGATGGCAGTATCACTGGTAGGGTGACAGACAGGAGACAATACTGCTGTGAAAAAGGAGGAATGGAGATTCCATGCAAGTTAACATTCTCTGGAAAGCAAAAGCACATTCAGAAACTTAGGAGGTTCTTTGATGCTCATCAGTTCTCATGCATTGAACGTTTACATTAACTCAAATCATGCCCAATAATAGATAACAAAACACATGTAAAAAGTTTTAACAGTTCAACACTAGGATAACACACTTGCAGTACTAGTTATGTGTGAATGTGCATGCCAAGGGTAAGTTCTTAGTTACTAGTCCTCATTTCCATCAATACTGTCACTCTCACTGTCGCTGTCACTGTTGAAGATGTCTTTATCGCTGTCATCATTACCATATGGTATGGTGAAGGCAGGAAGTTCTTTCGCACAGTGAACCAGGGCGTTCTCAGGCCAATCTAGATTGTTCAAGATACCACAAACTTTGAATGATTTTGCAACACATTCTGGTTGTGAGTTGAGAAGTGCATGGGCCCTGATGAACCAATCCACTACATCATCTTTTGTCGGAGCAGGTACCTCAATGATCAGGTCTTGTGCCATGATACTGGTCATAAACACTTCCCACAGGCCTCTGATTGTGTCTTTGATTGGCCGATTTAGGAACACAGCCACAGGATGTGCTTTGCTGGTGCAGCCACCTGGAAGTAATACAATTGACGCATTTGCTCTCTTCAATCAAAGCTTGCAATACATCATCTACCAAGTAAGCCTTGAAGGAGTTGAACACCAAAAGAACGTGCTTCTTCTTGGTGTGCTTTACAAGGACCTCCCTGATCCATGCAAGCATCTGGGCATGGTCCATCCAGCCTTTCTTCTGATGTCCAATGACAATGTCATTCCTCTTAGTTTTTGATTTTAGGGAACGTGCTGTTTTTCCCTTGAATATCACCATAGGTTTCAGCATCTGTCCTGCAGCTGAGCACGTGACAACAAAGGTTAGTCTCTTTCTTGTCTCCGTTTGTGCCTCTCGCTCGCACTTCACGGGCACCGGTCTTGGCGATGGTTTGTGCCCTCGGCATATCAAAAATATTGGCGTCTCATTAATGTTGATAAATGATATGCTCGGGAAATTTGTGGCTTTCTTTCAGAGCCTTAACATCCTGCATGAATCATTCTAATTTCCTCTCCAAATCAGCAGGCAATTTCTGCTGAATTGAAGTAGTCCGCTGTAGAGATAGCGAATGGCGATTCAAACTTCTGCAACCACCCCTTCGATGCTCAAAACTGTGGCTTTTGAGGTTGGATCAGTGCCAATGCTTTCCTTTGGATAGCTTTACGTTGAACTGGCAGCTGCTGGCTCTATCCTGTGCAAAGCATCCAAACACTTAACCCTTTAACGGCAGTTGACACATTTATGTGTCATAATATTATGAGCCCTTAAACGTCGAAGGACACATTTAGGTGTCATAATGGAGCATGCGAAATTTGAGTTGTTTTCCTGGCACTACAAACGTGGAACAGCAACTTCCGCTTCAGGGGCCTGTAGCAATGTGAGAGCTTTCACTCGGCGTACCTACGCGGTCTTTCTGTCACCTGCACGGCGAACCAATAAGCGGTATCATGCTGATAACGTCTTCCTCGATGAAATTAGCCATTCACATTTGCATGCGTGGGTGTATACAAAGTGGCAAGACTCAACAGCAACTCTACAATCCTACTGGGTGACAGCCGTAGACTTACCTTCAGCTTCGCACACAACACTTATGTTAACTTCACGCCCATCTTCCTTGACCGAACGAGCTGTCTCCATCATTGCCTCCGTTGCGTTTACACAACGGCGATAACAATAACTACCAAGAATCCTCCTGGAGCACAGTCATACCTGAAAAAATCCTTACTGCAGCCGTTTTGGCTGTGAGAAAGGACTATACATACATAAAGCATAATGCGCAACAATATTGGTTCTCGCCCGGGCGCCGCCATTTTATCTCTGGGATTAACCCATTACACGCGGTTTATTTATTGCGCACGTTGCTCGAGTGACGAAATTAACATGGCTGTTCATATAGAGAATTATGCGCACACATGTTCGCTACTTGTACAGCTTTCGTTCTCTCAAAACGTCAGTGAAGAATTGGTTGCAGCCTGCAGGGATGATTCATGAATACTGCGAATACGCTTGTGCCTTCTCAAAGTTATTCCGGACACGCTAGCGTGGAGTCAGCCCTACCTTCCGTCGAAGAAGACGCTCGGGTAAATTGTGTACGCTTTAGAAGTGGCTAGCACGACCTGAAGACCAGGTGAAGGGACTTCCACAAGGATGAATTGCTCTTGTGCACTTTCAAAGTTGTTCTGGACTCGCTAACGTGGAGTCAGCCCTACCGTCCGTCGAAGAAGACGCTGCGTAAACTTGCGTAAAGTTTACAAGCGCTTGCGCACTACAGGCGAGACCAGAAGATCAAGTGACGCGGCTAACGGAAGGTTCTGTCACTAGTGCGTGTGCACTGAAAGCGACATTGCTCTTGGAGACTCTTGCGCTGAGAAAAACACTCGTAAATAGTGCCTTTCGTCATGACGTATAAAGTTGTCATCCGTGGCTATGTGCAAATTACTCATGACGACTTTATGCGTCATCCGCAGTTAAAGGGTTAATGGGTTCGGTGGATATTTTGAACTCCGGAATTAGCGGGTTAATGCACTTTGCCATGCAATTGCCAACTTTCCAATGAGTGGGAATGTTTAGGCACAGCTGTCTTGGTTTGTATTCAAAATCCTGATGCATGCCCTACCTCTGCGTGGGGCATCCTGGTGTCATTCTAGGACTTAAGAGTGATGCTAAATGGCAAGACAAATGTGAGTGGATTTGCGAAAAGGGACCATTTGGGGCGCACTTCCGATTTTGACTTAGGGATATGGTGTGAAAGTACATCTGATGAGCTTCCTTTGCACTTTATTGTGCTGCGCTAGCTTGTTCCGTTGCTGAGATATGCTTGCGCAAAGCGTGGAATGACAAGAAGTATGTTTCTGAGAAAACGGTCCAAAATATTTACTTCCGGTATAAAAAGCAACATTCCGCATACTGTCGTGTTACGAATGATATCATCGCAAGCATGGCAGACTCGGCGCAACACACTGTAAGTTTCACAGCCATCTCCCTAATGTGGACTTCACCCGAAACCTCACTGAACTACGGCGGATTCTTCTGGAAGGCCACCGAAGCCAGCGTGATGGCACTAACTGCGCTGCTAGCGCAAGCTACGTAAGCTTGCGCTAACAGCTCGTCGGTCGTCAGTAGTGCCATCTTCATCGCTGTCAGAATCTCTGCCTTCATCAGGTGAGGTGAAATAGTTAGCCATGACTTTCAGAAGGGCCTACTGATCTCTGTTGAAGTTCAACAGGGTATTGGCCGCTTTTGCCGCATCTTTAGCACTTGGAAGGGTTGCAGCTATCGAAGTGCTCGAACAGAGAGACGGTACGATGAGCGCGAAGGTTATACAATGAAGCAGAAGTGGGTGCGGGCTTAGCCTGCAACTTCTTTCAGTATGATCACAGTCTAATGAATAATGTCATGAAGATTATGAATACAATCAACAGGTAATGAATACACTTAACTTTAGGCTTTTCCCTGTGTTACACTTCCAGTATAGTCTGTAAACCAACAACGTGACCACGGTATTAAAAATGTTCGTTCCTCGTTTGAGACGCAGGAAAGGACTATGGGTTTCAAACTTGACCAGAAGATAGGGGATACGTCACAGGCTCTAATGATGCAATAATTCGCATTTGCGTGAAATCTCGATTTTGCGTGTGTTTACCCCCGTACTAACACGTTTACATAGCCCCAAATGGTCCCTTTTCGCCAATCCGCTCACAAATGTGGACACCATTACTAGCAAGTAGTTCGAGTTTGGGGCGCTTCATTGGCGCCCTATGAGTTTTTTACTCGAAATACTTGTTAAAATTATTACATTAATATTTCACGTGGCTCAGTGTGACTTTTGTGTGTGTGTGATTTGTGTATTTTGATGTCTCATTTGTCTAAAATGTATGGTTGGACTATGAATTTTTGTTCAAACTGTCTGGCAGTATTTACTCTGTGGTCCTACCTTGCCATTATTGTGTATAAAGGTCTAGCAGCTCAAAGTGGTGGGGCTAAATGCAGTCTGACACAAACCAAAGACCAAGATGATCTATTCTCATTCAAAACGATGGCAACATCAGCTATTTCTCAACGTAGAAGCACGGAAAGTGAGTAACAGCAGCTGTTTAGCTTACAATGGTACAGGTAGTGATTTTCCTGCCCGAGCGAAATGTCAAAAACAACACTTTATGTATTTGAGTTCTGTAACATATTCGAATGCATAGTAGCTTTCGGAACTGTAATCATAGTGCAGGATCTTACTATTCCTCTATAATAAGCTCAATACCAGCGCTGAACAAAGCCTTCGTACGATACAGCACAAGCATAAAAGTTGTTGTGACATGTGTGGGCTGAGGTTACCTGGAACTAACGTACATCTTAGGTTGTTTGAATGGCAGCCATGCTTCTGCAACACTTCATCTGCAATCTGAACCTTCTCAGTAGGTTTGGTTGCCATGACAAAGGCAAGACATTCATCCCACCTATGCCGTGCTCCAGCAACTTCAATGCACTCTTCCACTGTTAAGGTACCACTGCTGAGCTCTTTCAGTACTGCAAGTGTAAGACATGGAGAACTCCAACTCTGCTACTTGATGAATATGTAATGTATCATGTGTTACAATTTGTGTGGTATTCAACTGAAGGCAATATGCAGAGTGACTATCATATAAAATAAAAAAAATTGTCAGAGATGTTGATTACAAAAGTACAATCATTGCTGACCGGACAATGAGTTTCTAGACTGGAATTAGGATGTTCATACCAACCTCTCAGTTTGATTGCTTCCTGCTTGTATCCAAATGTGTTCAATGTATCAGCTGTAGCATTCACCGCAGCTGGAATTTGGGCAAACTGGACATGGACAAGTCTGGAAGGTATGTCCCCTGATACTTCTTTCATCCTGGCCAATTCATTATCGCCCACCAAATTCTGGTGAATCAACTCAGATAGCACTATTTGGGATGACAGGATGGAGCATATGCACTTAATTTCACAGCAAACAATAATTGAGAATTACATTATCATAATATCATATAGTATTAGATGTGCTATCCCTGATCCACGCAACATCTAGAGCTGATCAAAAACAACTGTAGGCAAAGAAAGCACTATGCAGAAGCAGGCTGGAAAGGTGGCATGCCAACTACCATACAGTGATGTCAGTAAGTGTTATGCAAGCTGGTGTAACTTGTACAAGCTTTCTAACTACACAGCTTGAAAGTGACAACTGGAGAAAAAGAACCACGACCTGGCGCCTCAACTCGCAGCCTACACCCTAACGCGGAGTTTCAGCTACGCAAGCCACCAGTGTGGCCGCAATTCTCTGACTCCTTAGAAAGCTTGTACAAGTTAGACCAGCTTGCATAACACTTACTGACAACATGTAGCAATAGGAACGGAGCACCATCTTCCACCTGGCTTGTGGGCTCATGCACGTGCACGTGCTAGATGCCCGCTGAGCGTACCATCGCACAGATCCTTCAGGCGTAGGTCTTAAGTGGCCGTAGTATTGCGACCCACCTGCGACCGTATATATACGGCAATTTGGAGTCAGAGAATTGCAGCCACACTGGTGGTTTGCGTAGCTGAAACTCCGCGTTAGGGTGTAGGCTGCGAGTTCAGGCGCCAGGTCGTGGTTCTTTTTCTCCAGTTGTCACTTTCAAGCTGTGTAGTTAGAAAGCTTGTACTACCATACAGTGAATCCTCGGTTATCCGAACCTCGATTATCCGGATCACAAAATTACCTCGCATGTGACACGTGGATTACGCAATTATCACACCAACGCACAGTACATAAGTGCACTTTCAGTCGCACGCGTGTTTTCTTCGCTTGAAGATGGCGGAGTCTACTTGCACTGCGAAGCCTAAGCGAAAGAGAAGAGTTTTATGCATTGAAGGCAAAGTGGCCATCATAAATCATCTAGAGATCAGCTCTGCTAATGTTATTGTCAAACGCTATGGAGTTGGAGACAGCACAGTCTCGGATATCAAGAAGAATCACTATAAGATCCTTTGCTTCGCGCAGGAGATGCGCGACATGGGCGTGAGTAAGAAGGCGAGAGTAATGAAGGTCGGGGATGACGAACAACACGACAAGGCCGTGTACTTGTGGTTCAAGCAAAAGCGAATGGAGGGCATCCCTATCTCAGGCCCGATATTGTGTGAAAAAGCTGTCCAGCTGCACAAGAAGATGAAAGTGAAAAGTCAAGTTTCTCTGGAAGTAGAGGATGGCAATGGAGGCTCTGCAAGAGGCACAGAATATGCAACTTGTCCTTCGACGGTGAGAAATTATCTGCTGATACAGAAGCAAGTGCAACTTTTATAACAACTTTCAATAAATTTGTTGAAGAGAGCCAGCTTACTCTCAATGAGATTTTCAATTGTGATGAGACTGGACTTAACTTTCACCTGTTGCCGGACAAGACACTAGCTGCTTCCTTTGAGCACTCTGCTGATGGAAGAAAGCTGAGCAAAGAGAGAGTCACAATCAATGCCTGTGCAAACGCTATAGGCACCATCAAGTTACTGCTTCAGGTTATTGGAAAAGCAAAATATCCAAGGTGTTTAGAGGTTTGAACTTGGAACTCCTACCTGTGGAGTACTGCGGCCAGAAAAGTGCATGGATGAGTTACAAGATTTTTCATGCTTGGTTTCACAACTCATTCATTCCTACAGTACACAAAGAGCTATCTTCTCTTAACTTGGAGCCAAAAGCTGTTCTGGTACTGGATAATTGCCCTGCCCACCCCAATGAAGAAGACCTCATTAGTGATGATGGAAACATCATCACCCTTTACTTGCCACCAAATGTCACTTCCTTGATCCAACCAATGGATCAAGGGGTGCTTGTGGGACTCAAGCACCGGTACAAGAAGATATTGTTACGAAGGCTATTGATAGAAGACGAGAATGGTGTATCTCTCATCGACTTCCTGAAGTCAGTGAATATGAAAATTGTAACGGAGCTAATCGCAGTCATGGGGTGAAATCAAGGAATCCACGCTACACAAGTCATGGAAAAGACCATGCCTATTCAAGAACAAACAGAGTGAAGATCAGACTGAAGGACAGGAAGATGGAGATGAAGATGAGCAAAAATTTATACATGAATTTCAAGAGTTGGATGAAAATGAGATCAGTACCTGGCTGAACAGTGATTCCAATGATCCTGGCTTTAAGCTGATGACAGACGACGAAATCTGTGACCATGTTCTTCCAGAGCAAGTGCCTGACCAGGAAACTGAGCCTGAACCAGATGTAGGAGAATCGAATGGCAGCTCATATGTTTGAGAAGTGCCTCACATGGCTTGAAAACCAGCCTGAAGTAAATCAATACAATACATGCACAATGAGAGAACTCTATGCCCTCGCAGTCCGTAAACGAGGGGTGTTTGTGGCATTTGACCAATGGGGTTCGGATAACCGAGGATTCACTGTACAGGGATTGTGCTTTTCCAATGGCCGGTAGCTCTATTGTGACAAACCCCATGACCCGGCGACCATTATACCCGTGCAAGAGAACTTCACACCCCTATTGTTGCTTCAGGCAGCCCCTTTGAAGTGTACCCTAGCCCAGATACAATACCGCTTGCGGCACGCCTCGTCGGCAGATTCTATAGTGTAATGTCGCTATCAATAGGCAAAAGCAGCGTCACATTGTGTAAAACTATTACGCACTATGCCACGTGCCAGTGACAATTTATTTCGGCACTATGAGATGTGTGCACATTTCAAAACTAGCGCATATGACCAATTTTTATGTAACTGTGGAGTTAGGTTGCCGCAGGTCTTCTGCATACATTCAGCAAGTTTCAAGTTGAATGTAGCTTCTTTTCCTGTTTACTGTTGATGGATAAGTGGTACTTTTAGCAGATAAACGAGACCATTCTTGGAATATAGATAAACGAGAAACAGACTTACCGTTACTTTTTCTATGAGTATGCCATACAACCCTTTACTTCCGGATGACACGTTTAGGCATCATGGTCGAAGACGCGTTAAAAGTCCTGTCTTTCGCTACTAGTCTTACATGGAAATGCTGCTTTAACCCATTAGTGCCGAATGACCACTGTACTGGTCGGTATTACGCAACCCCCGAGTGCCGAATGACCAGTACACTGGTCACTTCCGGTAGTTCGTAAAAGTGAGCTTTTCTGCAGTGAAGGAGAGAGGCGCCGTCTTTTTAGCGCTGGCGCTGCAACGACTAGTGTTCGTGCAGCCTTCTACATAACCGATACGAAGAGCTAAGCGCGTGAAATTGCACGGTAACAGAAGCCATTTTACAACTGTCCCCGCGCCCTTCGAAGGCGCGAACGTAGACGGTGCCAGTTGCTTGAGCGAAGATACATACGGTCTGCCGACGACAGTACGACAACAGCGTAACTTCATTGCCCCCTTTCCGTGACCGTCAGCGTTGCATGCGAGACTCACCATGTTTCACCATCTTTTCTTCAGTCGCACTTGTGAAGACTCCAAGTCGGCACAAAATCACGATACGCAAGCTTGTATGGATATGTCTTTGTAGATTCCGCGGTACAGCGTCGCTGCCCATAACCGAAGGAAGCGTCAAAACGTGGAAATTGTTATACGTGCAATTCGGCACATGCGGCGACATTTTTATTTCGACACTAAGGGGTTGCGCGCGCAATTCGAACTTCGACACTAAAGAGTTAAAGGAATATGCAGCAGTGACTGAGGTTACACTAAGTAGGTTATTTTGTCTTCTAGCTGTTCCCGCAGATCGCAGTCGAGCTCTAAAATTTGCACCCAGTACAAAGATGACATTCGGTCGCCAATATCAGCGACTATACCAGTTGGGGAGAGCAAATTACAATCACAAAGAGTCGAGAGCAACAAACATTCATACTGGGTGATAGCAATAGACTGAGAAGTCCTTCCTTACCTTTAACGTTGTGCTGTACACTGAAGCATGAACTTCATACCCGTCTTCTCGACCAAACCCCATCTTCATCTTAGCGCAAGGGAAGCGGCGAGGAATAAGAACGATTTACAATTTTTCTGGGACACAGCTGTACACAATAAAATTTTTACTGCTACCGTTTCGGCCGAGAGAAGGAACTAGAAAGTGTGTTATGAGCCCGCTTCGGATATCTTCCGGGTGCCATCATTCTATTTCCGGCATTTAGGGGTTCGGTGGGATGGGTTAACATTCGTTATCCTGCTGAACCTGTAAACGTCTGGAAATAAAATGTCTGGAAATAAGGGTGCCTGGCAAGAGTCGACAGTGAGCATATATCACACTTTCCAGTTCTTTCTCTTGGTCGAATGGTAATTTGTCATGTAGTGCTGTGACCCAGGAAAATTGTTTGTCACTTTTGTTCTTCTCTGCTGTGCAAATGCTCTTGCAAGGATGAAGACAATTGGTTTGGTACAGGAAGACAGACATGAATGCTGTTTCTGATTGGTTGCTTCCGAGAAAGGCAGTGGAAAGTGAGGAAGATGGTGCCAGCATTTGGACATTTTAATGGTTTGCCACATGGTCAATGTTTCGCTGAGTGAAATCTCACACATTGCTACAGGCCGAGAGACGGTTAAGCAGCCAAAATATAACCAAAGGACTACATGGGATGCCCTGTAAAAGGCAGAGACATTGCTCTCTCATAGCCACCAAAGTCTGTTCAAGTGTGCACTATTGTCTTTGACACATTTTTGCATCAATGGGCCTTACGCACATGCAATAATTGGACGCAAATTTGAGTCAACGGGACTTCAAGAGTTAAATGTTATGAAGGGTTGGGATGCGGGAAGGATACTCGAACCAGTAGCGTCGCTAGTGTTCAACACTGTGCTCATTCAAGTGCTATTGCTCAGCTCCACACCTCCATTGCTTCTGCTCCTTCACTCCATTTTTGCGACAGCCCCTATATTGTTTTCATTTTGCGATTTTCTTGTATGGCTTCATGTTACGGTAAGATATATATATGTCGGATATATATAATACGTGAAGCTACGGTTGTATTGTTCCACTTAAATTTATATAGAAAGTACAGGCGAAGTATTGCAGGAGAAACATTCATATAGGCGGCCATTTTCTTAGTGCTCGTGAAGGGGAGATGGCATGGAAAGGACTTCGAACGTCGCCCAGGTCGCCGTTGTTTGTGTTCTTGCCTACGGCATTGTGTTCTACGGCGTAAAAGCTCAATGTTAAGCGAATTACTGCCTTAGGAGAAGGACAAGAGCGACGCTGAACTCGGTGAGCGCACACTGATATTGTTTTCATCGTCTTTGCTGTGACTTGTAGACTGGTGGTCTTCACCACGCTGCCGAGGTTGTTTGACAGGAGCAACGACAAGCTTTGCGAAGACCTTGAATCGTCTACGCTGAGGTTATCCGACTGTCTCTAGTGCAGGAATACGTGGCACACACTGGAATCGTCTTCAGCACTGGCGCGCTGTGTTGCACTCGAACGAATGCCTTCTGCCAGGACAAAAACATTATACTCGCATTTGTGCTTCGGTGACCTGTGTGTTTTTCTCGTGTGTGTTTGCACTTTCTGTTGGTGAAGCTATTAAACTTTGCTAACGTTCAAACAAACATGTTTTAATTGTGCACAGTGTGCCAATCCTGTGCAAACCTGCATGTGTGAATGCTGGTACTGTGTGCTTGTATATATGTTTCATTGCATGCACTAATAAACTTTCATGACGTGGCCCTGGTGCACAACAACTATCGTGACCAGCAACTGATAGCTAGAGCAAGTAGTTCGAGTTGGCGGTAGCCCCACGAGTCTTTTAACTCGAAATACTTGTTACATGCTGACATCTGACGTCATGATGTCAGTAGGTAAAAATGTAGGGGTGGAAGCAGTCTAGCTTGCGAGACTATTCGGTGCATGGCTTGTAGCCCATTCGTGCATGATTGGAATGCATTGTCTCTTATACCTGCTGTGCATCTCCTGCCACTTGTGAAAGACAAAAGCAACAAATCCTCGCTAAGCCAACCTTTTACACAGGTGCCTAATTGTAGACTGCATGACCGCATTGGTTTCGACGTCATGGTTTCTCCAGTATAAAATGAAATGGACAAAACTGTAGGTCTGTAGGAACAGTCCGACCTTATCATTTAACGAAAATAGATCGAAACAAAACATTAATGATTATTGGCATATACCGTATTCTGGAGCAGCAAGAGTTGTAATAGAAAGCATAAGGAAAGTCCTAAACTTCCATGTGGGATTAAGCATAAACAGATTCTGAGCAGAGATGTAAATTGCAGAAGGCTGCCCAAGTCACTGTGTTTTGACTGCATTCTTAATTAACTGCCAGGTATTTTATGTCACAATCAAATGAAAACATAATAGCACACCTAGCCATTTCTACAGTATGTCATTAACATGTTCCAGCACTGTCTAGTAATGTGGTAATGTGGCAATTAGTGGCCTCTAGTAGGTTGGTTCCATTAATGGTGAAATTTTTCAATTACGAAACTATTAGTTGCAATATCAAACAAATACTACAACAGTGTACTAGAGGTCATTGTTCCATTTGTGTAGAGCACTCTGATTGGACATAAACTGTAAGAGAAAAGGAGTGAACTATGAAGTCTGATTGGTGATAAAGAATAAGAGAAAAGAAGGGAACTGTGAAGTGTATTTTTGCCCATGCACAAGTCACACTGTTTGTAATTCGACGTGTCTCACATGATGTTGGTGGACGCATGCACCCCTGTTGTACTTTGAACCTACTTTTCAGGTGTTTCACAGGGTAACAATGCCTCTCCAACACTTTAATGGCTTCCTCAATCTTGTCTTGTTCATCCATAAACTTGGATGCAAGGGTCAAAGTAAGGCATTCTAACATCCTTGGGCCTTCTTGAGCAGCTTCAACACATTCTTTTGCTGTCAAAAGACCTTCGCTGAGTTCATTCAGTACTGCAAACATCAAGTGAGATAAGTGGTTATAAGTGGTGTATGCAGTGTTATATATATATATATATATATATATATATATATATATATACGTATACTAGTTTATTAATGTTAAATGAGTTTCTAGACTGGAATTAGGATGTTCATACCAACCTCTCAGATTGATTGCTTCCTGCTTGTATCCAAATTCGTTCAATGTATCAGCTGTAGCATTCACCGCAGCTGGAATTTGGGCAAACTGGACATGGACAAGTCTGGAAGGTATGTCCCCTGATACTTCTTTCATCCTGGCCAATTCATTATCGCCCACCAAATTCTGGTGAATCAACTCAGATAGCACTATTTGGGATGACAGGATGGAGCATATGCACTTGATTTCACAGCACACAACAATTGAGAATTATATTATCATAATAACATATAGTATTAGATGTGCTATCCATGATCCACGCAACATCTAGAGCTGATCGAAAAGAACTGTAGGCAAAGAAAGCACTATGCAGAAGCTGGCTGGAAAGATGGCATGCCATCTACCATACAGTGAATCCTCGGTTATCCGAACCTCAATTATCCGGATCACAAAATACCTCGCATGTGACACGTGGATTATGCAATTATCACACCAACGCACAGTACATAAGTGCACTTTCAGTCGCACGCGTGTTTTCTTTGCTTGAAGATGGCGGATGACAAGAAAAGTGACTAAGAGGTCCACACCAAACGTCTGATGAAGAGAAGCATTTCTATTCGCAGCAAGACAACAACGTGTAAATGAAGCCATGTAGTAATCTAGAATGCAAAACGGTATTTTATCACAGAGTTACATAAAGTGACATGGCTGTCAGCAAGTGTTCAACCAGTGATCAATCTGTGAACAGTTGGATTAGACAGTAGCTATGAGGTATGATTTGTGACAATATAACGTTATCATTCCACTTTTACAAAACAATCATAGTACGGAACTACTTTTTCCGTTGTACGAAACACATTCTCTTTTAGAAAAATGAATGGACAGTGCAAGAACAATTTGTCGCCGACAGAAACAATTCATCACAGAATAAAACGATCCCAAACATTTGTTGCTGATCAAGAATGATTTGGTGCTGAATAAACAGTTGAGTAGTCCTGGACAATTGGGTGGTGAATTAACCCAATAAGCCCAAACTTAAATTTCGCACGGTAGCATTCAGTGCTTAACTTACTTCAAAATGGCGGCGTAGCTGAATCGTCCGAACAAACAGCAGCACCTCGCTACGCTTTCTTCGTGTTGGAATGCAGACGATGAGCATCGAAGTGATTTTCGCTGTTATAAAGGAGTTTAGGATGTTTTGAAGCAAGTGGAGCCGTTTCAGATTCGCCCTTCACCGAAGAAGAAGGAAAGATAGGTACATACGTAGTCGCATGCAGTGAGCTGGTATATACCACAAAATACAGTTTGATACGAGTTAAAAGTGATGTGAAACAATTGTAGGAGATGTAACAGCTCTGCAACTAGCCTCTAACCAATTTGCCGTCTCTTCTGCAATCCTCTGTTAAGATTCGGTGCTTGATTTTCTCGCTGGGAGAGTACCCAGCAGAGACGGTTAAGCAGCCAAAATATAACCAAAGGACTACATGGGATGCCCTGTAAAGGGCAGAGACATTGCTCTCTCGTAGCCACCAAAGGGTCTGTTCAAGTGTGCACTATCGTCTTCGACACATTTTTGCGTCAATGGGCCTTACGCACATGCAATAATTGGACGCAAATTTGAGTCAACGGGACTTCAAGAGTTAAATGTTATGAAGGGTTGGGATGCAGGAAGGATACTCGAACCAGTATCGTCGCTAGTGTTCAACTCTGTGCTCATTCAAGTGCTACTGCTCAGCTCCACACCTCCATTGCTTCTGCTCCTTCACTCCATTTTTGCGACAGCCCCTATATTGTTTTCATTTTGCGATTTTCTTGTATGGTTTCATGTTACGGTAAGATATATATATATGTCGGCATATATATATATAATACGTGAAGCTACGGTTGCATTGTTACACTTAAATTTATATAGAAAGTACAGGCGAAGTATTGCAGGAGAAACATTCATATAGGCGGCCATTTTCTTAGTGCTCGTGAAGGGGAGAGGCATGGAAAGGACTTCGAACGTCGCCCAGGTCGCCGTTGTTTGTGTTCTTGCCTACGGCGTAAAAGCTCAATGTTAAGCGAATTACTGCCTTAGGCGAAGGACAAGAGTGACGCTGAACTCGGTGAGCGCACACTGATATTGTTTTCATCGTCTTCGCTGTGACTTGTAGACTGGTGGTCTTCACCACGCTGCCGAGGTTGTTTGACAGGAGCAACGACAAGCTTTGCGAAGACCTTGAATCGTCTACGCTGAGGTTATTCGACTGTCTCTAGTGCAGGAATACGTGGCACACACTGGAATCGTCTTCAGCACTGGCGCGCTGTGTTGCACTCGAACGAATGCCTTCTGCCAGGACAAAAACATTATACTCGCATTTGTGCTTCGGTGACCTGTGTTTTTCTCGTGTGTGTTTGCACTTTCTGTTGGTGAAGCTATTAAACTTTGCTAACGTTCAAACAAACATGTTTTAATTGTGCACAGTGTGCCAATCCTGTGCAAACCTGCATGTGTGAATGCTGGTACTGTGTGCTTGTATATATGTTTCATTGCATGCACTAATAAACTTTCATGACGTGGCCCTGGTGCACAACAACTATCCTAACCAGCAACTGATAGCTAGAGCAAGTAGTTCGAGTTGGGGCGGTAGCCCCACGAGTCTTTTAACTCGAAATACTTGTTACATGCTGACATCTGATGTCATGATGTCAGTAGGTAAAAATGTAGGGGTGGAAGCAGTCTAGCTTACGAGACTATTCGGTGCATGGCTTGTAGCCCATTCGTGCATGATTGGAATGCATTGTCTCTTATACCTGCTGTGCATCTCCTGCCACTTGTGAAAGACAAAAGCAACAAATCCTCGCTAAGCCAACCTTTTACACAGGTGCCTAATTGTAGACTGCATGACCGCATTGGTTTCGACGTCATGGTTTCTCCAGTTTAAAGTGAAATGGACAAATCTGTAGGTCTGTAGGATCAGTCCGACCTTATCATTTAACGGAAATAGATCGAAACAAAACATTAATGATTATTGGCATATACCGTATTCTGGAGCAGCAAGAGTTGTAATAGAAAGCATAAGGAAAGTCCTAAACTTCCATGTGGGATTAAGCATAAACAGATTTTGAGCAGAGATGTAAATTGCAGAAGGCTGCCCAAGTCACTGTGTTTTGACTGCATTCTTAATTAACTGCCAGGTATTTTATGTCACAATCAAATGAAAACATAACAGCACACCTAGCCATTTCTACAGCATGTCATTAACATGTTCCAGCACTGTCTAGTAATGTGGTAATGTGGCAATTAGTGGCCACTAGTAGGTTAGTTCCATTAATGGTGAAATTTTCAATTACGAAACTATTAGTTGCAATATCAAACAAATACTACAACAGTGTACTAGAGGTCATTGTTCCATTTGTGTAGAGCACTCTGATTGGACATAAACTGTAAGAGAAAAGGAGTGAACTATGAAGTCTGATTGGTGATAAAGAATAAGAGAAAAGAAGGGAACTGTGAAGTGTATTTTTGCCCATGCACAAGTCACACTGTTTGTAATTCGACGTGTCTCACATGATGTTGGTGGACGCATGCACCCCTGTTGTACTTTGAACCTACTTTTCAGGTGTTTCACAGGGTAAAAATGCTTCTCCAACACTTCAATGGCTTCCTCATTCTTGTCTTGTTCATCCATAAACTTGGATGCCAGGGTCAAGGTAAGGAATTCTAACATCCTTAGGCCTTCTTGAGCAGCTTCAACACAGTCTTTTGCTGTCAAAAGACCTTTGCTGAGTTCATTCAGTACTGCAAACATCAAGTGAGATAAGTGGTTATAAGTGGTGTATGCAGTATTATATATATATATATATTGCAACTTGCACTGTATATACTTGTTTATTAATGTGACAGCAGCATGTGTCAGGCTGCGCAGCCAGCATTGGCTTACTGGTCACAGGAACAAATATTTCGAGTTAAAAAACTCGTGGGGCTGCCACCCCAACTCGAACTACTTGCTGACTCAGTCACAAGTCAGGTACATGACAATTTGTTCAAACTTGCCAATACAGAAAGCATTGGCATGCACAGAGCTTCACTCATGCAAAGGCACACAGACATGAACAGACTGTGCAATTTTATTTTCTTTCCTTTGCTCATTCGGAGCTGCACCAAACAATCCTGCTATTCATACCTAGCCACATAGTGTGTTTCTTGCTTGAAGACAGAAACACAATCAGAAGGTATTCACACACACACATGCACACACGCATACACACACAGACAGACACACACACCACACAGACACACACACACTCACACACACACACACACACATACACACACACACAGCCCAGAGGGACACAGTAGCAGGTGTTTGGCCGAGGGAGAAAAGGATTCGTTTGAGTTCAAACAGCGCGCCACTGGAGACAATTGTAGCTAGAGGCTTTCACTGCGTGCTGAGAATTTCTACGCGAAACACAGCTATCAAACCTAAGAATAGAGGCCCTCACCAAGCTTGGCGTTACTCCTGTCAATTGTTCTCAGCAGCGTTGTGAAGATAGAAAGTCGGGAAGCCACATATTGAACACGCAGCAAACGATGCGGTGCGTTTTCTGAGCTTAGCGCCGATCCTGTCCTTTGTCCGAGGCAATGGTGCGAACAACGCCGATGTTGGCATCCAATGAACAGAGTGGGACATTCAAAGCGACGACTAACGGCGACCTGTGCTGCTTTCTGAGGTATTTCTGTAGCTTTCTCCCGTAGCGAGCCACAAAAAATGGCCGCCAATATAAATGTTTCGGAACGCAATACTTTGCCTGTACTTTACAATATAAATGTCAGTACAGTTATACTACCACCGCTTCAACAATATATATATATTTCCGTAACATGAAGCCATACAACGAGCGCAAAATGAAAACAAATATAGGGGCTGCCACAATGAAAAGAAAATGGGGATAGAGAGAATTATAAGGGAGATGTGCGTGGAGGGGGGGGGGGGGGGGGAGAATTAGTGAGTTACATTAGTGGCTAAATAGGAGTAATTGTCTTTGGGTATACATTCTATAAAGCAACTTTGCTATAAGGCTATTGTAATTATTTAAAATAAAATGTGTTTTACTAGCCATGGGGAGTTCAAAAAAAGTTTGTGATAAGGAATAGCAATCTCAGGTCTTTAAAGGTGGGGCAAATAATCAGAAAATGGTGTTGGTCCTCCACCTCCCCATGATCACATAAGCGACATGTTCGTTGGTAGTAAGGAATCCCAGTGTACAGGCCAGTCTCTATGCCCAGTGGCAGACAGCCCGCCAGGAGGCGAGCCAGCACCCTCCTCACACCCACAGACCGTTCATTGACTACATAACTCTCTGTTACTAAATCACTTAGGGATAAATGAGTGTATCTACTTAAAGTATAGCAAAATTTAAGGTTTTAAATAGATCTTTAGATAGAGGTGAGAAAAATGGCGGCAGCGTGACAGATCGCGTTGGGTGACTTGTCCTCAGCCTGACAGCCCACTGATCGACCAACGATGGCGCAGCCGAACAAGAACGGAAAAAGAATGTCTAGGATAGCGACTTGGAACGTCAGATCGATTAGAAATAAGGAGAACGAAATGATACGGGAGATGGAGCGATACAACATAGATGTCCTTGGGCTCAGCGAGACGAAGGCGAGAGGTAACGGCATGAAAGTAGTAGACGGTGCTAGCTATGTGTACTCTGGGGTTGCAGAAGGTAGGGCCAAGCAAGGTGTAGCTATCATTATCGCAGAAAGATGGGCTGATTGTCTGAAGAGTTGGAGGTGCGTGAGCGAAAGGTGCGTAACGGTGAGATTGAACGTAGCGGGAGTATGGATGACGCTGATACAGGTATACGCCCCCACAGATGACGCTGACAGCCAAGCCAAAGATGAGTTCTATGAAGAGGTGCAGGATACAATGAACAGAGTCCCAAGAGGTGACAGAGTTATTGTGATGGGAGATTTCAATGCTAGGGTAGGTAAAAATGCTGAGGTGTGGAAAGGAGTGATTGGAGTACATGGTCAGGATGTGGAGAACGACAGTGGCAGAAGGCTTTTTGGCTTCAGTGCTGAAAATGATCTGCAGATAATGAACACGCATTTTGAGCACAAGAGAATACACAAGTACACATGGCAGTGCCCGGGGAGAGGTTTACAGTCCATCATAGACTACTTCCTAGTGAGAAGCGATCAAAGAAGACATGTCCACGATGTGAGAGTAATCAGAGGAGCAGAAATTGAGAGTGATCACTATCTGGTGCTAGCGAAAGTGAACATTGGCAAGCAAATGCCAAAGAAAACTGGAGGAGGAAAAAGCCAACTGAGGAGTGAAAGACTGCAGACAAGGGGGGGAAGACTGAAGTTTCAGGACAGACTGAGAGCCAAACTAAACCTGGTAGAACGCAGCGGAGGAGATGATGTAGAGAGAATGTGGGAGGATTTCAAGGGAGGTATCTTGGGGACAGCTGAAGTAGTATGTGGGAGAAGGAAGTGGCAGATGGGGAAAAAGAAAACTGGATGGTGGAGCAAGGAAGTTGAAGCAGCCATCAGGAAGAAGAAGATAACATACAAGATGTGGCTTCAATTGAAAACCGATGAGGCAAGAGATGTGTACCTCGGAGCAAGAGAGAAGCCAGACAAGTAGTGAGGAAAGCCAAGAATGATGAATGGATCAGAATGGGAGAGTGCCTACAGCAGGATTTTGTAAAGAACCAAAGAAGCTTTTGGAGGAAGATTAGAACTGCAACGAAGGGGAGTGACAAAGTTGGAAGAGTTTGAGATGAAAATGGGCAAGTGTTATGTGAGGAGGACGAAGTGTGAGCCAGATGGAAAGATTATTTTGAATCATTGCTCCAGACAGATGTGCAGCCACAGCAAGGAGGGAGCAGAGAAGTACCGGGAGAGGAAGGTGAGATGGAGGAGAGTGTAGAGAAGATTACGAAGAAACATTGGTAGATTAAAGAATAGAAAAGCTCCAGGGGTGTGTGGGATAAGTGGCGAAATGCTGAAGGCAGGGGGAGACATTGTAGTGGAATGGATGCACAAAATCGTGAATATAGTGTGGAGAAGTGGCAAAGTGCCTGGTGATTGGAGGAAAGCACTAGTGATCCCAGTACACAAGAAGGGAAGCAAGCTGATATGTAAGAACTATCGAGGGATCAGCCTGCTGAGCATACCCGGAAAGGTGTATGCTAAGATACTGGACCAGAAGATGAGAGACATCACGGTAGGAAAGATATTGGAAGAACAGGGCGCATTCCGAAAAAAGAGAAGCTGTACAGACCAACTCTTTACTGTCAGAATGTTGAGCCAAAAGATTATTGAGAAGAACAAAAGTATGATAATGGTATGTGTGGACCTGGAAAAAGCGTATGATAATGTGATTAGGGAGCTGATGTGGCAAGTGATGGATCAGTATGGAATCAGAGGAAGTTTGGCAAAGGCAGTAAAATCAATGTACGTGAACTGCGAGGCATGTGTGAATATAAAAGAAGGCAATTCAGAGTGGTTCCCGGTAAAGAAAGGTGTGAGGCAAGGATGTGTGATGGCCCCGTGACTCTTCAATGTGTACATGGATCGCATAGTGAGAGAGGCGAAGGAGCGGTTTAGTGGAGGAGTCAAACTGAAAGAAAGTAGCGTGCAGTTCCTCCTATTTGCAGATGACCTAATACTAGTAGCTGAGAGAGAGAAGGATGTGGAGAATAACCTCAACATCTTGGATGAGGTGATGGCAAAGTGGAGTATGAAGGTGAACTGGGGAAAGACAAAGGCATTGGTGGTGAAGAGAGGAGGAGGCTCATGTAATGTGTCCGTGAAGGGTGAAATGGTTGAGGAGGTGAAAGTGATGAAGTATCTGGGTGCTCTGTTCAATGAGGAAGGGACATGTGAAGATGAAATTGAAAGTAGAATCGGGGCGACAGGGAGAACCATTGGGGCACTTAGGCAGGAGGTTGTGGATCGTAGGGAATTGAGCAAGACCACTAAATTAAGGGTATATAATGCTATTGTAAAGCCCACACTACTCTATGGCAGCGAGACATGGACATTGCAGAAGAGGCATATGAAGAAGTTGCAGGCAGTGGAGATGAGGTATCTGAGGAAGCTCGAGGGAGTGACAAGAATGGACAAAGTGAGAAGTGATGATATTAGAATGAGACTGAGACAGGAAGATGTAGTGGCTACTGTGCATAGAAAGAAGAAACAATGGCTGAGGAAGATGGAAGAAATGCCAGCGGAGAGATTAGTCAAGACAGTGTATATGGAAGAGATGCCTGGAAAGAGACCGAGAGGGAGGCCAAGGAAAAGATGGGAAGATGACTTGTAGGTATTAATGATCTGACTGAGCTTAGTATTATTATAACTACTATATAGTATAACAACTGTATATTTTTCTGGCTACCTCCTACATAGGAGAAAAAACCTATTGTATGATTGAAGAAGGTTTTAAAATGTAATAGTAATTAGCACATAATCAGTAGCACAGATGATTCAAGCAGGAAGCAGTGGGTTCAAATCCATTTATAGGCACACTTATCTTTTTTCCCTGTTAATGCACGCACGCACACACGCACGCATGCACGCATTCACACACATGTATAGACACACTACAACAACCACCACAAACCACAACTACCACCACACAGTGCAAGTTGCAATGCGCCCCCATATGTACTTGTGCACACCAGTACGGTATACGCAATAAAAAGTAGTACACCCGTACGTATGCCTGTAGCCACAGTCATAGTACACCCATAGCCAGAATCGTAGTACGCCCATAGCTGCAGCTGTAGTACGCCCATAGCCTCAGTCTAGTACACTCGTACCCGTAGCCATAGTACACTCGTAGCCATAGCTGAGGTATGCCCGTACATACTACTACTACTGAGAGGTCATTCTCCATCAATTGTCAGATTTACCTTTTGCGATTTCAGCTGTAGTGACCACAGGTTGGCTTGCACCCTGCAGCATGCCTGTAATATGCCTGTAGCACGCCCGTAGTTGTAGCCGCGATACGTTCGTAGTCATAGTCGTAGTATGCCTGTAGCTGTAGGCGCAGTATGCACGTACCCATAGCATGCCCATACCCATAGCTATAGTACACCCGTACCCATAGCCGTAGTACACCCTTAGAACGTTAACATTATTACTGCAGGTGCCGTAAATGAGTAAATTGGCATACGGAAAACACCACAAGTGCAAGTTGCAGGTGATGACCACCACAAGTGTAAGTTATCTTTTTGCATCAGTTGATGATCGGAAATGCACCACCAGCACAAGTTGCAGAGGGTCATGTCTTGGGCACTAGTAGGAGCAGGATGCAGCAACTAATTGCAGCTTGCACAAGAGCACAAACCCTAACCAGAACTTGCCCTGGTGCTACATGCATTTGGTTGCTGTGTTTTGTTCATACTAGTGACCAAGATGGTCTTGACTCTCAGCAACTTGCGCTGGTGGTATTTTACTTATCATCAATTAATGCAAACAAGTATTTCGAGTTAAAAACTCGTGGGGCTGCCGCCCCAACTCGAACTACTTGCTGACTCAGTCACAAGTCAGGTACATGACACACACACACACACACACACACACACACACACACACACACACACACACACACACACACACACACACACACACACACACACACACACGGTAGAAGGTGTTTGGGCGAGGCAGAAAAGGATTCGTTCGAGTACAAACAGCACGCCACTGGACACAATTGTAGAGGCTTTCACTGCGTGCTGAGATTTTCTACGCAAAACACAGATAGCAAGCCTAAGAATAGAGGATTCACACCCTTACCAAGCTTGGCGTTACTCCTGTGAATTGTTCTCGGCAGCGCTGCGAAGATAGAAAGTCAGGAAGCCACAAATTGAACACGCAGCAATCGATACGGTGCGTTTTCTGAGCTTAGCGCCGCTCCTGTCATTTGTTCGAGGCAATGGTGCAAACAATGCTGATGTTGGCATCCAATGAACAGAGCGGGACGTTCAAAGTGACAACGAACGGCAACCTGTGCCACTTTCTGAGGTCTTTCTGTAGCTTTCTCCCCCCAGCAAGCCACGAAAAATGGCTGCCAATATAAATGTTTCGGAACGCAACACTTTGCCTGTACTTTACAGTATAAATGTCAGTTCAGTTATACTACCACTGCATCAACATTATATATATATATATATTTCCGTAACATGAAGCCATACAACGAGCACAAAATGAAACAATATAGGGTTATCCATACTATGTGGAAGGCGCGTTTTGGCACGTAGTGCCAGACTGAACTCCCTATGCTCTGCAAGCCCTTGACTGAATTGTAAACTGAATTGTATACTATATATGTGAAGGACACATTATCTAAATCAACAGTTTTTTTGTGTGTGAATATATGGGTTGTTTGTGTTATAGTGCTGCTTTGGGCCAGCTTGTGCCCTAGTGCCGTGTGGCATGGATGCACTCAAATATTGATTGATTGATTGATTGATATAGGGGCTGCCACAGGCAGCCCCTAAAAATATCCTACACTTGTGGTGGTCATATTGTGCAACTTGCACTTGTGGTATATACAGTGCAAGTTGCAATAAATAATACTACCGTATGAGCTTAAATTTTCGCGGGACTAAACTTTCGCAGCGCAAGTGCTTGTTGTACTAAAATGAGGAAAAGAAGCAAACAACAAAAGAGGCAAGACTACTAACGCGTCCTGGTGATGCACACGCTAGGCCAACCAGTAAAAATAGTGATACTTATACTTCTTGTGATAAATGTTGTGCACAGCCAGCAACAATTAAATCTCTAAAGTCCTATCTGCACACATTGCAGGCACATACGTAGCTAAAGTGAATGCTTACTTGCAAGAGCTGCTATTGCTGGCTAGACTGTTTTACACTATAGCACTTTTGTGTTGGAATCATAAATTAATTTGGTGAGCAATTAGAAGTTATTTGCCATAGTGTAATAGTGCTAAATTTCTCACAGACGGAAATAAAGAGATTAATAATTCGTAAACAACTACCGTGAAACTATCGAATATCATGACATTTGCCTCTGCCACTCTTCATAGTAGAAAGTGTGTAGTCCAAGATATAGCTAAGTAACAATAGCTGCTACCAGTTTTGTCAATACACTTAACATTTAGTGGTTAAGACATGGGCACGAGGGCAAGTGCATTTTATATGCCGTATCGCCCGAGTGCGCATGTGTTAACCAGCATAGCACCTCTTGCCCTAATTAGGAGTAGGTGAGAAATTTGTTTCGATCAACGTGGTGGAGAAAGATAACGTTCCTCCCAGTTCTCGCCCAAAGCTCAGATTGTCTCTGATAAGACGATTTGCAGCTCCGGAAAGAGAGGAAGTTGACCAGTATTAATGAAGGTTCCCAAATGTATGAAGTAGGGCAAGAGCTGGGCGGCGAGCAATTTTGAAGAGTGGCAAAGAAACTACAACAGAAGGAACCTCAGCAGCGAGATTCATAGAGACATTTTATGGTTAAACAGGAACAGAGTAAACATCATTGGGGCTCACTTGCAAACTAAAGAAGGTTGCGAGTAAGTACAATTCCTAATGAATGTTGTATATCCTAAAGATTATTTTCAAAGCCCCATAGGAAATCTTGTGGGGGCACTGCCCCCATAAAATGAAACTTGTGGAGGCCTGTGCCCCCTGTGCCCCCATGGTTCCGCCGCCTATGTGATGCTCTTACTCTACTTCGGCATTCTTTCTCTATTCCTAAGCTACTACATGTCTTTCGTACATCACCAGCTTTTCAGACACCCTTGTTGATTTCTTGGGACTATTTGCTGCTATCCATCGTGTCAAAGATCACGAACATCAACTTCCAGCCAGACGATCTCTGCTGGCTTCAGGCCACTCTTCCTGTGTGGTCTGGTGGTCTCGACATACGAAGGGCCTCCCATCTTGCACCCACTGCCTTTTTGGCCTCAGCTGATGGAGCCCATGTACTAAGGCTAGACCTGCTACCAGCTTGTGGTGTGAACTGAATCTAGTTTACTATAGGCTTGATAGACATCATACACAACCTATTACTAGTGTTTCACGGCATAACGATAATCACCGTTATCGATGATGTCGATCTCAAACGATAATAGTTCTTCAAACCCACATTATCCTGTGTCACTGGTGAGATGATGTAATATTACATCATAGCTACTACATCATCTGTCATGTTGGAACGCGTAGAAACGCATAGAAGCACGTGTTATTCAAGTGTTGTTACAATTGCGGTAGTATGGAAGTAGAAGCCAAGAACAACAGCGAGTGTTTGGAAATATTTTGGATTCGAGCCGGACGAGAAAGGAAACCCGAAGAACCCTGACCGGCCCACTTGCTCTACGTGTTACTTGGAAGTATCAGCCAAGGTTGGTAACGCAACAAACCTTTTCAGCCACTTGAGAAACAAACACCCAAAGGAATTCTCAGAGGTAAGCAAAGACGTTCGGCCCGCTACAAGCCTTCAGTCAAAGCTACCTCAATTATACAAGCATGCCCAAGCGATTCCGACTACATCGAGAGAGCACAAAGAGCTTACTAAACAAACCGTGAAACTATCGAATATCATGACATTTGCCTCTGCCACTCATCATAGTAGAAAGTTTGTAGTCCAATATATAGCTAAGTAATTAATAATAGGTGCTCCTGTTTTGTTAGTACATTTAACTTAGCAAATTATGCTTACATGCACATCAAATACACTCAGTAGGAATATATACATTGCATGTGTTTTAAAAGAGTGCATGTATATGTATGAGTGAATATTAGTTGCTGTGCTCTACGTATATGACTGGCAATCTAATAGCATACCTTCTAGGGATTCGAAAAATGGGCTAGATGCTCTTGCTGCAGTAATGTAGAACACATACTGTAACAACAACTGAAAGAACGTGTCAAGTGTCATGACAATTGCCTAGGCCACTCGTGATAGTAGAAAGTGTGCAGTCTAAGATGCAGATATAGCCAATAGTTGCTACCGGTTTTGTTAGTACATTTAACATAGCAAATTATGCTTACATACACATCAAATACACTCAGTAGGAATATATACATCGCATGTGTTTTAAAAGAGTGCATGTATATGTATGAGTGAATATTAGTTGCTGTGCTCTACGTATATGACTGGCAATCTAATAGCTTACCTTCTAGGGATTCCAAAAATGGGCTATATGCTCTTGCTGCAGTAATGTAGAACACATACTGTAACAACAACTGAAAGAACGTGTCCAAATGAATACGACGTGTAGTCCAATATACGTATGTATCTATAGCTAAGTAACAATAGCTGCTACCAGTTTTGTTAGTACATTTAACATAGTAAATTATGCTTACATGTATATCAAATACACTCAGTAGGAATTTATACATTGCATGCGCATGTATACCTAGGTCTGGATCTCTCTATGACAACTCACAAAAACTAAATCACCTCAGGAGAAATGCCACATTAGTAAAAAATGCTGATTGAGAGTGTATACATCCACATTGCTAAAATGTCACAGCATCCCAAAGCATTGGTTGAATTTCCAAATTACAACGTTCCTATACAAACGCATTTGTTATATATGAACTGATCAAATACACTCAGTAGGAATATATACATTGCATGTGTTTTAAAAGAGTGCATGTATATGTATGAGTGAATATTAGTTGCTGTGCTCTACGTATATGACTGGCAATCCAATAGCTTACCTTCTGGGGGTTCCAACAATAGGCTAGATGCTCCTCCTGCAGTAATGTAGAACACATACTATAACAAGTACTAGTTATCACATGGCCACGAGGGCGCTGGCTAATTTATCACCCGAGGGCGCGAAGCGCCCGAGGGCGATAAATTAGCTAAACACCCGAGGGGCCATGTGATAACTGGCTTGTTGCAAATCGCCAGGGAACGCTCTACGCTCAAACCTCCTTCGCCGTCAAATCAATTCACCGAATGAACGAGACCGACGTTACTATAGAAATCAGCAAACGCCTTTTTCGTGAGATAGAATGAACGAAATGTCAAAGCGTGTGGCTTCAACGCCGTTTTTTTGTTCTGCAAAGGCACCGCGATGTTCTTTCGTCAATGACGACGACTTCGAATCGCTACAAGCAGGCTACCAACCCAAAACTACTCTTCGAAGCACGGACTGGGCTGTGAACATCTATCTTGCCTAGTCTCGCGTAGCCAGGCCACTTGCGCCTGGCGAAAGCCGTCTGGATACGTGAGACTAGTAATATCTTGCCTAGGAGGCGGAAAGAAACGGCGCACAAGAGGAAAGGGTTTTGAAAATTGCTTTTCTAGCACTGAACAACTTCTTCAGTTTTAGTGCAACGTTATAAAGTGAGATTCGTCCATTAAAAGTTAAGCAATTGTATGAATTGCCAAAATTGTTATGATCACTTGAGCATTTTACAGTAGCTACAGTTGCTGAAACCTATAAAGCATGGCATGCAGCATGGTGTGGATCAATTAATAGTAGAATGATGCATGCATGAATGTGTAATGCTTGCACTATGGGATACATTTGCAACAGTCATATTGTCTACTGTCATGGGAAAGTCCACAAGGTGATGAACATCAAAGATGTTTTCTTGAAGTGTAAGAATAAACGTTTGCATTAGGTTGGACAATGATTGGACACATAAATAAGAGCCCCATTTGAAGCAGTGCGTTATAAAGCAAAACAATGCGTTATACGCTTCTAAATAAGGCAACTGTGCGTTATCCAAAAATAACGCACAGTTGCTGCCTTTGATCTAACAACCCAAGCTGCAACAACAACTGAAAGAACGTGTCAAGTGTCATGACAATTGCCTAGGCCACTCGTGATAGTAGAAAGTGTGCAGTCTAAGATGCAGATATAGCCAATAGTTGCTACCGGTTTTGTTAGTACATTTAACATAGCAAATTATGCTTACATACACATCAAATACACTCAGTAGAAATATATACATCGCATGTGTTTTAAAAGAGTGCATGTATATGCATGAGTGAATATTAGTTGCTGTGCTCTACGTATATGACTGGCAATCTAATAGCTTACCTTCTAGGGATGCGAAAAATGGGCTAGATGCTCTTGCTGCAGTAATGTAGAACACATACTGTAACAACAACTGAAAGAACGTGTCAAGTGTCATGACAATTGCCTAGGCCACTCGTGATAGTAGAAAGTGTGCAGTCTAAGATGCAGATATAGCCAATAGTTGCTACCGGTTTTGTTAGTACATTTAACTTAGCTTGAAGACTTGAAGTTGGAATCAATAGCTTGTAGCTGAAAATCCGTGTTACTGAAGTTACTTAAGGCAATCTATGCAGCAGCTAAATGAGAGCAGGCTTGAATCTTGCATGTCCCTTGCATGACCCTTGCATGACCCTTGCATGACCCAATAGCTGCTGTTTCTGGTTTACACTGGTTTACACTATTGCACACAGCTACTCTTGTGTTCGAATTAATACATTAATTAGGTGAGCAATTAGAAAGTATTTGCCATAGTGTTAATGTGCTAAACAATTCACAGTTTGAATTAACAGATTAAATATTCGTAAACAAACATCATGATAAAACTATCAAGTGTCATGACAATTGCCTAGGCCACTCGTGATAGTAGAAAGTGTGCAGTCTAAGATATAGCTAAGTAACAATAGGTGCTACATGTTTTGTTAGTACATTTAACATAGCAAATTATGCTTACACATGCATTAAATACACTCAGTAGAAATTTATACATTGCATGTATATCTGGATCTCGCTTCTACCATCGCATCTCGATGACATCTCACAAAAACTACATCACCTCACGAGGAATGACACTTTACTAAAAATGACAATTAACAGTATACACATCCACATTGTTAAAACGTCATAGCGTCCTGAAGCAGTGGTTGAATTTCTGAATTACAACATTCATATATGTACATATTTGTTATAATTATATGTATATAATAGCCTTGAGGCTCATAGACGATTACCGCAAGAGGACCCACCACCATCTCCAGAGTGAATATCATGTGTTACAGTCCCTTGCATGCAAATTAGGAGCTTATTTCTCACTCCTGCACAATTATCGCGGTGGATAGGAAGTAGCGGACAGCAAATCAGACTACCCACCACCCAGATGGATCTCTATCTACATCGGTGTACAGTAAGAAGACCCACACATAATGGTACCTGAACTTTACCTGTCATTACCACCACCATCTCCAGAGTGAATATCGTGCATTACAGTACTGCATTAAAGACACCTGCTGCCATTTTACAGAGCCCTTCAAACATGATGGCAGAAACTCTTTATAAATTTCCCAAAACGGTCTTTTTGCAAGACGCAAGCCAATAAAGACCAATTTAATTCTATATTTTGCTAGAATTTGGTTAGAGGTAGAATTGAGAAGTTCACAAATTACGTCATACAGGTACAAACTATGTGTTCACAATTTTGTAACAACTTCAGTCACAGTCTTACACATACAACTGATGTTGCTGGCCGCATGAACAAGAGTCTATACACACTAGCTCACAACTCACCCTGAACAATGTCTTCTTCAATATTCATGCACACTTCAGATCCCACTGCCTTCCTCACAGCCTCCAGGACACTCTCCCATGTCCTCGGCTGCTTTCTTGTACCCTCTCCACTATGCAACCACTTCTTGAACATGGCCTTGCAACGTTTTTCAACATCTCTGTGATCTGCCTCAACAGTCTCCAGAACATGCGGTGCAATGTCAAGCTGTAATCCTACCTCTTCCCACTTCGGAGACACTCTTGGGACAGCATATCTTACCAGATCTTTCAGTTGCAAGGAACCGTATTCTGCACAAGAGTCACAGTGCCCAGTTATATAACATTTGTATCCATAATTACGTATACATACATAGATATAAGCATGAACAGACCAACACACAGACATGTCACACTTAATTATAACTATACTAGACATGCTGCATCCACAGTCACAGGTATGAATGTAGTTCAAATTATTATGCACATAACATACTGCTGTGGCATATTATCTTCTCCTCTTCCGCCTTGACGACGACAGCGGTGACAATTGGCTTAGCTGGGGTCAGACTCACTTCTTCAGGTAAAACTACAAGAACATGACAGAACATGTAGCTAAACAGCACAAAACATCATTGTGATGCTGCGGAGCTTGAGTAGTCCTGGTGATTAGACAAAAGGGGCTTTTGTGTCTTTGCAAGAGCAGTGATTGTAGTCGACGTAGTCAGTACATGCCGTGGAGCTCGAGCGCTTCAGTTTTGCCTTGCAACGATGGCTAGGAGCCCGCACGGCACCCTGTCCACTCTACGAGCATCGCTACAGTCGACAACTCTACAAACTCTCTCTTTGGAGTTCACCATGGCTACGCAACACGTATTGAGTTCAATTTCTCCAGCGAAGGCCGTACCGTACGTCATCGTCAGTCAGTGCGAGTAATTGTATTCATGCATTACGTAAGAATAATAATAATATCATTACCATGCCTACACATGACGTTCTACTACGTCATTCCTGCAAAGTGTCGTTAACGGTCAGTATATGCGGTTGCACACTCTTGTCTCTTATGTACTCTTGATAGGATGCATTGAAAATTTCTACACATTACGCTAAATGGCATTCATCATTATCATAAACTTTTCAGGTGTATACAGTATCAGTAGTTACAGTAGTGATGTCTATTTAGGAATGTCCCTGATTCAAATTGCAGTTCCTATCTAATGTATTTGCGTGCGTCGTCGGCAAAACTGACGAAACGGTGAGTGTCCTATTCGCTGGACTGGAATACTGGACTGGACTACTGGACCCGCGTAATTTTATGCAAAAGCGTTAATGACGTCATAACTAATCGTCCGCAATCGTGTGTTGTACGGGCCGCTTCGATCGGATCTCTGTGCGAATGGATTAGAGCCAATCTATTGCACAGATCTCTATGCGAAGGACCGGAAGACGTTTTAGATTAACCAAAGGGGCTGCCATTCAATGTGCTGTCTGCCAACAGGCTTTCGGGGAAGGTGGTGCTGTATGATAGAAATCCTCCCAGTCTCTCCCGCTTACTTTCATGTCGTGTTTGTCTTAGCGTCAGATGGCAGGGGAAAACATACGTTCGGAATAAACAGCCATTATCGCTCTTAAGGCTCAGTTTCATTTCCGTGTCCGCCATTTTGTTATCGGCGTCATTAAGTCTCGCGGGGGCGACACTATCGTGCTTGAAACTAATTTCTATTTGCTGCGCATGCACAGTAGTCTAGTTGCTGCACCTGCATAAGGTCTGTGCCGTGAGAAGGTCGTCCATGGTTGTCCATATGCTTTTGCTGTTGTTCTTGTGTGTTATGTCGTTTGAAAATGTTCAGGTATGATCACAGCTGGTTAGCTGCTTGCAACTTAGCTATTGTGCTGGCTGTATTTGTGCCTATTTTAAACTTACTTTGCTAGTTTCAACTGGATGCAAGATCTGTTTTGCATTTACTCGGCCCAGTGCATAAGGCCTACCTGAGTGAAGTGTTTGGACTGTACTTTCCTTAACCATTTATGAAGAATTTTCTCAAGCAGCATCTTTCAAAGCATTAGGTTTAATTTGCAGATGATACTGTTTGGTGTCTCTCAAATCCGTTGTTATTTACCATATTGTAGTGTTGAATTATTACTGTATGGTATAATTTGCTAGCTGTTGTGTGTACTTAGCTATCTCTGCCGCATGAATTTTTGCTTTGTCTTAATAAATCATTGTACTGTGCTCTCTCTTTCTCTCTATATATGTGAGCGGATTTGCGAAAAGGGACCATTTGGGGCGCACTTCCGATTTTGAGTTAGGCACATGGCGTGAAAGTACATCTGATGATCTTTCGTTTGCACTTTATTGCGCTGCGCTAGCATGTTCCGTTACCGAGATACGCTTGCTCAAAGCGTGGAATGACTAAAAGTATGTTTTCGAGAAAACGGCCATAAAACATTTACTTCCGGTAAAACCGCAACATTCCGCATACTGTCGTGTTACGAATGATATCAAACTATTCTGACAATACTGTGTACCCAATAGCATGTTGCTAATGTCTTTCTAGTTAGTATTGTTTTTGTTATATCAGGCAGTGCGCATGTGTGCCTACTAATTATAATGAGTACTATTTACTCATTCACAAAAAAAAAATGATATCATTGCAACATGGCGGACTCGGCGCAGAACAATAGATATTATACTACGGTTACGAAGTATAGAATATCTATGGCAGAACACACCGTTAGTTTCAGCCGTCTATTGGACTGCTCCCAAAACCTCACCGAACTACTGAGGATTCTTCTGGACGGCCTCCCGGAGCCAGCGTATGGCACTGAACTACGGTGTTAGCGCAAGCTACGTAAGCTGTACAGACCTATTATCAAGACAAAGGGCTGGACGCGCTCTAGTCAGGCAGTTGTGATCGTCAATCGTGAAGGATTATGGAGCATTGCAGCTTTCATGGTAAGCAAACGAATGTTATTGTGCTTTTCACATGTGCGTGTGTGCGTGCGTGCGTGCGTGCGTGTGTGTGTGTGTGTGTGTGTGTGTGCGTGCGTGTGTGTGTGTGTGTGTGTGTGTACAAGTGTTCGTCTAGTTGCATGTATGTATAAAGGTTACTAAACTAATGGTCATGTTAAAGGCAAGGAGGAGATACATAGAGTGAACTAAGTAGAGTTATTTGTCAGGACATGACCGCCTGTCATGACCTTCTTTATTGCAAATGCCACATGTCCGTTTGCGCTTCTTAGGTGAGGGAGCTGGGTCATCTTCAGTTGCATCCAGGTTTGGAGTACCTGCTCTGCCGGCAGGCTTTGGGACGGAAGGCAGTGGGCAAACAGTATCCCTGTCCTCGTCAGGGCAAAATGGCCGGATGGATTCGTATAGGTACCACTGACGATCAGCGCTTAGCCCATGTGGTGGAATAACCGATGGCAACTTGTCTGCATCCAGCGTCCAGGGTTCCTTGAGCAGTGGGAATCTGACTTCAGCTGAGTCGCTCCGTACCCTCACGAACACATCGCCAGGTGAAGAAGACGATGCTCTAAAATGGTAGAACTTCTTGATGCCTGCTATCTTCTTCATCCGCGTGGCAAAGAAGTCGGTCCAGTTGTACGTGGGAACGATGATGCTGCCATCTTCACGAGCTACAAGCTGGGCGATGTTGCAGTCAGCCGAGGTGTTGACAACTTGGGCAATTGAAAGCAGGCTTCCCACTTTGGTCCTTCTGTAGCTCCGTTTGAACAACCCAAAACACCAGTCTGGTGCAAATTTGGTGTGGCCGACAGGAAGGAACGAAAGTGTGATGTTGGTGTGTTGGTTAGTGATTGTGCGCCATAGAAGGTACTGGATCATGCAATTATTCTTGTTTTGTCCAGTGCAATTGTCGGCATGCAAGTACACATGCATCTCTCCAAAGCCGTAATTGTCAAAAAAATAGTGAAGACGACTGATCACAGCATTGGCGCCTTTCCCACAATCTCCAGCCTCGTCTGTCAAAAAATTGATTTGGCGAGGCAGAGCTTCACAGGCTACGCCAAATACCGTGCACTTCCGAGGTGTAAGGAAGTAGATGGGGCCTGGTTGCAGTGGATCGGACGGATAGTGTACCTGCTGCGCATAATCAAAGGAATAGTGCACTTTGATATCCCTGGTGTTGCAGGATGTGCGCAAGCAAGGTGGTGGTGGTGTAAAGGTGTCTTCGGTTGCAAAGTGAGTACGAACACTCTCTTTACACTCATTGCAGATGGTTTTATAGTGCTTCCTCTCCATTCTCACAACTCGTAGGTGTTCTAGTGCACTCTCAATGGCAGCTGACTTGTCAGCCTCAGGAAGATTGGCTGTCCGGGTGATGGCTGTGCTGTTTTGCTGGCATTGCCAGCAAAGGTCAGACCGTGGCTTCATCACGATGACTGATGGCGTTAGCTTCCTCCAAAGATAGCAAAAGGTTGTGTATGCGACAGGATGGACGGTACCATCAGCTTCAGCTGCGCTGTTATACACTCGCCAGATGGCCCGCTTGGTGTCACTGGATGGAAGGAGCTGAAGGTCTGAACGACTGTATCCTGGAACTCTGCCTGGTAGAAGTAGGGCGTGCTGCTCAGCATAGTTAAAAATGAAGCGAACAAAAAAGGGACGAAAAGGAGAGAGTGTTGTGAGGGAGTTTCTTCACATTGCCATGGGTCCGTGGGCTGAGGCCATTCTCCTTGAAGCTTGCTGCAAGATTCTTCAATCGCTTGATGCCAATGCCATGAAGAAAGTTAAACATCTTCTGGCATAGTGGCTTGCCCTGATGGATGAAGCTTGTGTACCCCCTCTCACGGTCTGCTTCCTTGTGATGTGACCTGTGTGTGGTTGCCACTGAACCGGTGTTTGTGCTTGCCGAGATTTGCCCCAGGATTGCCATGTCCAGCTCAGAGCGAGTGAGCTCAGCACAAGACTGTCTCACGGACATAATGTACTCCTGAGAGAACTGTTGGCAACACTGAGTACCCCTGGCTTTTGTGCACCCACAACCGGAAGTCATGAACTGGGAGACAAGCTCATGTTCCCGATTGTCTGAAGTAAGGCCAGTGGTGATCATCTCATCAGCATTGCTACGCAAATGTTGCATAGCCTCGCTGATGCGTGTGTCAGTGTCCACTGGTTCTTCTTCTTCATCTGTTTCACCAACTTGAGCACATGCACCTTGAGGTTCACCAGCTAGTTCTGCACAGTGTGTGGAAGTTGTTGACTTGGTTATGTTTCTGTCACTATTGTTTCTATCACTATTGTATTTTTATATTTACTTTTGCCGTACCTTCTAAATTGTGTTGTCGGTCGTCGGTAATGCTATCTTCATCGCTGTCAGATTCTCTGCCTTCCTCAGGTGAGGTGAAATAGTCAGTCATGACTTCTAGAAGGGCCTGCTGATCATCTCTGCTAAATCCCAAGAGGGTATTGGCCGCTTTTGCCGCGTCTATAGCACTAGTAGTCATCGTGAAGGTTACTCTTAGCTCGAGCGCTTCGACAGCTGCAACAAGGGTTGCAGCTGTCGAAGCGCTCGAACTGAGAGACGGTACGACGAACGCGATGGTTATACAACGAAGCAGAAGCTGGTTGCGGGCTTAGCCCGCAACTTCTGTCAGCGCGATCATGAATAATGTCATGAAGATTATGAATGCACTTAACAGATAATGAATACACTTAACTTTGGGCTTTTCCCTGTGTTACACTTCCGGTATAGTCCGTAAAACCAACAACGTGACCCGGCATTAAAAATGTTCGTTCCTCGTTTGAGACGAAGGAAAGGAGTACGGGTTTCAAACTTGGCCAGAAGGTAGGGGATACGTCACAGGTTCTAATGATGCAATAATCCGCATTTGCGTGAAATCTCGATTTAGCGCGAGTTTACCCCCGTACTAACATGTTAACATAGCCCCAAAAGGTCCCTTTTCGCAAATCCGCTCACATATATGCTAAATACTTGTTCAGTTTAACTTCAGATGCTTTTACTGTTCTATGTATATTACCACCATATAAGTCATTTATTTGATTATTTTATTGCTTTTGATTTTCTTTTCTTGTATAGAATGAACTATTATTGTATCTTCTATTAGCCTGCTGATGCATGTGTTTAGCTGTCAGCTGATTTTTGTTATTATACAATATTACCGTTGTATTGTGTGCTGTATGTATATGCTGAATGGTTATATATGCATGATTGATTGCATGGACGATCAGAATGATTGTATATTACAATTAATACAAATAATATGTAGACATACTCTATAGAAGCAGCTGGAAGACATGAAAATGGAAGGTTGCTGGTACGGTACCTGACACAAGTTACTTACGTGGTTCCGAAGTTTTCCTCAGTTTTCCCGCGCAGGTTTCCGTGAAATTCCGCGAAGACATCTGCGGCGCGACCACACCCTTTTTGCGTACTACCCGCGCGGATTCTGCGGAAGGCTTTGCAACGGGTTTGTGCACTTCAGACTGCGTTGATTCCAGACGATTTGAGGGCGTTGGGAAATTCGTTCGGATTTTGGAGCATTAAGAGACACAGTTTGTTGAAGACGATTTTTAATGTCAATCTAACGTTTGAGATGAAGAATCGTCTGCGACAGACTGCGTCTCTTAACGCTTCCAATTTCCCAACGACCTTAGAACGTACAGGCAGGCGAGTGGAGACCGCTAACACGATGAATTCATCGCTGCGAATGCAATCATTCTGAACGACTTGCTAGCTATTCTTGACAGAAACAATTGAGAAGCCAATAGCAACGGAACATAGGGTACAATATCTATTATCGGCCACAATGTATTATCGAACACTGAATTTTCACGACCGCCGAACGAATCAGGTCATGTTTAGCATTGTAGTATGGATAATACTAAGACAGATTATAGCAAAACTAGAAGAACCCCCTTCTTCCCCTGGCGAGAGGGATTAAAACACGCACTGATCAATTATCGGCGGTCTTTGACATGAACAGGATCAGCTGGTGGAAGAGCGCCAGCTGAAAGTCCGGACCTTAACCCCACTGAGAAGCTTTGGGGTTCCATGAAGACGTACCTGAGGGACAAACACAAACCAAGAAACCTTGAGGAACTCAAAGAAGGGTTAAGAGCCTACTGGAAGAAGCTGATCCCTGAAGTGTGCACTCGGTACATTGATCACTTGCAGAAGGTGATGCCTGTAGTTGTTGCAGAACAGGGAGCACCTTCAGGACACTGAAAAGTGTTACCTTACTGCATGCTTGTACACTTGTCATTCATTGGATTTGACCTCTTGTGCAAGGTTGAACAAACTGTGATGGGTTTGCTCCACACCTTAGTGTTAGGGTGGGGCTAAGTACTTTGTCTGCGCTGTCTAAATAAACATTGCAGTTTTCACACCTACGTATAAGCTGAAAGTACGTAGGTGTACATGCGATCTGCAGCGCGGAAGTCCGCAAGAAGCCTTCGAGTGTTCCGCGGTCGGCTGTTGATAATCCGCATCATACCGCGCGGTATTCTGCGGAAAGTCTACTCGGCAATTCCGCATAAAAACGTAAGTAACTTGTGTCAGGTACCGTATGTAAATATAATTATATAAACTACATCCCAGGTGGCACACATCATACAAGGACACATGTAGCAACCTACACAAGCACATTTAGCTATATATAGCTACACTTAATTATGTTTAGGTACTTAAGGGGCATGTCTTGGTTACATGATAGCTAGCTAGCTGGTGAATCATACGCAGGTGCTGCTGTTATGATCTGCAAGATATGTTCAGTACTGTTCTCTGAGGAGGATACTCTAAAGCATTTCTAGTTCACAGCACCACCTTCGGCTAAAGCCGAAAGCCTGTTGGCAGACAGCACGTTGAATGACAGCCCCTTTGGTTAATCTAAAACGTCTTCCGGTCCTTCGCATAGAGATTGAAGTGATCTGTGCAATAGATTGGCTCAAATCCATTCGCACAGAGATCCGATCGAAGCGACCCGTACAACACACGATGGCGGACGATTAGTTATGACGTCATTAACGCTTTTGCATAAAATTACGCGAGTCCAGTAGTCCAGTCCAGTAGTCCAGTCCAGTGTTCCAGTCCAGCGAATAGGGACACCCCGAAACGGTGGCAAACTGGAACATCAGTAAAACTAGTGAAACTGGAACTGGAACAATTAAAGTTCATGGATAGGCTTATTTCAAGTTGCAAAGTGAGACAACGTCTTCAAAGAAAACCTGGAGTTTGCGTGAGGAAAAAGTGTCGTAGTCGCTGTTACCGCATTTCACTTTTTCATACTCTTATTTTCTTCTTCCCACCAAATTCCTTGTGCGCTCCTAGCGCTTGACACAGGACACTTACAGGTCCCAGTCAGACGTGTGGAGGTATCTGAACCTCTTAATACTCAGTGCTGGTAGCATTCCGACTTGTTTAAGTTTGTTTCCCCAATGTATAAACATACTCCAATGCCGCTATTTTGTCACGGGACCGTACATATTACTAACTAGCTAATTGCTAAATCTAAAAGTACAATTAGGCAAAAACAAAGACGGTCCCTACATAATCAGTGTGCATCAGCATAGCTATGTAAAAAGCACACAAACTAGAATATTACAAATTCCCTTTAAAAAGTTCAAGTGATTTAGGAATGTCCGAAAAAGCATAGGAACAAGTGGTGACATCTCAGTACGATGATCCATCACATTCCTTTGAGGAGCAGAAGTCCTAAATCCCTTGTAGAGAGATCCTGAGTGCACTCTAGGGGATTTAGGACTTCTCAAATATGATGCAGTGTAAATGGGCACTTAAGGTAGTAGCACTGGCTATCATGTCGAAATCAAACCTGAACAATATTTGGTGGATAGGTACAGTTGTGGGTCTAATTTGCGTATCTGCAGTTTTGTGACGATCACTATTGGCTTGTATGAGTTATAGAAGAAAGAAAGAAATGAAAATTGTGTCAAACTCCAAGTGTTACTTGATTAATTAATGGCGCGAAAAGTAATTGCTTACTAAGACAAGACGAATTCGTCCATTGACGATCCAGATTCAGCGTCAGCGTCGCCCGCCGTCGTTCCAGAGCAAGCGAGGATTACCTGAACGGTACCAAGCTATTGCAATATTATCCAGTGGGCGAACGGTACCTCAAACGAACTTTAGAGGTCGAAACGGTGCCACCATCTTCGGTAGTCCAATCCGGCGGCAGTACAAAGTCCACGGACACTCTGCTAGAAGGGCCTACTCCACGGGTGAGTTTCCCTTGCGAGCTTATCCTTGCCAGGTGCCTTCGTCTCTTCCCATCTTTCACTTTCGGTATCGCGTACTATTACTGTAACTACCGGTGTTGTACGCAGGCATTCCCAAACATTCAGAAGCTAGCGGGTAGCTGATGAAGTTTGGGATACGCCTGAGCCCTGTTGCACGAGCACCTGAAGCGACAGGTGTGAAATGAGGTGTGAAATGAGGTGTGAAACCGCAACTATTTGGATACAAATATGCGGCGAGAGAAAGGCTTTCCAAACTGCGGCCTTTTGTGAGCGATCGCTCCGCTTCCAAAGCTCAAAAGGTCTTTCACTCTGTGTTATAGAAGTGGTTCCTACTGTTGGGTATGGTAGTAGGCATGAAATCTTCGCAGGGCGCCTACTCTGGCATGTAACTGGGGGAGACCAAGGTGTTGCTAAGCTATCTAGTCTGCAGCGTTGCTAACGCTGCAATTGCGTATGGGTTCACCGCAATGTACACAACCACACGCAGAAAACTATGGGAGGCCACCTGGAAAAGCGAATTTGTGAACAAGTTATGGCAACATTTGTAATTATTATATGAAACAGGAATAACACTGCCACAAAAACGAAAATGAAGGTGGCCTCCCATAGGTTTGTGCACACATGCTTGTAGATTCTGTATACCAAATTTGGTTTGTCTCAGGCATTCGGGGCACAACTAGATAGAGTTTTCCTGAAGGTGCTTGGCTTCATTCGAGTGGAATTTCTCCGACTTTCAATTAGTGTATTTTAATTAAGGAAGTGCCAATTAATTAATGATTCACACTGAATTATGGGAAATTTCCCTGCTAATCACATTTGTAATAATTAAGACTGTTTGTTGTACAGTTTGAGAGTTACATAGGCAGAAGTAATGTACCCTAAAGGAAGCCTTTAGCCAGTGCTACTACCTTAATGCAATGCTCACTCTATTGCTGTTTACGTAAAGCATGTATGTTGGTGGGTACCTAGTTCCTGAAGAACTTTGCAACTGAAAAAGAGTTTTACATCAGCTCCTTGCAGTTCTGTCCTCCAAAATGCTGGTGCTCGCCTTTGCTCTGCCACACCCCCAGTGTAGAACACTTGGTATAAAATGCAAGGCGGATATCTTCCACTTCCAACTTCAGCAATAACTGCATCCCTGTCCTTCCCAAGAATATCCAAGAAATCACTCTCTCTGACCTATACATACATACATACATCATAAAATTTTCTCCATAATATTATCACAGATACATTTAATATGGGTCTTATACTTATACTATATTGTAGCTTACAGACAAGTGTCCATCAATGGCTGCTTGCCAACCAGGGCCATGTAATTCATGGGGAGTGGCAGTGATCTGCTCATCACGAAAAAAGAATTTTGAAACCGGACCTCCCTTTTTGTTATTCTCCCATTCTTGTTCTTCCAGGATCTCCGTCAGATACTAAACATAGAAACGTAGCAGCAATAGTGCACAGTTGAGTGTCAGTCTTTAAGACCGTACAACTACTTACCATATTCCATTCCAAGGAATTGCACATTAACTGTATTCTGAACTGGACCAAGTCGTCTTCTGGCAAGTTCTTCTGGAATGCAATGGCATTGTAGCTAGCCTGGGACTCGGCCTTCATCTCCACACAGTACAGGCACTGGGGCTCGGAAATAGTGAACGTTGCTGTATTGTGTAAGAAGTTGCCTTGTACTTCATTAAAAATGTAACGAAAGTTTTCCATTTCACCTGTCGTATGTGGAGCCCGCAGCAGCTTCAAAACAGCCTCACCACTGACCTCAACAGGCTTACACCAGTGCTTAAGCATCAACTTTAGTGGTTTCAGCAAATTGGCGCCCTCAAGGTTGAGGTAGACAACAACTGATGCAGGCTTGTAACCAGCCGAGTACACAAAAGGCCCGTGGAGGATTACAGCATAGCGGACAACAGTCTCCATCTCCACAGTTCCCTCATCTACTATCAATGTAGCATCACCATTTCCCAAGCGGAATCTACTTTGTCTTGTGTAGATCGTCAGCTGATCAACGCCGGATGGAATTAAGTACAAGCGTTTTAGCTGAGCTTCAGCAGCTAAAGAGGAGAGATGGACAGGAATACCCAAAAATGCCACAATTAAATCCATGCATGCATACTTTGGATGGTGTAATTATCTATAGAAAGAGGAACAGAAATTGTAGGCTTATCAAGTGGTACATGTATGTAAATACAGTATGTGAGAATATATAATACTGTAGAGGCTCGTTGTTGCTTCAACTAATGAGCAGAAATCAATTTAACAAGCAAAATCTGAAACAGGGACACAAACGGGGGATGTTTCGACATTTCAGGCCTATCGGATGACCTTTGAGGCCTTTGTGGTTGAATTGTCCACAGATTATAACCTGTCTTGCTACATATAATTCACTTCATGTGATAAAATAATAGAATATTAGAATAGATGTGGACAAACGGGGACACCAATAGCTGTTTTTCTTCCGATAGAGCAGAACCTTTAGTAGAAACTCACATAGTATAAATAAACACACTCATGAAAGGCTCTAAACCATTGTACAATACATACTAGTATGTGCCACTGTTGTATTCAACATTGTGGACAATATCTGTTCTGTGAGCCTTATATGAAATAAAACATTTTTACAAAAAAATAAATTCTGTCGTCACATTATGTACATGCAGCTGTGCCAATTCAACTGGCGAATAAAGTAGTCTTCAAGATGATGTCCACTGCTCCATTTAAGGCCCCCCTTCCGTACATCCATGCCTCAGTCTATTCATACAGCAAGTGAGAGTAGTCAATACTCTTCCCTAACATGCAGAACACAAACCTCTGGTTGTACTCCATTCCTCCGTACCTCCAACGGCTGACTGTCGTCTCTCATTTTTTGGATACTGCACAACTCCAGCTACCACGTTTTCAGAATACAGAACAACAAGGGAAAATTCCACATTAACTGTGAAAAGGTAATCCTTGTGTAGCTAACTCAGCATTAGCATTATCGTTTATAGAGAGGTTCCACAGTATTTGTATGTAATAGTTCTAGACCTCTTAGTGCGTGATACGACGCATACATAGTACGAGGCCCGAGGGCGTGTAGTGCCCGAGGGCGAGTGCTGTGTATGCATCGTATCATGCACTAAGAGGTCTGTGACTCATATATCTCCCGTTGCCATGACTCTATAAACGCTCTTCTGGCGGGTTAGCTTCTGGCCGAACTGCACGGTATGAGCTCCATTGCTCCCAAGTGCGTTTGCCTGTGCGCCGGCGACTTTATCGAGTGTTCCTGCCCAGACCCGCAAGTCAGTTCTAAGTACAGAGCGAAGTGGCAGCCTACGTGCGTGTGTGATGTAAGAAGAAACGATTGAGCCTGGCGCACATGCAACAGGGACGATACCTTGACAAAAAATGTTGTGCTAATGCGCTTTGTCCACAACGCTCTGTCCACCTGCCACCCTTGTTAGAGTCCTCGCGACATTGCAAGGCTCGCAAGTAGCGATATTTGCTACTGCGTCTCTGTTATTGCATCGTGGAGTCTCGGTAGTTCCATTGCTCGTCGTCTCCTAGCTTGCCGCCCCCACTCGCTGCCCCTGAGTGCAACCAAAACAACAACACGATTGCCAGTAGCTCCTCGAACGCCATCTTAAAATTAGCCGTTCACACGTAGGGTAACGTATTTTACTACAGCGAAATGGGCTGGGCTGATTGCATTTTTCCACTTGCGATACCATTGGTGATGTTTACCTGTTTACCTTTGACCTGGGCGATATTGACAATATCACCCAGGTCAAAGTTCATATCAACTCACTAGCCCTGGGCTCTCCTCAAAGTTCCCCATCCACACCGGAGTAAGGCAAGGATCAATTGAGGGCCCAGTGTTGTTCATTCTCTTCCTAGCAGCAATGATGAAAGTAACCTTCCCTGACAACTCCAGGTTCCGTAGCGAGATGGGAGTGAAGCTAGAAGTTCCAGGAGGTGACATCACTGATGTGAGGAGATTCTGGAGACCAACTCTCATCAGAATCCTTGGCTGCATTTATGCTGATGATACCGCACTTGTGTCAGACAGTTTTGAGGACATGCAGGAGATCATTTGTTAGTTTGCTCAAATAGCCACCAAGTTTGGGCTACTCATCAACCTATATACAGAAGACCTTGTCAATGTGCTTCAATCCAGCTGTGCAGGAAAACCTCACTGTGCCCCCCTTCTATGTAGGGAACCACCCCTTGGAAGATGTATCCTCCTTTCCATACCCTGGCAGCATCCTTACACCAGACAATGACATGACAGAGGAGTTTAATATGCGAATTTGACGGGCACGTGGTGTTTTCTTCAAGTTGACTAGAAGGTTATGAAATCAGCGTGGTATCTGGAAGGTTACCAAGACCAGAGTTTTCAATGCTGTGGTGTCATCCACCTTACTGTACAGTGCTGGAACATGGATTAGAAAGAAGCAACAAACCAAGCGGCTGGAGAGTTCTAGTACAGGCTAGCACGCTACATGCTAGGAGCCAAGCCAATGGACCATGTCGTAATGACGAGGGCATACGAGGAGCTAGGCATGATACCTTTGAAAGTGCTCCTAGTCAGACGCAACCTAGCATGGGCTGCCAGATCATCAACTAAGATGAGTCCAGGCTACGCTGGGTCATGAAGCACAGTCAGATGGCCTGTGGGAGGAGACGGAGAGGGCACCCTCATCAGTGATGGTCTGACACACTGAAGGCTGCACTGGCTTTTGCAGACCTGCCTACCTACCGGGAATGGTCCTTGAGTATTGCAGCTATCGGTGACAATTGGAAGAAGCAGATCAAAGACCTTACCAGCAAGCTAGTGATGAAGTTCAAGAATTTGAGAGACAATATCAATGTCAATGACTAATTAACTATGACTGCATGTCAACTATAAATGTACTTGAGTTTACTAGTAACTACCAGTTGTGCTTTTCTTTGTACTTAGAGTACTTGAACGCTCTGATTGATTGACAAATTGATCGAGCCCTGGGATCTTGGGTTATATAAGAAAAATCAGCGTGTGGTTGCTATGGCAATGGGAGATATAGTAAGCTACACTCTAACTGGAAACATATACTGGGTAATCACTGTTTCCATAACCAGGCAGACTCTGCACACACCTGTTGATAAAGTTCGACTCCTTGGCATCCCATACCCATCCCTCCCAGCTCCTGCTCCTTCTGGTTCGATCACTACGGAAAAAAAGGAGCATATTTGTAGAAAATACACCAATCAAAGGAAGGAAACACAAAGACGTGTGTATCGACACACCACATCAGCTGCATGTATGCAGACATGCACAGGAACAGCAAATTAGAGTGACAGAACTGCACTCAATCTATAAGTGGGTGGTGCTGTGCTCTCTTGCCAATAAACTACCAAACATACCATCTTCAGGTGGATTTTCCTCATTTTGAATGAGCGGTACTGTTTCGTCTACTGCAGTGAGATAAAACGTAAACCCCAAATATACAACATTCAATCTAATCTCCTGACATTGCATTGTACTGTATTTAGAGATGTCCCAAATAAACAGGTACCAAACCCAAGCCAATGTATTAGGCAGTGCATTTCAAATGAAATCAGCCAAACGACAGGGAAAGAAAGCCAATGGCATGCATAATCTGAATGAACACAATTTATCATTCTGAAACAGACAACACACCCAAAGATGACCCAAAGTGTGTGTAAGAGGTAAATATTACAGCTTGCTCTTATTCCAAATCTTAATCTTCGACCCATCCAAACTTGCACTCTTAGAACTGGTGTGGTGGGACAAATATTCCAATATTCCGTATATTCAAATGTTAACCAGCATTCATATAAGTTTTTGCTCAATGGAATACTACTTATTATGATTTTATACATAGAGTATATACACAGTTTGGCATATAAATCATTCTTCACAGCAGAAACATGACAGATAGATAAGCTGCCATCCAGAATCTCACACTTGAGCGATTCATTTCTTCAGTGAAACGGTTTACCGCCAGCATCAGCGCTATTAGACTGCAAGCAGGAGTAACTGTTACTTCCACCATAGATATAATTATAGTGCTGGGTTCAGCTAAAAAACCAACTGTAATATACTTCGATCATTGTCTTATCAGCACATTCAGAAACCACAATGTTTGTATTACATCAATACACATGTATAATAATTCAAAAGAAGAATTGGTTCACTTTCCAAACGCTCAAATATTTGTTGAATATGCAGAACAAATATTTGAACCCAAAATCTTAGCATTCATCCCATCTCTATTTAGAACATGACACAAGTCATGTATGAAAGAGAGGGTTAGGGTTAGGGTTAGGAGGTTCTGTATTTTGTGTACCGTATACGCTTTAACTTTCGCGGATCGCAGATTTTAGCAATTTTTGCGTTTTTATTTTCGCGGATGCAGGGTCTTAGTCTTTGATTCGTCGTTTTCTCTGAATCCTTGTCGTATTGATGTAATCAATTGCTTCGGTGGAGGTTCTTAGCTGCATATCACGTTGCCCTAGCGAATCGCCGTCATTTTTGCTGATTCGTTGCCAGACTGGTCTAAATTTTTGCGGGATGAAACTTTCGCGGATGGCTGCTGATCCGCGAAAACCGCAAAAGTTTAACCCCGCGAAAGTTATAGCGTATACGGTAATTGTAGATGACGAAGGCCCACAAAGTTAGAATGTATGTGATTGCCTCCGGCTACATTTAAGCTCAAAAGATAGCAATCCACCTAGATACTGCATAGCGTTTGTGGCAATGATCTTCTACAACACCACTAAATTTTACAACGGTAATACACCATATAAGCACATTACAAGTACAAGTACTCTACAAATACTAATACAGCACCTGCCAATAGTAACATGATGTACATCCTTATTCTAATGCACCTATGTGCGCAAACACAGTGCTGTTCTCTCTAATTCACTGCCCCAGAGAGAAGGGCAAAAGGGAATAATCCCATCGCTATACACCACTATGAAGAAGGTGACGACAAGGGTCCTACATGCAGTTAGGCATCTAGAGTGAGTGTGTTACCTATGTGTGTATAGTGGTAAACTGTATAATATTATATTACTTGCTGAGCAAATATCATGCATGCATGCATGTATACACGTGTGTCCATGCACGCACACACACAGTTTCTTCACTGCTGTCTGGATACTATGCAGTTTTGCACTGAATCAATACGCCCATACACAATAATACAGTTTTTTTTCTTTTAAGAGCATTCAACTTCACTAGCAGGATTGCCTGGCTTCAGCGGGCTGCAGCACTTTGTATGATAGTGATCCATGACACACCAGGAAGACACTAGAGTGCTCTGACATGTCTATACTAATGACAATAGGGGTCTCAGAGGATGCAAGCTTTGTTTTTAGCTTACATAGCAAGATTAGCAGGCAATTGGCTAGCACTCATTTGCAGTTCAAGCACACCAGCCACGCAAGAGTACTTTTAGCTTTCATGTCCTTCGATGACACATTGTTACTTGGCCATTGTTACATAGAACCAGCAGTAGGCCGATGTAATCCAAAATATGCAGATACCACAAAGAGAAAACCTAACAGCGACCAAAATGGCTGTACAGGTGTCTTTCACTAGTGGAGGACATACTCCTGGTGGATCTCCATTAGTCAACAGTTCCTGCTCTAGTTCCAGCTAATACAAACTGTATAATGAATAATATATTACATAACTCAAGTGTGCATTGCTATTATATACATACACTATATATAGAGCTAACAACAGTCAATGTGCTATGTATAGATCGCTTTATACCCAGACACACTTACATATATATATACATTAATACATTACTTTGCTCATGCACTTCCTAAATACATATTATTGGACTGTACAGCATCCCATACTAGACATTCAGTCTAACCTGAACCATAATTCTGTGCCCTGTGATTGGGTGACCTGGGATTGGGTGACCTGGGATCATTTGGAGTTTGATGACACTTTTTCCAGATCCACCACAGGCCGCATCCGCAGCACACTATGCCGCATATGAGACACAAACAAAGAACAGCAGCGGCTGACACAAAGATAGAAATATACACAACATTTACATCCGAAGGCTGCAATGTTGGAGCTGTTGAGGATGTTGCCATGGGAATCATGGTGGGTATTGCCAATAATGCAGTAGGTTGCTAGCAAGAAAGAAACACAGGAATATGGCTAAGCTGCATTTCCACCTCTTCACACACGTACATTATAATCATTTACGATTATATAATAAAAGTTACACAGCAACTTGAGATAGCCATAAATTAAGGTGGTGTCCCAAGGTTCATTGTATCGCCATGCATTGCATCTGCCCTCCGACCTGACCCTTACACATGCGTATACGTATGTACAGTATACAGCTACACATCCTGTTCTTAATTCTCAAAGAATTTTGCCGGTAGGCAAGTGCTTGAAACCCATTTTGCTGCCATGTTATACAGTAGTGATAAAGTTACGCATCTAGGTGAAGCCTGCATCTCCCACTCCTAGTCTAATGCCAAAACGTTGTGAGTGTGGTTTGCGCTGACCTAGTCTGCCATCAAGGGAGAGGCATGCTAACACAATCAGCTGCCCATGAATTTCATATCAGTATAAATCTGCTGTTAGCAACGTTCTGCGGTGAATATCTTGAGCTGTTTGTGAACCCTGCTCTGTTGCAGAGTTCAGACACATTAGCTCTTGATCTCGATCACAATCCTCCATCTCACATCACCTCCTGTACATCTCCGTTCCTCTTTCTCCTGTCACCACGTCTTACAAGCTGCGAAGTCGGCAACTATTCCAAATTACACCAAGTTGCAAACACCCACTGACTAGAAATACCTAGTTTATGTAGTTGGAGATATCCCATCTAGTTACATGTCTCACTCATAGATATTACAATCTCACTCCAGCTAAGAGCTAGCTAACTAGTTAAGAGCCCAGCACTGTAGTCTCCCATACACACACACAAAGGCCATGAATAGTACAAGTACGTACGCGTATATCGATACAAGCATCATGAGGGTAGAATTACAGATTATCCTAACTAAAGCGAAACTTACCAGATTTAAGTAGGTGGCTAGCTATCTGGCTAGCTAGGCTAGTTTCCACTCTGTCAACTAGCCGATTAGAGTTGCAGCGCTCTGCCTATTGGTTACTTAGGTATATAAGATTAAATCTCCAAAATATGTTATTTAGCACTGAGCAGTTTCAAATCTTCAATTGCGCAGGCTGCCGTGAAAACGCATTCTGAGAGATCCTTAACCTCCTTGCGAATCCGCCATTTTGTCACAAAAATCGCGCCAACGAGGGCAGTAATGAGCGGGTGCCGTATTTGATGGGCGGAAGTGGGTGGGGGAGACGTGCATGCCATTTGCCGATCGACGCAACAGGAACGGGCTCGTGGCTAGTCTTGTTCTTATAATTATATGTAATTATATCAAAGCTAAGGTGCATAATTTTGGCTGAAAGTGGTGAAATTGCGATTCACTTACCAATGTGTGACACAGAACTATTGAAATTAACGTTGAATTAATATTTATAACTGTACTGATGCCACTTCAAAAATAATCAGAACAAAACATCATTCATTCGATTCTTGGCTTATGCTAATTTTCAAACACAAACGCAGTTGTGAGCAAAATCTTACAATAAGTGATAGTTTAATTTTAATAATTAAAAAATATATTGTGGCTCTAGATCTATATAATGTATACAGTTATGTACATCTATATAATTACATATAAATATGTAATGATGACGTTACTGTACATGTTGTACATGTACATATATATTATGGATAGGCAATGTGCATAATTATGCACTCTGCACATGTCACTGATCATGAAAACTGGTGAACTGGCATGGCGTGTAGCAACTATATATGAACTCTTGTCAATTATTCTGTACATGTGTATATATATATATATACATGCATGCATGTGGTGCATGCAAATTATGTTCAGTATATAATGATATAATACTATTTTGCATGACATTAACTTGTTCATATAATTATTCATTTTTGCCTATAGCTAGTGCATGTATGCCGATGGGCACGTGTATAGTGATCTAGAAGAGAAACATCGATATTGATTATGATGAAACAACCTCTACATGTGATCACACTCCATATTCAGAAGTGATATACCATCTGGCCATATACCCTCATCAGGATCCCCTTACACTGAATTTGAGCGCAGTGTGCATAACATTTACCCTTTCACCAGGCTAAAAGAGATTACAACATAATATAACAGTCGTACTAACTCAAAATAATAATATAGTAATCCCTTACAAAACTATGGAAAATTGGACATTAGTCCTAAATACATGCAGGTAGCCCTAACTAAATACATGCAGGTAGCTCTAAATACAGCAGGTAGCCCTAAATACAGCAGGTAGTCCTAAATACATGCAGGTATATGTGTGCACTGATAAAACAGTCCAGGCTTGTGAATGTGCCCTCCAAGGCCCTGCTGTCTGTAGTGTGGAAGAGCAGGGAGAGGTTAGGGGCGAGGGAGAAGTACACACTAAAATTACCGCGTCCAGCTATAGATACATGCAAAGACATAATGCACATTATATTCTGGCAAAAGTGGGACAAGTAAAGAAAGTAAACAGCAACTGTTTCCATTATATGATCGATAAGGGGTAATCCACTAGCCTGTACATTGTTTTGCTAGATCTTGCTGTCAACAGACATTTTGACCCAATCTTGTGTCCTCATCAGTGTGTAAAGATCTTACAAAACTGGCAGATGATTTTACATACATAAACAGTGGGAAAGAATAGTGAGTAATGAGGATGGCGGGAATCATGTGATGGAGTGGGATACTAATGTGATGGGAGCAATATGTTAACACCATCCAATTAATATAATAATAACGTCTAAGGGGTAATATACTATAGTAATATCTGCTGGGTGGTGGGGATTGCATGTACAGACAGAATCTAGAAGACAGTGGATCATGGGGTCATACACTGATGGTAAGAGGCCTGTATCTCTGGCATGTCATCCATAGTACCGCGAGATATGTGCACTGAGGGCTTTGCACATCCGTAAAGAACACCAGACGATGTACAGAGAGAGATACAGGACCCTTGCCATCACTTAGTGTATGACACTTTGATCCATTGATCCCAATGGCTTCTGTCTGATTGCACTTCAAAGATGCTACTATTATTATTATCGCACGGGGCTACCATATTATTCCCATTACTAGCATCACATTCCATCGTATTATTCCCACCATCCTCATCACCCGGAATTATTTCCTGCCATTTATGTGTATAAAATAACCTTGCTGGTTCTGTAAAAGTTTATACACTGGTGAGGACCCTAGATTGGGTTGGAATGTTGGTATTGACAACAAAAACTGCCAAAAGCATTTTTCCGGCTAGTGAAGTTCCCCTTATCCATCATCATGTCAATTCCTGGCCATGCACCCACTGATTTCATAACAATTATTACTTCCTCATGTCATCACATTATATTCTTTGCTGTTTCAATGGCTACAATCGTGACTGTGTGTAGTCCAGGAACCAGACCTTATTACGCAGTGTTGCACAATCGAGGCAAAGGGGCTGGCACGTCAGACCAGACTGTCTGTAATATGTGTGTGTCTCAGGGAATGAAATAATGTGGTATTGCAACACAAGTGAACACACACCAGTTGCAAAAGAAAGCATCCCTGATTGCATTGAAATGACAGTACACAGGTACCTCAGGAGACTGCATAATTATATGATGGTTCATTAAGAATTCATGTCATGTGGCAGTAGCCATTAACAGGGTTGCAAGTGCTTTTTTCCAAACTTAGGATGCACCCAACTTGTGCATTTGCACATTTCTTTTATGACTTTCTGTGGCAAGTCACATAATTATAAACCATCCACACCAACCATATGTACTCTTAACTAGGGTCATAGATGGTAGTTTCTCAAGCTAAGGATTAGTATTCACAAACTCTTACCCCACAACTGTGTAGTACAAGATTTGCGATCTACATGAATGTCAAATTCGTCTTCCTTGGACTTGGTGTAAAGAAGAAATTGGGGAAAAGTTTGGCCAATTAACCTCTTGGCAGCAGCCATAATTGTTGCTTTGCCATGTCCATAACATTATTATGTAGCAGAGTCCACAACAACTTTATTGCAGGACATTTCAGTCCCGTAGGCCTTCGTCAGCTGCGTGCAACACTATAGATGTGTGACTAAAACCCCTTTCACACGGACAGTGCCAGTCCGGATCTAATCTGGATTGCAAGTCCAGATTAGATCCGGAGTGTGTTCACACAACCATTTTCGCTTATATAGTAAACTTCGTTGCCCTACGTGTGAATGGCTAATTTCAAGATGGCATTCTAGGAACTACTGGTAATCGTGTAGTTGTTTTGGTTGTGCTCAGGGGCAGCGAGTGGGGGCGGCAAGCAAGGAGACGATGAGCAACGGAACTACGGAGACTCCACGACACAGTAATACAGCCTTGCACTGCGCGCCGACTCTTACAGGGGTGGCAGGTGGACAGAGTGTATGGACAAAGCACAGAAGCAAGATATTGTACTGTTGCGTTTGGGTTCGACCACACGCTGATTAAAGCGTCTACTTCACTGTCTCATCAGGTCTGACTAATGCTGCCATCCTTAACCTGGATTAAATGTGAGTCGAAACCACCTTCGAATATGGTTCCAACCCGCATCTTAATCCAGATTAACCTGTCCCTGTGTATACACCTAATCTGGATTCGATCCGAATTTGACCCACTTCTAATCCGGGTTAGCGGTCCGTGTGAAAGGGATTTTATGGTATTGTATGGATTAGTCTGCAGTATGTATCTTGAGGTTTTTACACAGTTCACAAAGGCCTCCGGGGCTAAAATGTGCTGCAATCAATTTGTCTCTCATTCTGCTATGAAATGCTACAAATCAACTTGCCTGCTAATATGTCACACCCTGAAAGTGCATGTCACACCCTCCTCACCTCCATCACGTCTGCCCCCCTCCTCCCCTCTTGTCTCCTTTGGCCCTCTTTGAATGAGAAATTTCACTTGGCAGATTTTGAGTAGCTCTCTTTGACCTGGGCCGCAAAGAGCATTGATGAAGGGGTGGAGTGTGTTGGACAGAGGTTTGATGCGTAGGGGCAATAGCCTCCACTGAATGATCTGGAGAGTTGCAGGAGGTGAGCAGTCCAATATAAATAGAATAACTGTATTTATGGGTAAACACATATGTGTCAAGATATGCAGCATAAATGTTGTGATGGAGGTAATATCAAGCAAAGGGGGGTACTCAGTGACACTTGTAGTGCTTCTAATGATATATGGACTGCATGCAGTGTGGGCCTTTTCAACTGACAGCCAAAACCTAGCTCTTGTAGACATTCATTCGCAGCACTACAAGTAGTGTGTGTCTATAGTAGCATGTCCACACTGTGCTACCCCTCACACTACAAGTAAGTCTCCCAACCACATAGTCTCAAACTTAAACTGATCAAAGTGCCCACCAAATAGAAACGCTGTTTCATTTGCACTGCAATATTACTAAATAAGCATAACACTTTTAGGGCATTAGAGTACAATTGATAGAAAGAAACATGGACACGGGTCAGTGGCTCCAAAGCATTGAACGACACCCACAGCCCAGGCCTTAATTTGCTAAGATGGAGAGTAGACTACGGTGGACTGACATAAGTGATGTGAGGAGGGGCAGGTGGTAGTGATAGGACACTGACATGCTGCCAGTAGTCACACAACCAGACACACAGACATCATTCATACATACGTACACAAACATAGAATGTGACTCCATACAAAAAACACCATCTCCATGCACACACCTTCCGCTGATGGACTAGGTAAGTCACTGGTTACAACGCAAGGCTGAGTGGGGGGAGTAGAAGCCACCATGGCAGACATGGCCGGGGCAGTGTTCCTTGAACAACATAAAATATCACAAGGGGGGTAGAGGTGTATCCCTGTGAAGGGAAAAGGAAGCTGTACAGCACCAACTTTAATGAGACAAACCAAATTGGACTATCTATCTTTGTGAATAACTTCAGAGCAAAGTCTTTCTGATAAAAGGAGTTACATCTTCAGGGTTTCCTGGCGGAAGTCCCTGACCAAAGGACTCTTTAGAAATAATAGATGTTTCGGCAGCTTGCCTCTGCCTTCATCAACCAGACACACAGACATCATACAACATACTGCACATAGAATCCTCAATGATCCACAATAAGAATAACCGCATGAACAGAGAGTTAGGTACTGTAAAGTATTCGTGAGGGACACGATACTGTTTGTGCATGACACTGTAGTTTAGGTCACATGTTGTGCATTTAGTGTTCCTTTGATGTACATTAGCTCTATTCATTAGTTAAGTCAAACAGGAAATTATGAATTTTGCAGTCATCGCATCATTTCCTAGCTCTTGTAAGTCATCCTAAAAGTTAGCCATGTTTGGTCATCTTTTGCAAGCTGTCAGTTTGACTTATGGTTTCTGGTTATGTTTAGTTGTATGGTAGTGCTTTATCTCTTGGAAGTTAACTTGAGCTGTATGTCAACATTGTAATGTCACAAAAGCACTCACCTTTTTGCATTTTAATTGAGTTTTGTATTTAAGTGGCTCTTGCTTGCAAGCTAGAGAGCGAGCTAAGAAGAGCAGATGAGGTGAATTAACCCATTACACGCGGGTTTTTTTATTGCGCGCATTGCTCGAGTGGCGAAATTAACATGGCCGTTCATATAGAGAATTAGGCGCACACACGTTCGCTACTTGTACAGCTTTCGTTCGCTCGAAACGTCGGCGAAGAATTGGTTGCTGCCTGCAGGGATGATTCATGAATACTGCGAATACGCTTGTGCCTTTTCAAAGTTATTTCGGACACGCTAGCGTGGAGTCACCCCTACCTTCCGTCGAAGAAGACGCTCGGGTAAATTGTGTACGCTTTAGAAGTGGCTAGCACGACCTGAAGACCAGGTGAAGGAACTTCCACAAGGATAAATTGCTCTTGTGCACTTTCAAAGTTGTTCTGGACTCGCTAACGTGGAGTCAGCCCTACCGTCCGTCGAAGAAGGCGCTGCGTAAACTTGCGAAAAGTTTACAAGCGTTTGCGCACCACAGGCGAGACCAGAAGAACAAGTGACGCGGCTAACGGAAGGTTCTGGCACTAGTGCGTGTGCACTGAAAGCGACGTTGCTCTTGGAGACTCTTGCGCTGAGAAAAACACTCGTAAATCGTACCTTTCGTCATGACGTATAAAGTTGTCATCCGCGGCTACGTGCAAATTACTCATGACGACTTTATGCGTCATCCGCAGTTAAAGGGTTAACTTGCATGTGAGGAACTGCTGATTGTCGAGCGACCGCCGAGCCGGACCTGACAGAGAGTTACTGGCAGTAAAAACCCTCACAGGTACACTTTCTCAAATTTAGAAGACCCTCATTAAGCATTGCTATTCTAAACATCAATGTTTCATTAATTACTTTTATAGTAACTTCATTTTCAATTCTATCTTCACCTGCCATTATTATAGCTTTCACTCTCACACATTTAACAAACACCAAATCTGTAAGCCATTACAACTAATCAAGGCAGCAGCAGGCTTCCATAACATCTGGTATATCTAAAGAATTGCTCGGTTGATGACTTCCGCAAGAAAACCCTGAATGATGCAATCCTGCAATCCTGTATTGGTAGTACTGACAGCATATGTGCCTCAGGGATCTTTGAGCAGGTGGCATGTGGAGTATGAGAGCTTTCACATAGACTCACCTGAGCTAGCAAGTTGTGTCATAGACAAACGAGTGAGGCAAAGAGAGATAGGTAGCAGTCCAGTTGTGGTACCTGTACATAAATAAGCAGAAGAGCAAACACATGATGTTACACAGAATAATATTACAGTACCAGAACTGTGCATGAATTTCAAATATGGCTGTCATCAGTGATACTAGACGTAATAGTGAGAACCAAGTAGCCACTTAAAGTCGCCAGTGAACCTAAGCCAGCAGTTGATGGTATCTACAATACAAATTGGCGCCAAAGGCTGTCACTGTATTACAGCAGCTTACGTAAATAGACTCACAACACGCTTCCTTCAAGTGGCGGCGTGTGACAAAATGGGTGACCTGGCCCAGGAGAAAGCCTCAGCACCAGTCTGATGGCACGAATGCTTCTTCAGCAGCCAATACCCATTTTCGATTGAGTGCGAACAATTGCGTATCCATTCGCGACCATATTCCACATTGCACAGATCTGCAGACAATCAGTGTATTTCCGCGCGGGTGCCTACATACTGCTGCGCAGCTACCCTCAAAACCTACACGGCATGTCTGTGGAAATATGTAAGTTATCCATGTCACGTACTGTACCTTGAGATGTGTATGATATACAATCTTCGTACAGCTATAATTATACACATGTGGAACATGACAGCTAGTATTGTATATATACAAAGTGAAGGTGTAAATTCATGTGTTTCCATGGCAACACAAAGTCTCTCATGTGATATGCTCATAATCGGACAGGAGATTAGAAATTGTCTCTATTCAATTTGAATGAAATCATTCCAGCAGAGCCGCCAATTAAGGTGAGTTAACATTATTATTCACCAGTTTGGCAAGTACGTGTCACAGAGATGTCATAGGTTTATACGTCTATTTGTGCTTTTGGCTAGTGCTTTTAGGAAAACACAATTTTGTAGTCACAAAGCAAGTTTCAAGATCGAGACGAGTAAAGTAGAGTGAATGTTTGCAGTATAAGGTGGGTGTCACACTATGGCAAAAATGATGGCGACGGCGACGGTGCCGTTCACGGTATGAATTGTCACCGCGAACAATTGGCCCCATCTTAATAGTAACACAAAGAGAAAATGGCGGAAATTGTATTTTTGTGGATCTACCTTATCTTTATTTCTCAGCCTAGTGCCTAGTGCAGGAATCACCGTCAGAGTTGAGGATACGTTCTGAATTGCCATCGGAGTCTGCTCAATGGTTGCAGTGAGAATTAAAAGTGCACAAATACTGCATCTCACCTGTGTACTGGCTTGTGCCTTCACATGATGCTGGCTGCCTGGAGCCTCTGGCTGTGGTCAATCTCTTCGCTTTGGTTGCAGCTGATCTGTTACTTTTGGTTGTAGCAGACCTCTTGGCATAGGTTGTAGCTGATCTCTTGGACTCTTTAGCTGAGACTAGTTTACGAAAGAGAATAAGAGTAGATTCTTGGCAGAAGCAGAGTTGAGTATGATTCCTAAAGTCATGGTATGCATCTATGTCGATCTAGCAACTTTAGACTTAAAAGCAGTTGCACTGTATGCAGTCTACAAAGGGACCCACTGTCCTACTTCGAGGCTTTGTATGTTAGTCCCAATAGCAATCTAGTAACAGCCTGACTTGTCTGCATCACATCACAGAGGCATCAATGGCTATCACTGAAAACTACAGTATGTTAGAAGAGCATAATGCTGGATGCCTATGGAAAAATGTAAGTTATCCGTGTCACATACCGTACCCTGAGACGTGCGTGATGTAATGTCCTCGTACAGGTACATGTCACAAGTAACTTGAAGGTTTTCGCAGGCTTGCCGCATTGGGAATCCGCAAATGGCCACGCGGCAGGATGTTAATTTCTGTGCACGGTCTGCGGATCGGTCGCGTGGCATCTGCGGCAAGAGAAACATTCCATGCGGAAGTTGGCACCATCTATACGTTAGTTGCTACTAGTCACTTGTAGTCGCTAGCTACCGCTCTTGGGACTCCAAATCGTGAGCTAAGTATCGCTTCTGTATCTACGTACAGAGCCACCATGTTTTCGACTTCGCGCCGAACACGATTCAAACATTCAAACCACTCAAGTCGGTAGTACGGCGTCAGGTAGTGTGGTTCATCGCAATGTTTACTTACGTAACAGCGCAGACATTTGCATGGCATACGTAGACACCATTTGCTGAGGCGTGTCTGATACTGTCTTTTCCTTCTGTGTGCCGCGTGCAGAAGGAAAAAACAGAATATCGTACGTATGTGAATACGTGGTACGTTCTGCGTTTGTAGATCGCTACTTACGTATATAGCGTAACGCGTACCCCTCGTTCAGACCACTCTGTGTCTTTCTAGTCTCGCGTAGCTAGGCCGCTTTCACCAGGAGGGTGAAAACGGTCTCGCCGCCTAAGCGAGACAACCGTATTCCGAGGAAAGTGTTCCGCAGTTGGTATGTTCCTGCGGCCAGTTTGCAGAGTGGGTGCAGACGCTCTGAGGAAAATTTCGCGAACATTCACGGAATTCCGTGATGCCAAACCGCGGATTTCAGCGGAAAAATTCAAGTAACTTGTGACATGTACCGTATATTAACATGTGGGACATAACAGCTAGTATACAGCTAGTACATATGCAAAGTGAAGGTGTGAAATCATGTGTTGCCATGGCAACACAAGGTCTCTCATGTGATATGCTCGTAGTCGGACAGGAAATTAGAAACAGTCTCCATACAATTTGGATGAAATCATTCAGCAGAGCCACCATTTAGAGTGAGTTAACATATTATCCACCATTTTTGGCAAATATGTGTAACAGGGATGTGTTCACACATCTATTTGTGCTTTTGGCTAGTACTTTCAGGAAAACGCCATGTTGAAGTCACAGAGTAAGTTTTGAGATCGAGACGAATATAGTAGAGTGAAGTTTTGCTGTATAAATAGGGAAATAGTATGGAGGCTTCCATATCTAGAGTTATGCATCACAGCATTATTAACAATAACAAGCAGGTGCAGTTTACATGCCACATGAGTCCTAAGCAGATTAGTTTACTAATATATCCCACAAAAACGAGTTGGATGATATAAAAGTGGATTCAATGTTCTCTTTTGGTTTCGACTTCTGTGACTATGACATTGGCAATTACCACTAACATTGTGGCTCTGCAATTGTTGATACATTTCTATATCCCATCGTATTTTGTTAGATAGATGCAGAGGAGATTGTCCTTTAGTTTGGTGTTTACCTTAATTGTTTGTATCTCGCTAAGCTAGTAGAAGATAAAGCAAAATATGAAGGCAAACGTGGGTGTTTGGTAGCCTTATAATTCACCTAGCTGCCATGCCCCACATCAGTACAGCATGTGTTTCATTCCCACAGCATGCACCAATGAATGCAGTGCATCTGTTTCAGTATGGCAGAACCAGTAACACTTGATGAATGACAAATTGTTGCTCAATGGTTGCAGTGAGAATGAAAGATGCACAAATGCTGCATCTCACCTGTGTACTGGCTTGTGCCTTCACATGATGCTGGCTGCCTGGAGCCTCTAGCTTTGGTTGCAGCCAATCTGTTAGCTTTGGTTGTAGCTGATCTCTTTGTATAGGTTGTATCTGATCTCTTGGACTCTTCAGCTGAGACTAGTTTACGAAAGAGAATAAGAGTAGGTTCTTGGCAGAAGCAGATTTTAGTATGATTTCTAAAGTCATGGTGTGCATCTAGCTATGTCAATCTAGCAGCTTCGGACTTAGAAGCAGTTGCACTGTCTGCAGTCTACAAAGGGACCCACTGTCCTACTTCAAGGTTTTATATGTTAGTCCCAATAGCAACCTAGCTACAGCCTGACTTGTCTGCATCACATTACAGAGGCATAAATGGCTATCACTGATAACTATAGTATATCAGAAGAGCATAATGCTGGTTGAATGCACAAGGCCATAACATGCTCATTTGGCAACATCACATTGCCATGTTAACAGTTAATAACGTTAACCTTGCAATCAATCTAAAGCGTTGTGTATATGGTGGTTTGCAACCAAATCCTTTTCCAACAATTGCCTCCCAGATGTACTTGGGAAGGCCTCAAATACAGTTTCCTCTTGTAATCATCCAATTACCCACTGTATAATTGTGTCCTGACTATAAATACTTGCAGTAATTTATTTCTTGTGGTAGATCCAGGCCAACTTCATCACAATATAATCTTTCCCATGCTATTTTACACAAAATTTAACTAAATTGCTATGCTATATAGATAGCATCAGTGTTGTTCCCCTTCACGTACCTTTCCTTTCTCTTTTAAATCGCTCAGCCTCCTTCTCCAGCTCATCTGCCCAGACAACATTGTTGGTCTCTCGGAGCATTGTGCAGAATGTGGCAAAGTCTTCATTCGTTTTCCCTTGCAGAATCTCAATGATCTTTTCAATCTTTTCCATGTTGCTGGCCATGGTCGGCTCTCTTACCATCTTGGCTTCATGTTCGCTCATAAAACCACCCGCTGCCTTCTCCAGCCTATCAGAGAGGCCTGTTTTCATTGACACATTGAGCTTCAGCTTCTCTCTCAACGAGACCAAGGCATCACAGTTCCAGGGACTCATGGGACCAGAGCTGCCATCTGAGAAGGTAAAGAATGCAAGAGGTCACACAGGCATGCATTTTTATGAGTGTGGTTCCACAAACTGGGTAGTGGTTACACACAAAGAGCTTACCCCACAGTGGACATGCATCATACTGTGAACTAACTTCATAAGAAACAAGCATGCATGCATGCGTGGCAGAGGGCCAAACATTAAGCAACTCATGGATAAGAGATGACCCTGGTTGAAAGAACGGCTACCAGCTCTGTGACACTGGGGAGGAGTTCAATGTCCAGATTCATCGGCTCCTGGCTCATCTTGATTAGAATGGCCTCTGTGGTTCTTTTCTCCCGGTACCCTGGTACCGTCTTCACCACTCTTGCATTGGTTTATTGAATTATGCATGTACGTACTATAAACTTGAAATGTATGAGGCACTACAAACTTCTTTGCTGTCGAAAGTTAGATCCTTCTTGCAAAATTGGAGCACACTCTGCTGCCATTTTTAGGAAGGTTCTGTATTGAAAATGGCCATGCACCACTGGTGTTTTCGTTGTCACGGCATCGTACGTTATTTGCTGATATAACCTTCATCAGGTGTAAAGACCATTGTCGTGCACTGTTCAAGAGGTGCATATAGGCATTATGCAATATCCAGGGGTACCGCCCTTGCTGAAATTAGAGGTTTTGCCGAACTTTAGAGCTGGCCAATAAATCAATTTTTTTTAGAGTGTGCCAAGGCAAAATTGCTGCAAGTTTGCGGACTTCAGATTTTTGATTTTTAAAATATTTACGGTATATCTTCAAAATGTCGGTACTTAAAAATGTGCACATCAAGTGATTAGGATGCACACCCATCAATGACTTGAAGTGTTCAACTACAAGTACCTAAAATGAAGCTATTCTGACCTATTTGAGTTGGCCAGATTCAGTCTTAAAGGCAACGTACTTAAAAAAAATTTCAGAAGCGGCACGTCCCCAGACTCCCCTTAAAAGGTATGGCTTGCTTATCCAGTTCAAAATCCCCTGGCTAAATCCTAGATCCACACTAGTCAATAGATTGGCGCTAGGTTGACAAGGAGTTTGTACTGTATTAGGCGGTGAGGCAATATGTGCAGGCTGTTCACTGGTAATGTTCTTGTAGTACCTATATATGTTTACCATATCTCATGTCCCCTGAGGGGTGCTCCACAAAGTGTGGGCCGGTAGTAGTGGGAGGAACTGTACACACTTGTCCTCTTGGATCACCAGACACACCTGTACACATGAACATACAATATACATAAAATTCAATATTTTTATGGTCATAGCAGACATCACACTGCATAACAACAGTATACACTGCATTTGGGGTCTGGTACCTCAAGCAGTGCACCAGTCATGAGTAAAAAGAACCAGGTATGAATAACGTCCGGGAAAATATGATTTTTGAAACTTTGTTTCAAAGGGCTTCAAATGTTTCAAAGCTTCCATGGGGATAAGGTGACCCATACATATACTTGGCAGTTCTTGCTGAAAACACATCCTGGTTGGCAGAGATGTCACTGAATCACTCTGAGGAATGAATTATGTAGGTTTAAGTTATACGTGGAGGAAGATTACAAAGTTTTGAGGAGCTGCACTTTGCTCATTGCTTAAAACAAATTGGATTGCATGCATACATCATCCCAGGTTCTAAAACATTGGTGAGGCTTCAGCCCCGCAGCCCAGTAGGTTCTGCCGCCTATGGTTTAAATGCCATCAACATGATATATGGTTTCGGATTGTGTGCATGCAACTGCAGTGTTTCGAATGGTAAATATAAACTTTAAAGCTATACTAGGCTTCACATACTAGTGTAGCTTCCAAGAATAATTGCAACTCTAGTACAAATCCAATGAAAGTTTACCCTCAAAATGGGTAACAGACCATTGATGCCAAGTACAAATGTACACCTGCAGCTGACAGCAGGATTTGCATTAATTGTCTAGTGGAAACTGAGAGGTGCTGATGTATGGAATGCCTTACAAGTGATTGCACTTTAGGTGTCATTAAAGTGGTCATTACTAAACACTTGCATGTATGCATGCACACACATAATATTTACCTGTCTCCAGTCTCTTCTGCATGTCAGCGCCCAGAGCCGCCATCTTAGGGTTACTGGCTACACCAATCATCACATCACAGACTATCCTTAGAGCATCATTTAGTTGATGCATAATTATATGCGTCATTGGCACTTATGCATATGTGAGAGTCGCCAGTAGAAATCGCACCTTAGAGCGCGTTTCGCAAAAATGGCCGATGAAGTTGGTGACGAACGAAATCGTCTTCACTGGTTTACCTGAGGGCTATTAGACATCCTTTTGGGTGGCAAACTTTAGAATATTCATTACTAGTTCCATTGCCCACAAAAAGGATGAATCGAAATGCCCTCTTTTGCCGATTTTGGTGGGTTCTGGTGTGCGTCTCTTGGACGAAGACGTTTCGACAGAATCGTCTACTTGTAGCTCCCCTGCGCCAATGAACCTCTCAGGATGCTTCTTCACACCCTCGCCCAATACTAGTTCGTCCTCTAGCAGCAGCAGCTCGGGCATCAGGAGCCTCAGGAGGAAGCGGCGTGCCTCTAACTATCTGATGCGCACTGCTAAAGCGCTCTTCAAGTCACGTACTTTGGAGAAATCTCTCAGTCCTCTAGCGCCCTCTACTAGTACTTCCAGGTGAGCACAAGTCGATTCCCAGCCCTCTGATGGCACTTTTTAGCAAGTTCCAGCGTTGCCGTCGCCATTTTTTTATCATGGTATAGGAATTGTTATACTGAATTTAGTATTTTATTCACGAATCGCAACCTACGTACGTTCGCTTTAGCTACTATTTCTTCCTCGCGGAAGTGCCCAGAGCTACCAAACTTTGTAGAATAGTGCAGAAGGCACGTAGGTATACGCTGATAGCGAAAAGTCTATTTCGCTTAAGTGTGCCTAAGGTGCGATTTCTACTGGTGACTCTCACATATGCAATCTTTTTGACGCATATATGCATCTTTGGTAATTAAAGGGCTAACCCTATACAGGCGAACTTAATTTTCGCACGGAAACGTTCAGTCCTAAGTATATTCAAAATGGGGGTGTGACAAAATCACTGGACCTAACAGCAGCAAGTTACTGCACTTCCTTCAAGTCGAAATGCAGATGATGAGTGCCTCACGCTGTAAGAAAGGAGGGACTGTGAACGTTTTGATGCGGACTGAAGCCTTTGAACTCGCTCTTGGCGGAAGAAGAAGAAAGTAAACAAGCTATACGTACGTTGACACATGCAGCGAGCTAGTATATACCACTGAACACAGTTGGTAGTGATGTGAAACAATCCTAGGAGATGTAATAGCTCTACAGCTAGCTGCTAACCAACTTGTAGCCTCTTTTGCAGCTTCTGTTTGCGAAGCAAGACACTTTGCAGCCTTGCACAACTTCTGCTAAAGTTCAGTGCTTGATTGCGCATCGCGTGTGGACTCGAGAGAGACGAAATGTCAGCCAAAGGATAGCCAGAGAACTACTGAATTTGCTTGGAACGACTCAACTGTTGTCCTTACACAGCAGCCGAAAATGCTGTGAAAATGCTGTGAAAGTGTGCGCCCTGGTCCTTGACGCATATATGCGTCATTGGCACTTACACGCATGCAATTACGTATGTGACGCATACATGTGTCACATAATTCTCAAAATATGAAAAATTGTCTAATGTCACAATCTGGCTTAGTGCTCACAAAGGAAAGAAATTACCTGGAGACTACTGGAGATTACTATACTGTCTGTTAATTCGTCCTTTACCACTATATTTCTGTAGAGTATCAATGTACCACTACTTTAGACTATGTGAGGCAGGCACCTGAGTACATGCAACAAATGTGAGGTATAGTTACGCCAAGTGTAACCTAACCTGGAACAGAAGGAGGATTTTTCCCTGACTTCTTTTCTGCTGGGGCAGGGTCAATAGTACACTGTGTCTTTACTACAGCCTGAGAAAGGAGAGAATGAATACCTTAATGAGGACAACAAGAGAGGACAGATGTGGGATTGCAAACTGCTCATCAGCAATTAACTCACACAGTGAAAATTGCGCTGATGAAAGGGAATACATTCTGTGCCTGCCAAATATGATGTTTCATTTTTCTGGCAGCGAACAAATAGAGTCTCACTTTTCTTACGTAGTTTAAGAAAGTGCAGGTCTTCAGGTGCAGTGCACTTTGAGCATGTGCACCCAAGGATCAGGTAGGGCCTAGCAGTACAGTCATCACAAGCCTTACTTAGAGAGTGCTCAGTGACATTGCTGTGGAAGAGGAAGCAGTATGAATTTGCTGTGGCCTCTATGATAGTGTCACAGTACTTTACAAAATCTTTAACTACTACTTCAACAGCTTCTTCTTCACTTTTCAACATTATTCCAATGTGGGTTGCATGATCATACAGCTTCACGGTGTATGTTGAAACTAGAAACCCTACATGAAGACGCGATATAGAGTCGTGAGAATATTCCCAGTCATTTGTTGATTGCAAGCGTGCAATCATTCCTGTGAATACACCACAAGGAACGAAGGTCGTGTTATCAGACGTGTCATTTCCATGAATGAATGCAATAGCAAAGTGCACAGAATGCCCATGTGGTGTGGTACCAGTTTCTAATAGGCCTCTAATATCTACTGAGTTGGTCAGTACTGAGGGGATAAACAGAGACCTGAAACTGTCACTGGACTCAATATCAGCGCCAATGAAGAGATGCACCAGGATGTCCATGAAGCATTTGTGGTTGATGCCAATGTTTATTTCAGTAAGTGCATCCTTCGTCAATTTCCCATATTTCTTCAAGTCACGTAAGCAACCATGTACATCCTCATCTCGCCAAAACTGCACTTGATACAGTTTGGTTATGTTTTCAAAGAGATATGAAGGGTCAGTGAAGACCAGGCACTCACAGCCTTCAGCATCTTCAATGTGTTTTGTACTTTCATCCCTACAATGGTGAAGAAGGAGACCCAAGGAATGGAAGTAAGTAACCATTGCATAAATGTCTCCTTTATCAGTAAGACCAACAGATGCACAAGATTTGCATAGCTCTCCATATCTCTGCTCCTTCTTTTCTTTCATGCCCCATTGCATTAACTGGTACAGGTACCACTTAACAGGAACCTTTACGTTGACACCAAATACCTCCTTTTCGATTGCCTTCTTAAGCCAGCTGGTAGACAAGCTATTTCTATCGTCATCACCAGTAGTCTTCTCAGCATAATTGTTGACCGGAAACAACATTGGTGGCAGTTTAGGACACCTATGATGCATAACCTTAACATGCCTAATGCGCACTGACTTGTTTAGCTCTCTGCTAATCTCATTCAGTTTTGCTTCTGTTTGGTCTCCATATTCAGCACAGAATGTATCATAGTGGGTGCCTACAAATGCAACAGAAGGCTGTGGAGTACCCTCAGCTGCCACTTCTTTTGGCAGCTGTACTTTTTTGCAAGCAAGATCCTCAATGACCAAAAGAGAGCGATCCATCATCTGAGCAATGGTTAATGGAGATTTGGCTGAGAAACCATCGCTACCATCTTCATTGCAAATGCAATCTTCAGGGCACTCCGTCAACTCCACTGTGAGGTTAAACACATGCAGATAGATAGCAGGTACGTTTACAAAGATTGGGATTATATCATGATAGGCTAGCTGTCCCCCACAGTCAATGAACTGCAGCAGATGTGCATCCGGTAAAGTGATTTTATCCTGATCTTTCACCGACTTTAACAGCTTATGCATCTCATGGCTCAGTAACTGGATGTCGTCTGAAGTATGCTCAACCTGTGGTTGTTTGTCCACCAGACTAGCAGTTGGTGCAATGAAGTCTGCTTCACTCTTGGGCATCGGAGAAATATTGCCCACCGGATGATCAGGTACTGCAGTGATAATACCTTTTAATTTGAAATCTCTGTGTGAAGGGACCACTGTGGGAAAGGTTGGAGCTTCTGCTTGCTCATGTAAAGCAGCTTCGTTAGTATCTTCTCTTAGATACTCCAGTAAACTCATAATACCACTGACGGGACTCAAAGGTATCCACCTTCGATCATCTTTAGATGATTGAACAAATGACAGGCTGATTGTTTCTGCTGTCTTCATCACAGGAGTGCTTTGGTTGCACTCAGGTGGTTGCAGCCCCAACAAGTGGTGACGGAAACAAGTCTTGCCAACTCGAGGGGGGCCAATGGTCATGGCCTTAGCAACATGGAGTGTAATAGTGGGCCCATCAATGATGGCTTTCTGGTACAGTTCAGAGCAGATATTCTCTGTAAAACCTAAAAAAGGTGAAAAAGCTTAGGTAATTTGGCAGCATTGTAATAGTACATTGCAAGCGAGTCTCAGTTAGCAATCTATTAGATCTAGATTACTCCACTGATTTATGACTGAGTGTACTGTAAATTACATGTCACACCTTGGGCAGCAACCTTAATGTCAATGATGATGATCAGAAACATGAAAAATGTGGATGAGAATATTACAGCATTAAGATGAATCATTGAAGCTAGTGGGTTGTTTTTATAGTATTAGTTACTCACAGAAAATACAAAATGTGGTGTTGACAGTGTCACAGCAGTGCTGCTGAAGGGTTATTGTACGGTACGTGACACAGATAACATAACTTTTCCGCGAAATTCTTTGGTTGTGCCGCACAGTCTGCAGCGGATTCTGGCACGGTCTAATGTGGATAGCATGTGTTCCATCCGCACGGGAAAGATTTCCGCGCATATTCGTTAAAATGGCAGAAAATGGCAATTGAAGTAGGCAATGCTGAAAGTATATGCAGATACTCGCGTTTCAATGCTGAAAGACATCGTAAGGCCTCTATCGTATTCTTAACGAATAACTAAGGCTATTCGTTCGCATATGAACGGGGTACAGAATGTTGACTGCTAGCATTATGTATACGCAGCTAAGTAGGTACCAACACCCATCTGTGTGTTTGACCTTCGCACATGCTTAAACAAACACTGCGGTTAACCAATGTTTGTACAATCGACATTCCTCACATGCCTACGCAGTTGTGCTTATCATCGCTCTACTTCTGCAAATTCCGCATGGACTTCACTGATTGTCCGCACAGATTCTACAAGGAATCTGTACACCGACCAAGGACCGTGGACCATAGCACGGATGCTAGTGGATAATCTGCGCCATACGCCGTGAAAATTTTTAAGTTATCTATGTCATGTACTGTATATCTCTACACAGAATCAGGAAAATTGGTGAAACATTTCTATGTCTCCAAGTCAGGGCGAGTACAAGAACAGACAATCCAAAGTGTTACATAACAAAGGACAGGATTAGGTCATCATTGCCACATTGAGAGATCTTCCCAACCAGAAAGCAATTACTATTAATTTTACAAAAGTTGTCAAATGATGTGTTTGGAATTGTGGACAACAATGGTGATAAAGCACACATATATCTGCTTTCAATAAAACAGCATGGGTCCCAAGAATACTGACCACCATTTCGTATTTAAGCCAACACACTGCAGAATCAGTTCCATCTTTTGTTTGCTGTGTGCACTTGAATCTTGATAACCAAAGCAGTACAAATATGAATTGCCACTTCATGTCAGCGGCTAAGGAACTAGTTCAACAACATGTCCTTGACTACATTTCAATGTTGTTTAATATAGCAGAACAGACAAAGTTTTCAATAGGCTCTCTTCTAGAGTGGCCACTACATATACACATAGCAATGTCTTTACAAATCAGGAACTTGCTTACACATGATTTTAATTTTGCACTGGTGGTGGTTGATGGTAAAATAGATAGGACTTTGAGAGACAAATGTGGGGAGAAATACAGCAAGAATCCAGGTAATTGGACATTTCATGACTTTCTTATATTCAGGCATCCAACTACAAATAATGACATGATAAAAGCGAGAGAAAGTGCTGCAAAAGATGAATTCAAGGACATATCCAAAGTGGTCATTTAGCTAATGAAAGGGTCATCTCTTCACAACAGACAGCTATAAGCAAAAGGGCATGGTTGAGCGGACTTCAACTGCCAAGGCTACACATCTACAGCAAATGCATTCACAATTTGTATCTGAAGAACGTCATCCAAACTGATCATGAACTGATCATGCATGCCACTTATGTACCCGTCTATAAAGCTTAAACATCATATATTACACAGATAGATGCATGCCATATAATGAAATAGAGGACATGACTAGTTCATTTCAGTTGATTTTCACAAGTTCCAGTGAATGTCCATTTGTACTTTATGCATTTTATCGTACTTTGATAATCAATTAATTATCAATAAACAATTGATGAGTGTCAATTTCAAACTTTAGCACGGACTAGTTTTATGTATGTACTATCCAACATCATCAAAACTTCATTTTTCCATGAGTGCTTATTGTATTTCACATTTGGTATGTACGGATGGACCCTTCACCCTACTGATTCCTATTACCCTAACCTGCTGAAGAGATTTCACCTTCCCTTGCATCAACTGGGTTGACTCCTTCATCATGGCCTGCAGTTTCTATGCAAATTAGAAGTATGCAAAATAATTATACTAGTCCAAAAGATTGGCTCATTCAAAATTTATTTTACACATATTACACCCGATGCAAAATGTTGTGCATGTAACATGCATGTTACTGGTGTTGGCATGTATGTTCCTCAAATCATGCATGCTACATGTATGTTACATGCATGTAATTTAAAGGTTCAAACAGCATGCATGTCATAAGCATGTGTATAGCATGCAACATGCATGTTGACATGTATGTAACATGCATACAAGAGCCAGTTTGAACAAAATGCATGTTTCCCCTTTTTCCCTTTGCCATTTAATGACCTGGGTTCCACATTAGTTATACCTGACACCACTTTTTGGGCATTCCTAACATGTGCCTCAATTTTGTTTTCATTGGAGCAGTGATTGCAACACCGTAGTATTTGTCCTGTAATGTGTGGTTATGATTATGTTATCATATTGAGCTGCACCTGTATAATTATGTTATTTATGTGATCTTTGTACGCATGGTGTTTTGTGTTGTTGACTAATTGAGTGTCTGCCATGTGAAGAAGTTCTTTCCCCTGTCGTTTTCTAGACAGATCCATTTGATTGCGCTCACTACGGGACACTACAACTGGCGACGAAGGTGGGATGTTGTCAGGGTAGGCTAACATCTATAGTATTCAAGTATCACTTGTTGCACACTAGCCAAAAACTAACACTTGTTCAGATGTTTCAGTAGCCAACTGCTACCTTCCTCATTTACTGACATGACATGTTGCTTGTGTGATTGTGGCATATAGGTGATAGAGGATATGCATTGATTGGGCAATAGTGGACGGTCAAAAGGTCAACGGTGAACAATCGTGCAGCTGTACATACAGTTACATGTGAAAATCGTACACGATCATTTGCTTCAGCATATTGCGATGTCAGTGTAGCATCTGGGGCTGTTCCAACAAAAAAGGAAGGGGTCCAGAAAATGTGGACCATCGTAAGTGTTCTGAGTTACGCAGTAAGGTTTGCCCGGAGTCGAGTGCAATGCTATCCCTGCACAGCGTAGGCAAGATGCCCCAAAATTCTACCAGATCATTATGCAGAAGATGAACTAGATTTGCATGGACTAGCAATGGGCTCAGTGGAAGCCTGGACCAGAAGTGTACATCTGTAACTTCCACTACGACGGATTCAAAGGACCCACTCGCGAGGATCTATCCACCTTATTTTAATGACCCCATAACTTCCATTCCCAGACAGCTAAGAAACCGCGTTGACCTCTGGATCATTTTCAGGGCAGCCCTGATGATAGTGAAACACCTGCACAGGCTATACCTACACTTACCACCGAGCAATTTAAAGTGAAGTGCCTAAAATACCAGAGTGAGATTAACCCTTTAATTTAGGAGTTTAAAATTCCCGCCGAACCCATTAATGCCTGAGATAAACCGGCCAATATCGTTGCGCATTACGCTTTATAGTCCTTTCTTACAGCTGAAACGGCTGCAGTAAGGATTTTCTCAGGTATGACAGTGATCCAGGAGGATTCTTGGTAGTTCTTGCTATTCGCTGTTGTGCAAACACAATGGAAGCAATGATGGAGACAGCTCGTTCGGTCGAGGAAGACTAGCGTGAAGTTAACGTAAGTGCGGGGTGCGAAGCTTAAGGTTAGTCTACGGCTGTCACCCCTTAGGATTGCAGGGTCGCTTCTGACTCTCGCAGCTTTGTATACACCTGCGTGCGCACAAATGTGGATGGCTACTTTCGTCGAGGAAGATGGTGTCAGCATGGTACCGCTTAATGGTTCGCCGTGCGGGTGACGAGAAGACCGGGTAGATACGTCGAGTGAAAGCTCTCACATTGCTACTGAACCCCTGAAGCAGCAGTTGCTGTTCCATCTTTGTAGTGCCAGGAAAACAACTCAAATTTTATGTGCTCCATTATGACACCTAAATGTGTCTATCGGCGTTTAAGGGCTAATAATATTACGACACATAAATGTGTCAAACGACGTTAAAGGGTTAAACAGAAGCATGTACAAGACCTGAAAGTTTACATTACTGAAGACAAAGCCTCAGCGTCATGCTACTGAAGAGTGAAGGATCGTATATATACACTGGACTCACTCATGCTCTGTTTGACATGCTGTTGATGTGGTTACACCCAGCAATACATATGCACCAGGATTTCGCTTTCCCTGTCAGTTTACCTGTCCCACCCACTGGCCGCTTTCTCAATGACTGTCAAAAGTTGCTATTGGTACTCACGTGTTTACAGCAGAATCTAACTCTGGAGCACTTGACATTTTGACTTGACATGGAGTACTGTACAGTACTGTGTCCCGGGTGATTAATCAGTGGATTCCATTGGCTGACCATCTCTGAGGTCTCACAAAATGGCCACAGACAACTATTGGACCCACTGATGAACTCTATAATCATCATAAGCCGAATACATTACGTAAGTATAATTGATGGGACAGAAATCTTTATCCAACTTCCATCATACATGGCCACTTATCATCTATCAGTGACTACAAAAATCACACCAAGGTTACATTTTGGGAGTCTTCTAATGAATAGAGGTGCAAAGGAAGTGTGGTGGAAGTGTTTGAATTTCTTCAACATTTCACCCTACAACTGACTGTCCAGATAGATCCTGACCACATGAAGATCATTGCAGGTCTAATTAACAAAATCACAGAAAGCTGCGCATGTGGGACATGTCCGTTCGTAGCCAGATTGTTTATTTTGGGACTGACCTCTGTGGTTTGTCACATTCTTTCATGTTTCCGTGGAAACACACATGACTGTGCGTGACTCGACAACCAAATGGTGTCATAATGAAGCACTCGCCGCAAAAATCCACACTATTCGCGCCGATAATCGTTTCCAGACAAAGCGAAACATCATTGCACGGCGTACAGGAGGAGAGCGCTGACGTTTCCCGAAGCATGGCGGCCATTTTGTTTGAAACTAATGACCATGTCACGAGAACGTCATGTGATGTGCCTCTGCACAGTCGCTATGCGGTAGTGCATTTACAAAAACGTTGTGTGGTAATTTTCGAGAGGGTTTCCAGGCAAGATGAACACTTGAATAGTTTGGTAAGGTATGTCTCTAGCCTTTCCATGTGTCATAATAATATGCAGTATTCCTATCCAGAGTTATGCGTCCCGGAATTTGCACTACCAATCAGTACTAGTAGTTTTCTTGCTGTAATTTCCCAACGGAGTTCTGTAACAACTTATGACACATGGAAAAGTTAGGTACTTTGATTTCGCAGTGACTGATGCCATTCTTGTCCGTCTGAACCTTTCCGAAATTACCACACGGGCATTTACTACTATTCTACTTGCTTAATTTGCGCCGACATTTCTCGATAGAGCGAATTATTATTACCACAAATCATATATATGCTGGGTTACAGAGGGTTCCAGAATCAGCTGTTGCAGCAGTTTAGTGAACATCATTACAATACAATAGGGTCTCAAACACGATTAACGTGATAGAATGCATTTGCACATAGATACTCCATGGTTTGCGTCACCAAACTGGCTTCCTGCAAAGCAATGGTGTAAACAGAACTCAGTTACGACGCAGATTTAACCCTTTACTTCTGGATGGCAGGTTTACATGGCATGAAACAGCTTGCACTCCAATTTTGGATGACGTGTTTAGATGTCATGGCCGAAGACTCGCGTTAAACGTGTTTCTCTCGCTACTAGTCTTCCACAGAAACGCTGTTTAAAGGAATATGTGGCAGTGACTGAGCTTTCACTAGGAAGGCTATTTCATTTGGTCGCCAATATCAGCGACTATACCAGTCAGTGAGAGCTAATTACAATCACAAAGAGTCAAGAGCGATGAACCTTCTTACTGGGTGAAAGCAATAGACTAAGAAGTCCTTGCCTTCAGCGTTGCGCCACACACTCAAGCGTCAACTTCATACCTGTCTTCTCGACTGAACAGGCCGTTTCCATCCTTGCACAAGAGAAGTAGCGAAGAACTAGAACGACCTATAGTTTTTCTGGGACACAGCTGTACATGATAAAATCCTTACTGCTACCGTTTCGTTCAAAAGAAGACACTGGAAGTTGCGTTATGAGCCCGCTTTGTATATCTTCCGGGCGCTGCCATTTTATCTCCGGCATTTAGGGGTTCGGCAGGAATGATAAACTCCGGAACAAATGGGTTAACTTTCGTGGAGAATGATGGCTACAGTACATATTAGCCGATGTACCACTGTGTGGGGTAATCCTCCCCCCCACCTCTCCTTTACTTTGTAATAGCATCTACCGTTAATGACTGCTGTGTCCCCCCCCCATACCTGGTGAAGAAACATGGTCTTCCCTTGCATCATCTACGTTGTCTTCCTCATCAAAATCTGCAGTTTTTATGCAAAATATACACAAGGCTCACATGATTGGCTCAATTACATATTTTAGTACAATTAAGGATAGGTTCACACATACATTATTAATATACATATCACTACATTTTCCTCATTTAAAATAGCCTTGGTGTAATCGACTTTACCACAATATACCTGAAACCACTACGAGTGTCAGTCAGCGAGGGTTATCTGCTCTGATAGTGAGTTATGAGTCTGTTCGTGTCTTCTACACTACAATAGTTGCTCACAAGATGCCATTTCAGCAAACCAATACCCGTGGACAACCATACAAAACCTGAGGTACTCGTTGACTTTACTAGTGCCTTCTGATGTCTGTGATCTATAATGTGATGCTCACTCACGTCTTGGATCCAAAAGCAGTTTAAGTCCAGGATTTGCTCTTCTAACATCATCAACTACGTCTTTGGAAGGAGGAAAGTCCACTGGGCTCACCAGCTCCAATTCTGTGAGAGATGTGCTCTTTGCTGCACCTTTGAGGATGGCAGTGGCCACATTGGTCCACTTACATTGTCTACCAACAATCTTTAGTCTTGACAGAGACCTGTTCTGTCTGACTGCTTCTTCTAGTGACTGTAGTACAAGTGAATTGGACACATCCTCCCCCTGTGGTGAAAACATGGGCATGTGTGACAAATATAACTAATAGCATTATTATTTTCATAAAAAAATTGTAAAGGCTTTAGGAATGTCCGAAAAAGCATAGAAATAAGTGGTGGCATCTCGGTACTTTGACTCATCAAATTTCTTTGGAGATCACAGCATTCCTAAATCTCTTGCAGCTACATCACTCCAACATCTATGTATAGGATGCACTCGTGATGCCTGCTGAATTCCTACATGCTATTTGGGAGTATATAGGCTGAAAGGTCATGCATATGTTCGGAACAGCTTGGAGTGTACTGCTTTGCAAGGGATTCAGGAATGCTGTGATCCACAAGTAAATTCGATGAGTCAAAGTACTGAGATGTCTCTACTTGTTTTCATGCTTTTTTTGACATTCCTAAATCCATTGGAATTTTAATGAAAACTTAATAATGCTAGTTTGTTTCCTTTTTTGACACACACTGATTTTGTAGGGGCTGTCTTTGTTTATGCTTAACTGTACTTATGTTTAGCTATTAAAGCTAATGTATGATGTAGAAAAATGTTTATTATAAGCAACCATGCCACGTATGATAAATATACAGTCCTGTGTAGCCAGTCCATTTTCACTGTTCTGGAGAATGCGAATGGTTTCACAAGACTAAGAGATGTACATAAGAGCACGTAACAAAATGGCTGCATTGGCATATGTCTATACATTAGGGAAGCAAACATCGCGTTCCCCCAAATGCTGTATGAGTTGAAATGCCATCGGCCTGATTTCCTAGAGGTTCAGACACCTCCATGTGTCCTTGTTCATGACTGAGACACTCATTTGTGTCTGCTGTCAAGCGCTAGCAGCGTGCTAAAATTCGGTGGAAAGAAGATGAAGAAGAATATGAAAGAAATAACTCCATAGCATCGACCTACGATGCGTATTCCTTACATGCACTCCTCCGTTGCTATTGAGAATGCTGTTGCATTTACCACCTTGACATAAGCTTGTTTCTTTTTGCCACTGTTTTACCTGTTTTGCGGACGCACGCTAACACATTAGATAGGACAGTCATCAGCGCATCCTTTTATATGACCGGGACCCATTGTGTCTGCTGTCAAGCACTAGCAGCACACAAATTTTCAGTGGAAAGAAGAAGATGAACCAATTGGGCTAAGCATTACAAAGCAGTCTGCAACAATCCTGAGATACTGTAGGTAGCAAAACAAACTAAGATCATTTTACTTGTGTTGTGATGTAGGACATTCAGCTGTATTTCGCTAATATGTTGTACAAGACTTCAGAGCTACCTACTACCTAGTCAGCATACCTGATGAAGCCTGTGATGGGCAAAACGTTGCATTGAAGTGACAATTAGAAGTAACTACTCATTAATTTTGTTGGTGTGCTTGATTGTCCAAAATAATCATTCTACTATCAACTCCAGCATGTCACTTTCATGCCAATACCTCTTACCTACCCTCCAGATCCTTCCGGACCACTTTGTAGGGATGTCCCATCATCAGCTATCCGGGACGGCATGTGGCAACAACTCAGTTTATCACGGTCGAGGTGGATTGAGGCCATGTATAATAATAATAAAAATATGTGAGTGGATTTGAGAAAAGGGATAACTTCGTGCCAAATTCTCAATTTTGAGTTAGGATATAGTGCAAACGTATAGTTAATGAGCTACAAGTTGCAAATTATTTCACTTCGCTAGCTGCTCCCGTTCGGAAGATACAGTTGTGCAAAGTGCAAAATCATGCTTATTGTCATTTTGAGGAAACGAAGATAAAATATCCACTTCCAGTGTAAGCTCACTACTCCGCATAGAAATCGCATATGAACACGTGTCACAAAAATGGACATACGTAGGTCGTCGTCATTTCTCACCATTTCTCACTATGTTGACGAATATCCGTGTTGAGTGCTCCGAACACTACAAATAAGGCCTCCTAGAGATGACAATAAATGGTGGCAGTGGTGCTGGCTGTGGCCACTGAGCATGGCTGAAGATTTCAAGTGTCAGGGGACGGCTGTGACAATGAACAATGGTAAGCGTTCTCTAGAACTTAGGAGCAGGTTCATTAGATAGGCTTGTACCATTTACACTCACATTGGCTCCGTGTTGGTCACACACAGTCGCAGGGTCAATGTATAGATAAACATGCATGCATGCATATAATCACATTTTTACAGAATGGTTACAATTATAAGCAAAGTAACAAGTACATGCAGAGTAATATGCCTACATACGAGGGACATTAACTTTTTAAGAGCTGGTGGTGCTGGGTCATCTTCATGATCATGATGGTTAATATCACCTCTGTTGGCACTAGATTTCGGTTGTGATGGTGGTGGGCACACAGTATAGATTTCGGTTGTGATGGTGGTGGGCACACAGTATATTTGTTGTGGTCTGTGTGGAATGGTCTTATCTGCTCGTATGGTACGTGTCACAATAACTTCACCATATTCCGTGTGTACGGATACGGAAACGGGCGTCCGACGGGTGCAGGAACAGGTGTCCAAGACAAACAGGTGCGAGTGTCCGACGGGTGCAGGAATGGGCATCTGAGACAAACGGGTATGAGCGTCCGACGGATTAAGAATGGTAGCTCTCTAGCCATGCAGCATGCTCTTCAGTGGTTTCCTCTGCTCTGCGGTGTTTCTTCTGCAGGCGGTCCACAGCCAGACGATCTGCCTTCGCCGTAGCAGGCGCACTCCCTCCACCACTCTGCTGTGTGCTGGTGCAATGCGCAGCGACCAGCTGTTCAGCGTCAGTATCGTCCGCAGATTCACACTCAGAGTTCTGTATCTCCACAAATGCTGGACGTCTAAGGACAATCTACCATTACCATTGTTAGCAAGAAAACGGTACAATAGACTAAGTGACAGTGAGACAATAGGTAAAGCAGCAGTGAGACAAGATTGGCTCACTGCCGTTTTACGCCGGCAGCCCCATCAAGCTTGCGCAACTGTAGCACTTGCTTGCGCCAGGTGCGGACATATATATATTATAGATATGTGAGAGTCGCCAGTAGAAATCGCACCTTCGCATGTGGGACATGTCCGTTCGAAGCCAGATTGTTTATTTTGGGACTGACCTCTGTGGTTTGTCACATTCTTTCGTGTTTCCGTGGAAACACACATGACCGCGCGTGATGTACGCGTGACTCGACAACCAATGGTGTCATAATGAAGCACCTGACGCGCAAATCCACACTATTCGAGCCAATACTCCTTCCCAGACAAAGCGAAACATCATCGCACTGCGTAAGGAGGGTAGCGCAGACGTTTCCCGCAGTACGTGGCGGCCATTTTGTTCGAAACATGTCCATGTCACGAGAACATCATGTGATCTGCTCCCCGCGAAGAGCTAAATGGAGGTGCACTTACAAAAGCGCTGTGTGGTAATTTTTGAGAGGGTTTCCAGGCAAGTTGAGCACTTAAATAGTTTGGCAAGGGATGTATCTAGCTTTTCCATGTGGCATAATATTATACAGTATTCCTATCAAGAGTTATTCGTCCCCGAATTTGCATTACCAATCTGTATCAGCAGTTTTCTTGCTGTAACTTCTCAATGGAGTTCTGTAACAACTTATGCCACATGGAAAAGTTAGGTACTCTGATTTCGCAGTGATTGATACCATTCTTGTCTGTCTGAACCTTTCCGAAAATTACCACATGGGCATTTACTACTATTTTACTTGCTTCATTTGCGCCGACATTTCTCGACAGAGCGAATTATTATTGCCACAAATCATATGCCGGGTTACAGAGGGTTTCTTTCTCTTCTGTTTGGTACTAGTCTTGCTCTGATTCGACGAAGCTTGCAGGAGAAACAAGCAAAAATACGAAGGTAAAAATCAGCGCGCGCGGAAGCCATATTGCTGCAATTGGACATGTCCCACATGCGTTAGCACGTTTTGGCAATTTTGAATTTTCGCCACCAGCAGTTAGCACTACACCTTCTGTGCCATTCTACAAAGTTTCTGAGCTCTGCATGCTTACGCGATGAAGAAATTCGCGAGTAAACGACCCATCCTAAAGATTTATCTGTGAGCAGTATACAAGTTTCTGTATAACCGCCTGTATACTATGAAACACAGGGCTATAAAATGGTGGCCTTCTAATAGGCATAGCTGCTTCATTCCTTCCTTTCGTCTTGTTAACTTCATCTGGAACCATCTCAGGCAAAGATCCAAGTTATCTAGATAAGTCTAAGCCAGAACAAGTCAGGTCTAGAAATGTTCGTACGTTCTAGGAAGTCACTATGCGTATAGGGTTGCCAAATTGTCGCTTTTGCACTATGGATAGAGTAAGCTACAAGCTGTTGTTACTGTTTATGAATGCTAGATGTACCGACAGGTTAGTTAACACGTTGCCACCTTGGGTCGACGGAAGAACAACGATTTTCTTTCGGTAAACTTTATAGGCCATTTTCTCAAAACCGTAATTCGTGCTAAGGTGCAATTTCTACTGGCAACGTTCACACACACACATAATTATATATAGCAAAATCTCGAATGGGACGCGATCATTGGCCTCACTTCGCTCACTGACGCTTGCCGCTCGGCAATAACACATTATTCCATGAAGGTGTTAAATGAACTACGTGTCCACATGGTGTCCAGGTATAGAAGGAGTTCAACCACACAGTGTAAGAACATATTGCTACTAAAACTGAAGCAATAATTCAGGACAAGAGAACTTTAAAGACCGCGAAGACTGACTTGGTCAAATGTCTAGCAACAGTCAAACATGACTGCACATAATTAGGTAATGAAAGTGCAGAAGTCCATGAATGTCTCCACGGACATCTTGTTTAACCCATTAAGCCCGAACTTAAATTTCGCGCGGTAGCATTCGGTGCCTAACTTAATTCAAAATGGCGGCGTAGCCGAATCATCCGAACAAACAGCAGCAACTTGCTATGCTTTCTTTGTGTTGGAATGGAGACAATGAGCATCGAAGTGATTTTCGCTGTGGTAAAGGAGGAGTTAGGATGTTTTGAAGCGAGTGGAGCTGTTTCAGATTCGCCCTTCGCCGAAGAAGGAAAGATTGGTACATACGTAGCCGCATGCAGCGAGCTGGTATATACCACAAAATCCAGTTTGATACGAGTTAGTAGTGATGTGAAACAATCGTAGGAGATGTAACAGCTCTGCAACTAGCCTCTAACCAACTTGCCGTCTCTTCTGCAATCCTCTGTTAGAGGTGCAAGACATTCGCAGCCTTGTGCAAGATTCGGCCCTTGATTTCTCGCCGGAAGAGTGGCCAGGAGAGACAGTTAAGCAGCCAAAATATAACCAAAGGACTACAGGGGGTGCCCTGACAAGCGCAGAGACATTGCTTTCTCGTAGCCACCGAAGGGTCTGTTAAAGTGTGCAGTATCGTCTTTGACGCATATTTGCGTCACTGGGCCTTACGCGCATGCAATAATTGGACGCAAATTTGCGTCAACGGGACTTAAAGAGTTAACCCGGGTTACCCCACAATGGTACACTGACTATTAGCATGCTACACCCTGACTACTAGCTCTACTCGCTTCTTTGTTTCTAGGTCACTATGATTTAAGATCACTTAGGTAACACAAATTGGCCACTAGTTTCTGCATAAACAGTCAAGTCTTACATATGCTTTGTATAATTATACAAAAATTGAAGATGTTCTCAGAATCATGTACCAGCGTGGTCTGCTCCAAGAACTCCTATTCTCATCAACAACACTGCACACCAATGAACCTCTATAGACATTATCAACAACAACTGCTGTCTGATACATTGATAGAACTACTTACATTCCACGGCTCAAGTGAAGAGGCACAATAGGAGTAGGCTATATACATCATTTACATATCAGTTTGAATTAATGATTCAAAACAGTCAAAGAAGGAGGGGTTTGGTGATGCAGCAGAGGGAGAAGGCCTTTATACGGAAGGACAATAAAGACCTTAAAAGGTCAACTAATAGGTACGTAGTATGATGGGAGGTAGAGGAAGGAGAGATGAAATGGGCATAGCACATGACAAAGAATACAGCCGAAGATCAATCAATCAATCAATGACAGGATGGGAATCTGTAATGCTGGAGGTCATCCGAGTACCTATGCACTCTATAGACAACAGCAAAGTCATATTTGAGTAGTTACCGAGCAGTTGACTTACTGAAAAATTGTCAATCGATCTTCTCCATGGTCTATCTCTAGGTCTCTTCTCCTCAAGCTCTCCTTTAAAATTTTCTTTCTGGTCCTGTCATCATTCATTTCTTCCAGTCTCTTCTTTCACTTCTTTTTACTACATCTAGAGTACCTTCCAAGCCCAGCCTCAACCTTGTATCCACATTCCTAACCCTGTCTACTCTGCTTACTCCTTCAATTCTTTGCAATAACCTCATCTGTGTGGCTTGGACTCTTGACTCTTGTTGCATCGATAGGTTCCACACTTTACATTTGTACACCAGCGTGGGTAACAACATGGTAGCATTCATGACTTTACATTTGGTTTTTTACTTAGATCCTTCTTTTGCAGCGCTGCTTCACTCATCCCTCCAATTCTTCTTACTGCACTTCCTATCCTTGCTTGAACTACCTTCTCCATGTTCCCATCGCTGCTGATCATCACACCCAGATACTTCATTTCATCATTCTGTTCTACTTCTATATCACCTATTCTTACTTTGCAACGTCCTTTCTGTCTCGCCACCCTAATCACTGTCGTCTTCTTCCAATTCACTTTCAGTTCCAATCTGCTAAGCACCCCACTCATCACCTTTAGATTGCTCTCAAGTCTCTCTCTTGAGTCTACCAATATGACCATGTCATCCGCAAACAGAAGGACTTTGGCGGAAGATTACTGTTACAATGAATATGTACCTGAGTCAACACTGGTGGGTGGTTACTCAAATCCATGTAGCAGGCGAAATCTCAAACCTGCAAACAAAAACACTTCTTAGATTGTAAATTTCATGCTTCTAGTTGTGTGCTTACACATGCATATGCACTAAATGGTGAATTTCATCAATCAACTGGGCTTTGAAACCAGTGAAATTCCACTGTGTGCTGGACTTGTGTATTCCTTAAAATTGTTGTGGATGCAGATGAGGTGATAAGCTTTCATTCCTTACTCCCTGTTGTACTTCAAACATAAACATCAATAGAGGATATGCATGAGTTGTGCAATAGCGGAAGGTCAAAGGTCGACGGTGAACGGGTACGCATCTAATACACGTAGAGGATAGAAAAATATATTAAAATTGACCTACTTCATGATGTGCGACATCTCTGCAGCGTTTGGATCAGCACAAACAGAAAGGGTTGATGCCCAGAAGACATTCACGGCAAGCGAAAGTGCTGTTGCGACAACTTACGCACTAAATCCAAAATCGGGTGCCTTGCTCACACTGCACAATATCAACAAAATGCCCCGACTATCAGCAGGGACTTAGTAAAACGTCCAATAGTACGTGAAAGGCTTGTCGGTGCTTTGTAGAAGCCTGGGAGCGAGGATTGCGTCTGCAACTCCCACTACGAAGGTGTTCAGGAGTTGTCTAGCACGAACGATAACGAACTAGCCATTGACGCTGTTCAAGCAGCGACAGCGACAAGATTACCCACTGCACAAAGCGAAAATGCAGCTGCGGTGTCTAGAGTGGCCCGAACTACCAGCCACGTTTCCTGACACCTCTTTAGAGGATCATGAAAGTGAGGAATGTGACAGAATTCTTTTTATAATGAATGACTTCAAAATGCAACTTCTAACAGTGATCCTCCAGCCATTGCATCACAGTAAGCCTCAGTCAGTCTATCCAGTGGGTCAGGAGCACTGTAGTGGCAGTTGAGCTGTGGATGAAGTGTATGAGGCTGCTGCTAGAGTTGTGCATCTGTCTGTGACTTGAGACAGATCACCGACACTCCAGCCACAGGCCCTCGACACTCCAGCCACTTCTTGGAAGACTCTCGATAGGTAGCGATGCTGGTACACTGATGTTCTAGAGCACGCCACAGCTCCTAGCTCTGCTTGCAGTGCTCTGACTTCCTGAAAGTCGGCGACTCTCCTCACCAGCTCGCTCTGTCGACCACTGACTGGAAGCTCCTTTTCTGTGAGATAGATTTTTGTCGTTGAGCGGACCAGAGACTGTGTGGAGGCTCCGTCGACGTCGTACAAGCGCTCGAGGTGTCCATTTTCCTATGTTTACGTATTGCGGCTGCGCGCACCGTTCACCGCCGACCTTTTGACCGCAGGGTGGGTGGAGTTCATGCATATCCTCTATTGCTATGGCTACTTTCCTGAGCTTACAAAGTCCATAACACAATTAAAGCAAAGTGTCAGTGCTTGCACAAGTCCATGGACAATGGAGAGCCTGTGGTCAGGGTTACTAATGAAGAAATTTTTTGGTTAGAGCCTAGGAGTATTTGGAGGGAGCTGAGGGAGTGAGTCAGTGTGACAGAACCGGCATACAATTTCGATCCCACTACAATAGTGTGCACCACCAATTTTCTCAAACAACAGTGAATAATAAAATCACATGACAATTCATGACAGTCCCAGTGAAGAAGGAGAGAAAGTATTAATTCATAAATCAGAAAATGGCCTTCCACCAAAGATTGAATGGGACATGAATAATTCGTAGGGTAGGAAGATAGATTCCTTCCAGTGGGGCTTGTTGGGATAGGTTCTCTACATGCCTCTGCCTCAGAATGACTAACACGGCCTTTCGTAGCTCTGATTATTACACGAAAAGCAAACATGGCTGTACGTGTTGGGAAAATTCCAAACATCAAGAGGGCCATTAGCCAGTTAAACAGATAGTTACAATAGGAAACTGCCAAGGCCATATGACAAGCTATTCTTTCACTTGCAACAAAGGATCCATCTTTACACAGAGAATGGTGTATTCTCATGGCTAACTGTCCTCTCTCTGCATCATGGTTTCTACCATTACAGAGGTGAATGTGTGCCCTGCTATGTTTAACCCATTTGTTCCGGAGTTTATAATTCCCGCCGAACCCATAAATGCCGGAGATAAAATGGCAGCCCCTGGAAGATAACCAAAGCGGGCTCATAACCCACCTTCTAGTGCCTTTTTTCGGCCAAAACGGTAGCAGTAAAGATTTCATTGTGTACAGCTGTGTTTCAGAAGAACTGTAGATTTTTCTTGTTCTTCGCCGCTTCCCTTGCGCAAGGATGGAGATGGCCCGTTCAGTCGAGAAGACGGGTATGAAGTTGACGTTTGAGTGTGTGGCGCAACGCTGAAGGTTAGGACTTCTCAGCCTATCGCTATCATCCAGTAAGAAGGTTCATTGCTCTCGACTCTTTGCAATTGTAATTAGCTCTCACTGACTGGTATAGTCACAAATATCGGCGACCGAATGACGTCTTCGTATTGGGTATAGTGCCTTCACGCAAGAATGGCCAACTTCCTTTTTTCGGCGTATCATGGTTAATGACGTCACTGAGGATGAGCAAACATACGCTTAGGGGTTTTCGGGTGCGTAGAGTTCGAATCTGAGCTCAGAATTGATGTAACTCGCTTCCTGGCTCAGATACTGCTTCCAGCCAATCAGATTAGCGCATTATGATGATGTAATTCGACCGCAGATATGCGACACCGTAATCTTCACCGCAAAATTCCGGATTATTTCCGTTTTCGCCGGTGACGGCCATTTTGTTCGTTCTTCTTTAAGAAGGAGTTCAGAACGTTTTCGATGATTATCTAGCTTTATATGGAACGAATTTTGATGCTACTATATCTGAAACGCGTACTAGATGGTAGTTATGGAAGCGAATCCGAGAAATAATGGAAAACGTTCGTAGCAAGAGATTTTCAACACGCGAAGCATCGCCAGTGCCATCGGAGACACTGGTCCAGGGCACGGAATCCAGTCTGCAGCCTGCTAAGACTTCTACAGTAGTAGTGAGAACACCAGCACACGATCAATAGTGCTCCTCAGTCAGTTACTCTTCCAGATGGTCGCCCCAAAGGCTTGCGAATGGTGCTAGAGGAGAGGGGAGTGAATACACACAAACTTGTGAAGGAGCTAATGATAGAAATTTTGTCACCCCACGATGATTTTCAAAATGAAAAGAACAAAGTTCACAGACCACTAGTCCGTTTTGAACAGCAGGCTATGTTCGTACCCAAATTCCACCCAGAGCTTAACCCCATAGAACGAGTGTGGGGTAGAGCTAAAGTCTATGCCCAGAACCACTGCAACTACTCTTTTCAGGCTTGCAGAGCACAGTGACACCAGCATTAGAAAGTGTTTCATTTGATGCCATTTGCAAGTATTTCTGGAAATCAAGGGATTACATTCATGCATGCAGGGAAGGAATTAGTGGCTTTCAGGCAAATGATGCGATAAAGACATACAAGTCATATAAGAAAGTGCCAGAGCAAGAAAGTTTTACGTAAACACCACATTTTGAATGTTATTGTGCATGATTGTTGCTTGTATTGAATTTATATGCTATTTTTTGAAATTGCGTATGGCTCCAATTAGAACTCTTGTATCTCTGGATTTAAATTACTTAAAACTGTTTCCTTCTGTGTAAATTTTAATATTATCATGTAGTCCAATATCTGTGAGTTTCATGCCATTTCCCCATACACATGCATCAGAATAGGTCATATAATCAGCCCAAAAACGTGCATAATTAACCAATGAAAACCTGCATACTGCAAAGCAGGAATATTGTAGAAACGAAAACTGTTGTGAAAAGTTTCCTTTTACATTATATATTACAATACAACTCCCTGATTCACTCCAACTGCTTCTAATTTGGTAGAATAGGTCCTGAAGATACTTTATTTTCTCAAAAATGCGCATAATTAAGAGGTGTATATACATTGTACCGTTACCATGGTAACACAAATTCAAAATCTTTGCTCCATTGGACTGTAATAAATAACATACATTATAGCTTCTTAACTATTGTTGCACACAAATTAAATGAGGCTCTTTTGCATCTTACAATGTGTGTCAGCCATTCCGGCCATTCTTGCATGAACGCACTATACAAACTTCAGCGCTGGACTGCAACCCGTAGGAACAATTAGAAGACAAAATAAGCTTCCTAGTGAAAGCTCAGTCACCGCCACATATTCCTTTAAAGGAACGTTTCTGTGGAAGAGTAGTGGTGAGAGAAACACAATGTTTAATGCGAGTCTTCGGCTGTGACGCCTAAACACATCATTCACAATGACGCGCAAGCCATTTTATGTAAACACGTCATCCGCAAGTAAGGATTAAGACTTGGATAGAAACTCACAAACACTCCTCAGCATAACTGTGGAGCAATTTTCACAGTAGATAATTCCATGATCTATCATGGCTTCCATACCAGGAGCACAGTGAGGTATATACGTACCTGTCATCACCACGTCTCTTTACAGACTTCCATAATGTCACACTGAGCCACAAATGCAGCCACTTTGTGGATTAATTAACCCCATAGTTGGTAAATGCTCGCAACCTGACAGGAAATTCTGTAACACATAACAGGACATATATTCTTTGACTACTGATATATTTCCCCTGTCCAGTAACCACTGCCCAGCATCAGAACTGAACGGAAGAACTACAGGGAAAGAGGGAACATACACAGCGTGCACGACCGTGATGTAGAGCCTGGAAGACTGGAGATTTTCACCACCTGTTTTTGTCACTACAGGACAATTGGGAAGTGAAGCAGTAGAGTTTCACAAGCGCTTGACAGAGATGACTGCACAGAGATCGACAATGTTGTAAACAAGTATTTCGAGTTAAAAACTTGTGGGGCTGCCACCCCAACTCGAACTACTTGCTATCGTCATTTGCAAGTCAGGACACGGCAACATGTCAAAATAATGCAACCACATGCAAAAATATGAGCACACACAGTTTCACTCAGGCATGGGCACACAGACAGACAGTACATACATTTTCCCTTCTTTAAATCCTTCCATAGCAAGGAGTTGTACCAAACAATCTGGCTAGTCATGCACAGTATATTGACTAGCCAAATTGCATTTCTGCAATTCCAGACATAAACACAATTAAGAATGCAGTAACATGCACACACACGGGTCGCAGGGACACAGTAGCACGTGTTTTGTCAAGGCAGAAGAGAATTCGTTCGAGTACAAATAGCGTGTGCTGCCAGAGACAATAGTTACTTATACGTTTTCATTGCGTGCTAAGCTTTCCTACGTGAAGCACAGCTAGCAAAACTTAGAATAGACGGTTCACGCCCTCACCAAGCTTGGCGTCTGTTCATTGTTCTCGGCAATGCTCTGAAGATTGAAATTTGGGAAGCCCTAAACTGAACATACTGAGCGATACGCCGCATTTCCAAAGCTTAGCGTCGCTCCTGTCACTTGTCCAAGGCAGTAGTGCGGACAACGCTGATGTTAACATCGAATGAACACAGTGTGATGTTCAGAACGATGACAAACGGTGACTTGTGCGACTTTCTGAGGTCTTTCGCTTACGAGCAGAAGCCACAGAAAATGGCCGCCAATATAAGTGTTACTGAACGCAATATTTTTCCTGTACTTTACAATATAAATTTAAGTACAGTTATATTACTGCAACAATAACATTATATATATATATATATATATATATATCATGTGAAGGACTTCTGCGTGGCTAGGTTCTTGCATATCGGTACAATCGAGGGAACCACACTAGCCAAAATCAACTTAGAATAGATTCCAAACATTTCGGTCCAATCCAGGACCTTCATCAGTGGAATTAACACTTACAAAACTGAGATGGCAGACTTTACACACATAAAAAGCGGGAATAAGGTGTGAATAAATGTGTTGCTAGGGGATGACAGCTTGCATGCATGAGATATAAGTCCTGTTGTTAACTGTAATGTAATATAGTAGTGTAATGGAAATATAAAATAACTGAAACATGCTAACATGCAGTGACATAATCAAGAGGGTGTGTAGAGGTGGATAAGTGGGTTGTACACCCCTGGCAACGGGCCTTCATCTCGGTTCATTCTATGCCGCTCTATATACATATTCGTAACATGAAGCCATACGACGGGCGCAAAAGTTGAACAACAGAGGTTTGCGTAGGCCCTATAAGATCAAACAGATCAACTGCCACAAATTGAAGTAGGCAACGAGTTTGCACAGTGGTCAGATCACTAGTGAGTTCTCTTTGGCATAGTTCTACCAGACGACTACCTGCTTGAGCTATTGTATGATAATCTGTTCTGACAGACATATACACTTGTACTGTACTACAATAGTAGGTTCAATGTGCCTGCCACCGGTGTACACACATATAAATTAATATATCTGTATATATCTACACAAGTTTGTCAAGTCGGCCGTATGACTATATTATGTTGTGTAGCTTTGTGCATTCATGGTCTCTCATGTTTCATTGGCTTCTTAATCCATTTCTCACCTGTGTGGGATCTGAAACAACATGCTCGACATTAGTCCTCTTGCAGTGAATCAGGTCCAGTACCACAAGGTCAAGTGGCAATACGTGAAAATCTTCAAAGTGTACTTCACCAATGGGATGGCGAGCTGTTTAAAAATACACAAGAAAATGCAACATTACACAAGTAAGAAAAAGCACTACACCAGCATATCAAGCAAGCCACATAAGAATTGCTGAATCAAATGAAATAGGTTGCAATAAGTTTTGCAAATTTATCGTCAACGTCACAACATATCAGGTTACTCCAGAACCAGTAACAGTCAAAACCAATTGCACCTCTTAAAAATTATAGTCAGTGCTACTGACTGCCCCAGTGGGTTGCTATTCAAAAACTGTTCAAATCACTGCCATTCATACCTACTGAGGAAGTTGAAACAAATCCTAACTCAAAGAGTGGATAAGAGTTGCACCAGCAACAGCTGTACACTGTATATCAGAGAGTGCGGTAGCACTCTCTATGTAGGGATGGCACAGGGTGTTTCGTTATCCCTATACATTGGTATAGGAGCGAAATTCGAAAATACGCAGAAAACCGGCGAAAGAAGGCTACGTACAGCTGAATATAGAACGGTCTTACTAGAAACTGACCTTAAAGGCAAGCGAACATATCCCGCTGAGAAATAACCACGCTTCGAAAATCCCGGTTTTTGTTTTCTTCTTCTTCTTCTTCTTCTTCTTCTTCTTCTTCTTCTTCTTCTTCTTTTTCGCCAGCTGTAACTCAAGAACGAAGGGGGCTATTGGAGCGCTTTTAGGACGAAACTACTAGAAAGTTCCCGAACTGTATTCTTTGATAGAACTGGTTGTCAAAGCGATAATATTCAACATCAAGGTTTTCGTGGCTCACAGCGACAGAGCTGTGTGAAATCCGCCATTTTCTAATGACGTCACCACGTAGTTTGAAAAATGGTCTCTGGGCCAGCGCGCCGAAGTTCTTCGTGTTTGCCTGGTAAAGCGCAAGATTGGCAGCTTACCAAGTGTGGTGCGCTATAAAGTTCTTATTGATATCGTCCAAGACGAAAGGAAACGCTGGCAATTTAATATGTCTCAGTATCAGCGGACACGGTACGTAATTCACTTGTAGCTAGCTAGCTAGCTACACGGTCCAGTTTTGTATCCACCGGGGATGAATAAACTAGTAGCAAGTCGATTGTGACCTATTATAGGTAAAGGTGGACGAGATACAGTATACTAATGAGAGAAGGCTATAAGCAGACTTGCATAAAAAGTACAGAAACTAAAGATTAAAAATTTTCTACAAAAATGGTAAGAATGTAGGGATGGCACAAAAAGGACAGAAACAAGAGGGGATGTCATGTGGTGAAGTATTTGCTGTGTGTGGTTTCTACACACAAGGGTATTGCACCACATCCCTACATCTGGCAGCAGCATGTAGCTAATCAGTGTCGATGGAGGGTACATTATTTATCTCTTGAACAGACCAAACTGAACTTCAGTAGCACATCGAAAGGAATATGCACTATAATTGGCAAGAACAGATCTAGACTCTAGTATATAGTTGAAGGAATTTAGCTGCTTCCACTTTATCAGCCCTCAGGGGCTATTTGCAACTGAGTGCTGGTGGAGTAGCTATAGCTACACACCAAGAGCAACAGCTGGCACTAGTTCTTATGTGGCCATACAGTGAGTAGCACATGATGCAGAATGCTGCCAGATGTAGGGATATGGTGCAATACCCTTGTGTGTAGAAACCACACACAGCAAATACTTCACCACAAGACATCCCCTCTTGTTTCTGTCCTTTTTGTGCCATCCCTACATTCTTACCATTTTTGTAGAAAATTTTTAACCCTTTTGTTCCGGAGTTTATAATTCCCGCCGAACCCCTAAATGCGAGATAAAATGGCGGCGCCCGGAAATATACAAAGTGGGCTCGTAGCGTAACTTCTAGTGCTGTCTTTCGGCCGAAACGGTAGCAGTAAGTATTTTATCGTGTACAGCTGTGTCCCACAAGAACTTCAGGTCGTTCTTGTCCTTCGCCGCTTACCTCGCACAGGATAAAGACGGCCTGTTCGGTGGAGAAGACGGAAATGAAGTTGACGCTTGAGTGTACGGCACAACGCTGAAGGTAAGGACTTCTCAGTCTATCGCTGTCACCCAGTAAGAAGGTTTGCCGCTTTTGACTCTTCGTCATTGTACTTAACTCTCACTGACTGCTATAGTCGCTGATATTGGCGACCGAATTATGTCTTCGTACTAGCTGCAAATTTCGGCGCTCGACTGCGACCCGTGGGAAGAACTAGAAGATGAAATAACCTTCCTGGTGATAGCTCAGTCACTGCCGCATATTCGTTTAAAGCAGCGTTTCTGTGCAAGACTAGTAGCGTGAGAAACACAACGTTTAATGCGAGTCTTCGGCCATGACGTCTATAGACGTCATCCGGAATTACGCACAAGCTATTTCATGACGTCTATAGACGTCATCCGGAAATAAAGGGTTAATCTTCTCTAGTATATATGCAATATACCATCACTAGCACTACCAGGAGCGTACCTAGTACCCTATCAACTGGATACTATGCAAGAAAAATGATACAAACTACAGAAATCTACAGCAGCTTGCACTTTTAGAAGAAAGCGTTTCTAAAAAAAACATTAATCAGGTAACTAATATACAATAGGATGTTTAGTACAATAATCACAATTAGTTACGACTAAAAGCTTACTTTGGGAGACATACATTGCTGCATTGAACTCGTTAAACATTCATCTTCATCACTGCATATTGATCAATAAGTATATGACACATGAATTTAATGTAAATTGATAAGTGATGGATACTTCTGCAACAGTCGGAGGCAGCAACATGGTGGGGGTTGGATTTTGCGAGAAAGAGACTGAAGTAATAGAGGGGCAGATTGGAAGAATGCAAAAATTTCGGTTCTGAAATTTCTTCGACATAATTTTTATTTGAATACTCAGAAAAACAGACAACCTTTGCTACTGGCTTATATACTATGTACGTAGCTAATGGTCTAAAACAAGCATTGTGGTTGCTGATTAGACAAAATGCTAGGTGTATTATGGTTCGTCTCAGCACTACTATCGTGGGAGTTACTCTTCTGCTTGAGTCCAAAAGTGCTGAAAAGCTGATGGTAAACTGTTTAACTGAAGAAATGATTTAAGCTAGTGGGAGGTTGGCAGGTTATCGATTTTCGCTCTGTTCCGCTATGATAGGGTAGGTGTGTACTATACATATAATAGTAGTGATAACTATTCTTTGAATGGTCAAAACACATATGCATTCTGGCTAACATATGACTATACCAAAAATTCGTCCCAGCACTAATTGGATGAGATGGGAAAAGGGTAGTGCATGAAGAAACTATAGACCACTTCATAATTATATGACGTCACAATACGAAACACTATTGCTGCAACACCAGAAGTGTTGGCACAGGCCGTCGTGCTTAGAAGGCAACCATTTGTCCCAAAATACAGCCACTGTCCAATGCTTCGAAGCTCTGGATCCGCAGGGAAGACAAGGAACTGCACTGCAGAGCCTTTCGTGTATCTGTTTGTACAGTTAATGACACTATAACTGACTGGCATTGCGTTTTGAAGAAGTTACGCTTGAAACTATTACTGTTTCTAGTGCTCGCACCAAAAATCTTGCCAACATATTGAAAAATGGACGAATTGTGATGTCATATGTGAAGTGTCTTATAGGAAGAAGTGGAGTATGGAAGAAGAATTGCAAGACCTAGACAGATGGATTGATAGGTTTAACTAACTCCTCTTTACATTAAGCTTATTATAATGAGGCTATGTAGGTTGTTTTCTGTCCTCACTAATCTCCAAAACTGACCATATATAGAATTCACAGCAGACACAAGTTGTGTGCAAATATCGCAAGTGTCAATGACCAGCAGCAGTGCCTACACTGACAGCACTTATAGCAGAGATGTGTAGAATCATGCAAACAACACCAGCACGATTGTCTAGCATGCATTGAAAATGCCTTACTTAAAGAGAAACTTGAACAGCCAGAAAGCAGAAATTATTGAACATCACGCATAGCCTTAAACAAGCTAGAGCCACTGACTGGTGTGTGTGACCAATAGTGTGCTGGCATGAACAAAGGACTTACAGGAGCACAGAAATGTTTTTGTCAACTGCTGTCTGTTTGTCTCGATCTTACTGTCAGTAGCTACGGTGTTGTACACAGTTTGATCATGTCCTAGCTTCGCGAAGTCTGGTTGAAGTTGGGTGCGTTGCACACATTCACATCTTCTGTACCCACCATGGCCGATGCCTCATGATCTCTTAAGATAGTCCCGTTACTCGACGTCAGACTGGGCTATGTATCTACTATCCTTGTCCTGTAGAAGAGCTACAAGTTAGATTTGCGCTCTTGCACTTTGGGCGAGCGCACAAGTCAACAAAAGAAAATACAATCAGATCTCCTAAGGCTTTCAATAACATTAAGGACACAGTCAAATGTTGCACAGGTGCAGCAAGACCGAGAAAGCAGTCGGCAGCTAGCTAGAGTGCTGCAACTATTGCAACTAATACAAAATATCTATATTCATTACTATACCACATAGTATGTGTGGCAGTCAAGGTTAGAATGCGAACATTAGACCAATTTTTCAAAATCGAGTTTTTGAGATATTCTGACATAACAAGTCTTCGTCTATCTCTGTACCACGTTTTGGACAAGTGAATACATGCCCATCAGCCAGTCTGAGGTGCTGGACCATCACCTGCTGCATGTTGGAGAGCTGGTACATCCAGCACAACCAGGCGGTCTTGAACAGGGAGCAAGGAACCCTACTGGAAGTGTATGCGGCGCCGTCACCTTGTTTCTTTCTTTTCTTTTTATCTGATTGTACATTGGTTTTGTAAGTATAGTAAATAACTTGACTCAGCACTGATATACATGGGATCATGCCGCGAGTATGTGCATGGGTACCCCAAGGAATGATTGGTATGTCCCTATGTGCATTGGTGTTGAGTCGGGTTATTTGCCTTATATTTTGGCTTTTAATATTCATCTTACTGTATTGTAGTGTTTATGTATCTATATACGTAGTCCATTATTTTATTGTTAATTATATTCATACATTCCATCACCACTGTCACATTCCATCACATGTCAACACCTATCACCACACCTTATTTATACAGTCTGAGTGTTTCACTGATGAAGGTGGCTGTATAGTCACGGAAACGTTTGAATTACTGTAAAACGTGGGCTAGTGCGTACCAAAGGATCACGACTGATTTACCTGACCACTCAGGACTGTACAAATGCCATATTGCTCACTTCAGATTTCAACCATCAAAGGATGTCCTAAATTCACTATTCAGGGAATGATAGGTCGTACTCAGTAACGTGACACAACAGTCCATACTTATACTCACGAGGGTCTGGGTAGGAGCAGCGCTGTTCCTCTATAACATGCACCTACACAGTTTAGATTGTGTTTGTATCCTGAGATTAGATCATCACCATACAGCAAGAAAACTGTAAAACAGTTCCAAGTGAAAGGGAACAAAGTTAAAGGTGGATCCAGAACATGCAGTTAATCTGCTATAATTATGTATTAAGAGATGAGCACAAGAAAATCAAGAATAGAGGAGTTAAGCTGGGTGGCATACTGATATTACCATATACATATTGAGGTATGGTGGTAATGCCAGTTTAGTTCTTCAACTTCCTGCCAAATGTACTAGGCAACAGATAAGATACATTGTGCTGCTGCTGACTGTTTTGATTGAGCGTTGTGAGTGTGTCATTGATTCACAGTTTTCACACTATTTCACAATTTCTGCAGCAAATTAGAAGGGACTGGAGGACAATGTAGGCAGTAACAATTACAAAGTAGCACCTACAAAGGGGCCACTCAAGGGCAGACTATAAAACGGCATACCATGATATTTTTGCAATAACGTATACTGGAATGAAACTTCAATATCGCCTAGCACAGCAGGCAGTCTGAAGGTCTGACAGCAACTTCAATATTGCCTAGCACAGCAGGCAGTCTGAAGGTCTGACAGCAACTTCAATATTGCCTAGCACAGCAGGCAGTCTGAAGGTCTAACAGCAAAGCTAGCTTTGAAGTGCATTACCTTTGCACAAGTGAGATTTGTAACATTCATAGGGTCAATTCTGCACTTTGAGTATTGCTATTTGCATGGCTGTGTAAAAGGGTGAAAAAGGAGTAATGCCGAATGCAAGCAACTGACCAACAGTGGGCTAACAATGTGTCAAGAGAGAAGAATGCAGCTCTCAGGTGACAATGGAAAGCTAAAAGCATTTCGACGTGGGGTACATCAAAGACAATTGATTGAAGACGGAAAAAGACAATGTAAATGTGGTGGTGGAACGCCTGCAAGGTTGTGACTAGAGTTTGATAAAGAAGAACAGGAGCCTACACCAATTGTGGATAGTAGGGCATTGCATTGCAGAACGTGGAAGGAGACCTCAGAATCATGTTGAGTCATCAAACATGTGCGTACTAGTATAAGTAAGTGCTATTAAAATGCGAAGAAACCTTTGTGGCTAGGTATAGACATGACTAACAATGATTTGAATTCACTAGCCAAGAACTGATTCAATAAAAGCCAAACGTTTCGACAGCCATACAGCTGTCTTCATCAGTGGCATAATACAACACAGGGGGTGTGAGCTCGCTTAAATATACTAATGACAGGAAGTGAAAAAGTGGTGTGAAGTTAAAAACGGAAGTGACAGCTGAAGCATGCATGGGGATGAATGGGAGAAGTTTACACAAGTAAATGGGTTAAAAAAGGGGGTTGTAAACCTGGGGCATTGAGCCATTGTCTCTGTTCAGTGGGTCAGACTGGGACCTGATGTGCACTGACTCCAGGACCAATCTCTGGTGGATGTCGGGATGGTGGTCAAGTACCTTGGTGTTGCACCATCCCGACATCAGAGATTGGTCCTGGAGTCAGTGCACATCAGGTCCCAGTCTGACCCGCTGAACAGAGACAATGGCTCAATGCCCCAGGTTTACAACCCCCTTTTTCAACCCATATACTTGTGTAAACTTCTCCCATTCATCCCCATGCATGCTTCAGCTGTCACTTCCGTTTTTAACTTTGCGCCACTTTTTCACTTCCTGTCATTAGTATATTTAAGCGAGCTCACACCCCCTGTGTTGTATTATGCCACTGATGAAGACAGCTGTTTGGCTGTCGAAACGTTTGGCTTTTATTGAATCAGTTCTTGGCTAGTGAATTCGAATCATTGTTAGTCTTGCTATTAAAATGTCCTGAACAGGCATTCAAAAACTAATCCTTTGCCATTCAAATAAGCCACGACCCCAGTACGCAGGCATTCATTAGGGACAGACACACTGCACTCTGTTCTTAATACCACAGGACCAAATCACAGATAAATAGCCACCTATGCGACACAGAATCTAAATTTTTGTCCACTCACCTGCAGCATTGTGCTTCCCTTCCTCAACAGTTGCAAGAGAGTTGGCAGCTTCCTTCAAATCTGAACAAACATGAAGGGCAATATGTAACAGCAAAGAACAAGCACACGTAAAAATGGCTACATGTATGATGCATCATTGAATGTAGTTCACTGTTAGTATCACGCGCCAGCCCCTACCTTGGCATTGCTATGATTGCAAAATCGTGACGGATTCTTTACGATTGCCCAACAGTAGCAACGCAAAGGTAGGGGCAGGCGCGCGAGTCTAGTTCACTGCCATATGCTGGTTTGCATACACGTACATTATCCATTACACAAATTATTTCTGGCCAATGTGTTAGCATGGTCGTGCTGTTATTAAGCCACATTGGAATAAATTCCTACTGCGTGGTAAACAAGGTGCACAGCTTATAATTGAGTAAAGAATGGACAGAAGCTCAGTGTTCTGGCCAGAATTTTGAAATAGGGAGGGGTGCAGGGGTGGAGTCTAAAGCACTAGTCTCAAATCTAGCCCCTATCTTCGCGAGTGTCGCTATTGCACAATCAATTGCACGCGGAGGAGAGGCAGGATTTGAGACACTAAAATTTAATGCGGAAATGGGCACATGTGGGGCGAAACTCGTATCCGTCGATCGTCTTCAGCAGCTGGACGTTATGCCACCGAAAGCAAAGAAACGAAAGATACAGGCAGGTCAGCTAACCTTGTTTTGGACATTCGACTGATCAAGGCGCTGCCTTGCAGTTGTCCCGTCCCTCGCCTTCCTCCGCTCATCCTGAGGAGGAACCGCCGTGTGACTCCGACACGGAGCAGGCTAGTGCTACTCCGAATGTCCCACAGGAGAGGAGAGGAGACGTCGCATCGTGGCGGAGCTTTGCCGAGAGTAAATGGTCCTCGAAGCATCCGTGGTTCGATATACAACCTGATGGTGTTTACTGCCGATATTGCTCGCACGCAGGAAGCTCCGTTAGAAGCGGCTCTGTTGTTTTCGTAGCTGAGCCATTCACCGGTTGTTGACCTGATAAACTCGCTAAGCACGAGCAGGGTAAGACTCACCAGCAAAATGAGGAAGCCTATTGAGAGTGGCAAACTAGGGAAGCTTCCAGGCAGACCTTGCCTACCATTTTTTATGAGGCTAGCATGCAAACGGTCGATGAGAAGGCTTTCATGGACGGATTGCGGTGCATGTACTTTCTCAATAAGAGAGAAATTGCACACACAACCAACTTTTCCAGTTTGAAAGAACTGTGCATGCTGCTAGGCAATGACTCTCTCCCCCTCTTGCGAAAAGGAGCTAATGTGAATTATAATTCCGAACAGGCAATGGCAGAGATGGTGGAAGCTATTGGTGTTAGCTTAGAAGAGCAATTTCTCTGTGAAGTTCAGGCTTCACCATACTATTCCATTATCATTGATGAAGCAACAGATATTTCAGTCACTAAGCAGCTTGGGTTATGTATTCAATACCTGGGAGAGGGTGGTGAGACTTGTGTGAAATATCTGAAGCTTATGGAGCTATCCAAGGGCACGGCAGATGTCATTACTGATGCTATTGTGGATTACCTAACCTCCAAGGCTCCGGTTGTGTTAGATATTCAGAAAATGGCTGGAGGTGCTTGTGATGGAGCATCTGTAATGCTTGGAGTGCATAATGGTGTGGTCAGTAGGCTGCAGACTAAGGCCCCCCATTTCATACATACCCACTGTGCAGCACACCGATTGTCCCTTGCAGCTTCGCATGCTAGTTCAGCTTCCAAATGGGTTCAATGCTTTGAGAGCATGTTGAACCAAATTTATGCATTTTTTTCGCGAAGTTCAACACGAACTGCTGAGCTTCTTGAGGTACAGAAGGTTTTAAAGGAACCCCAGTTGAAGCTGCAGAGAGCAACTGAAACCCGCTGGCTATCACACCAGTCTGCAGTGGATGCTCTTAGGAGGAGCTATCAGGCAGTTAAAATTGCACTAGAACAGGAGGCCATTAAAGGAGATGTCACTGCTATATGTCTTTCCTTGGAGTTATCCAAACCTACCTTTGTAGCCGCCCTTCTGCTTTTATCAGATGTACTTGCCATTTTAGGAAACCTTTCCCGAACCTTTCAAATAGAAGGGCTCAACCTCATTTTGGTAGAGCAGTGAATCACCTCTTTTCTTACATCATTGTCAGATCTGAAAGCAGACCCTTTTAACCCATTTCTTCCGGAGTTTATAACTCCCACCGAACCCCTAAATCCGGAGATAAAATGGCGGCGCACGGAGATATACAAAGCGGGCTCGTAACGCAACTTCTAGTGCCTTCTTTCGGACGAAACGGTAGCAGTAAGGATTTTGTCGTGTACAGCTGTGTCCCAGAAGAACTGTAGGTCGTTCTTGTTCTTCGCCGCTTACCTCGCGCAAGGATGGAGACAGCCTGTTCTGTAGAGAAGAAGGATATGAAGTTGATGCTTGAGTGTGCGGCGCAACACTGAAGGTATGGACTTCTTAGTCTATCGCTGTCACCCAGTAAGAAGGTTCGTCACTTTTGACCCTTTGTGATTGTACTTAGCTCTCACTGACTGCTATAGTCGCTGATATTGGCGACCGAATGATGTCTTCGTACTAGGTGCAAATTTCGGCGCTCGACTGCGACCCGCGGGAAGAACTAGAAGATGAAATAACCTTCCTGGTGAAAGCTCAGTCACTGCCACATATTCCTTTAAAGCAGCGTTTCCTTGCAAGCCTAGTAGCAAGAGAAACATAACGTTTAACGCGCACCTTCGGCCATGACGACTAAGACGTCATCCGGAATTACGTACAAGCTATTTCATGACGTGAAAACACGTCATCCGGAAATAAAGGGTTAAGGGTGGGTACCTATCCACACTTCCAGAAATGCTCTCTACTCAAGGTATCACTGCACCACTAGACCAGGAGTCATTTAAAATGCAGGCTCAGAGCTACATTGCAAGAGTGATCGAAAATATTAAGAGTCATTTTCCACAAGTGCACCTGCTAACATGCCTAGGTTACTTTGACCCACGCAATGTTGAAAAGGTTACCCTAACTGCAATGCTTGAGGTGGGAGAAATGCTTTCTATTGATGGGCACAAGCTATGGCAGGAATTCACTGAATACAAATCTCTAGTTAAGACCCTTCCAAAAGAGAGATTAGAATTTCATTGAAGTTCTTGCACTTTCCTTCTAATAAGGAGACTATGGCAGTGGCCTATCCACTGAATTTTGACATACTTGCCAGGATAGCAGTGCTACCTGCTTCAAGTGCAGAGGTTGAAAGGGTGTTCTCAGCCATGAAGAGAATTAAGACTCCTGTACGCAATAGGCTTAAGACTGGTACACTCGATCATCTCCTACGAATATCAATTGAAGCACCTGAGGTCAAAGATTGGGACCCCTTACCAGCACTGAAAAAGTGGGAATCATGGGGAAATAGACGAATTCAAAAGTCATGACTCGTGTGGGTACATAATGAAACTCTGCATGTGGGCACTATTAAATTTTGGCTATTTGAAGCAATTGTACTGCATATGCATACCCGATTCCTCGTATAGATGAGACACCGGACACCTTGGCAGGCACACGCATCTTTACCACACCTGACTAGCTGAGTGGGCACTGGCAAATAGCAATGCATACAGCAGACAAAAAAGACAGCTGTGTGTATCCAAGATGGACGATTTGAGTTCAATGTCATGCCTTTTGGCCTCTGCAATGTTTCAGAGGCTGATGGACTGCGTCCTGGTTGGCTTACAGTGGGAGAGCTGCCTAGTCTACTCTGATGATGAACTTAAATTTCACACGAAAACGTTCAGTTCCTAAGTAAATTAAAAATGGTGGTGTAACAAAATCGCCGGTGATAACAGCAGCAACTTACTGAGCTTTCTACAAGTTGGCACACAGATGATGAGCACCTCAATCATTTCCGCTGTAAGAAAGGAGGGACCTTGAATATTTCGACAGGAACTTAACCCTTTGAGCTTGCTCCTGGCGGAAGAAGGTAAACATGCTATACGTATGTTGATGCATGCAGTGAGCTACGATATATCACTGAACACAGCTGGTAGTGATGTGAAACAATGCTAGGAGATGTAATAGCTCTACAGCTAGCCTCTAACCAACTTGCCGCTTCTTCTGCAGTTATCTGTTTGCGAAGTTTCTAGCTTTGCGACCTTGCGCAACTCTTGGTAAAGTTCAGCGCTTCATTGCGCATTGTGTGTGCACTCAAGAGAGACAAAATGCCAGTCAAAGGATAGCCAGAAGACTATTGAATATGCTACAAACTACTCAAAGCGTTGCCCTTTCACAGCAGCCGAAAATGCCATGAAAGTGTGCGCATTCGTCCTTCATGCATATATGCGTCAATGGCACTTACACGCATGCAACTATTTGATGCATATATGCGTCATTGGTAATTAAAGGGTTAAGCTGAAGACAGGCAAATGCACTTTTTGTCAGAAGGAGGTGGTCTTTCTTGACCACATTGTGTTGGAGGAGGGCGTTTCCACGGATCCTGCTAACGTACAGGGTATTAACAGCTGGCCTACCCCAAGCAAGTTCAGCAATTACTAGGTTTGTGCAATTACTTCCATCGCTTTATCCAGGACTTCGCTACCATGGCCAAGCCACTTCATCGGTTGACTGAGAAGACTTGTGAGTTTCAGTGGTCCAACCAGTGTGCAGAAGCCTCTTGGAAGCTGTCGCAGGCGTCCATCCTTGCCTTCCCTGACTTCACCAAAACCTGAATACGGATGTCAGTAATGACGAAATTGTGGCATTTCTCTCACAGAAGGATGATAGCAGAGAGACAGTTGTCGCGTATGCCAGTCGGGTGCTCAGCAAGGCCAATAAGAGATACAAGGAGAGAGCTGCTGGCTGTTGTGACATTCCTTCAACACTTCCGCCCATATCTCCTAGGACGCCACTTCATAGTAAGGACAGACCATGAATTCCTCACCGGTGGTGGTACATAGTTGCAAGTAGAGGTGAAGGTATGTACATATGAAACCTGCACTGGCACTTGAGCAACTTGCACTGTGTGGTTTTAATTATAGCAACTTGCACTGTGTGGTGGTAGTCTGCAGTGGTGATAGATGTATGTGGAGGCAGAATCTATCTTTCTACATATCTAAATAAAAATCTATGTATCTGTACGTAAGTAAATCTAACCTGTAATAACAGTGGGAGGTCTGTTAAATGAAGCTCCCACTCATGATACAGGTCACCCTACTAGATCTCATGGAGTGATCAAGGGTTGGCCAGTGGTTTCATGTGAATCAAGTGTCAGTGCTGCAATTTGTACATATTACACATAGAAGGCAATGCTCTGCACTGTACACACACACACGCACACACACACACATATACACATACACACACATGTGAGAGTCGCCAGTAGAAATCGCACCTTAGCGAGTTTTGGTGATTTTGACTTTTCGCCATCAGCAGTTACCACTACACCTTCTGCACCATTCTACAAAGTTTCTGAGCTCTGCGCGCTTGCGCGATGAAGAAATTCGCGAGTAAATGACCCATCTTAGAGATTTATCCGTGAGCAGTATAGAAGTTTCTGGTATAACCGCCCGTATACTAAGGAACCAGGGCTATAAAATGGTGGCCTTCTAATAGGCATAGCTGCTTCATTCGCCGTCAGTCCGTCTTTTCGCAAGTTAACTTCATCTGGGACCATCTCAGGCAAAGATCCAAGTTATCTAGATAAGTCTAAGCTAGAACAAGACAGGTCTAGAAATGTTCGCACACTCTAGGAAGTGACTATGCGTAAAGGGTTGCCAAATTGTCGCTTTTGCACTATGGATAGAGTATGCTACAAGCGTTTGTTACTGTTTAGGTTAGTTAACACGTTCATGTATTCGTGCAAGTGTCTTCAAGGTGTTAAAACTTGAGCAACGGGCTAAATATAGTTTAACAATTTGGTAGAGGCTCATTGCTACGGCATAGGTAGGACCGGGCAAATTGTTGAGCAATCACGTAGCAGTGAAAAACTGATAGAATGTAGACGTTTCGACCGCAAAGATCTTCGTCAGTTACAATGCTGAAGAAGGTGAGCGATTGGCCTAATATATACATCAACCTAGTGACGTTATAAGGGCCGGGAATGTCTTTGATGAGGTGACAGGTGACAGGTCATGAGTGATAATAATAATAATGAATAACAAAAATAATAACACTAATAGTAATACTAATACTAATAATACTAATAATACTACTACTACTACTACTAATAATAATATATATATATAAATAAAAGATACAACCTGGTTACAACAGAGTAAATAGTAATGAAATCAACAAAGGATAGTAAATAACAAGATGAAAATCATCAGTTAATCACGCTCCACCCGGCCCTCGGACATCGCGAGGTCCACAGCACTCATGTCAATGCGGCCTGGGCGGTGGAAGGATGACCTAGCACTCCTGAGGCATGTGATAGCTGATCGCAGGAGGGCAAAGCTGAGGCGGCAACGAAGCAATTCCATCACCATGCTGTAGGTGGAGTGGTGTTTCTCGGCTTGCAGGGCTGCCAGCCTTTGGAAAAAGTTGGTCGCACAGGGACCTGCTCCACCGGTGCAGGACAACACTAGGGGAACAAAGGAGGCGTGCTCCACTTCGCGTATTCGTTCTTCATACTTGCGCCTCTTCTCACGTTCATGCCGCCGATAGCAGGTTGCTGTCTGCAGGGTTCTGTTCGAGGGGGCGTAGGGGTTAAAAACCCTCACATCAAAAAATGCCCTCTCAAACCTCCCTCCCCAGAAGCCGCTTGCTGCAACATCCAGTCTGGCATTGTCCTCAGTTGTAGCATTGCGAGTAGATAGTGTTTCACCCGACAGTGGTTGCAGGCGTGGTTCGATGCATACATCATGGCATACCTCGGTGAGGAGACTGGCGGTGAGGTCGCGTACTTCATTGTGCCGAATGATTGTGACTCCTCCGGTTGGACATGACAGAGCATGGTCTGTGGTGAAAACTGCACCGCAAACACATACTCTTGGCAGATCGGCAGGTGTCCAATTGTAGCGAAGGCAGAGTGCAAGGATGTGCAAGGATGTGCAAGTGCATGTGAAGTGCATGTGAAGTGCAAAGCCATGGGCAGCAAATGGGAGGGCAGTCACCCAGCTGTAGGCACCCTTCTCACTGGCCAGTTCAGCAGCTCTCTGTAAGTGCTGGGGCAAACGGGTCTTCAATTCAGCGGCGGCCTCCTCTTGTCGCTTGCGCCGTTCTGTACGCAGTGAAGACTTAATGGATTGTTGCTGTTGTCTGGAGTCTCCAATGTCATCCCTCTGCAGGATGATGATTGCAGTCAGGGGTGCCGTCAGGCGCAGTGAGAGTGTGTGCTCCTCAGACATGGTTGTAGGATTCACCAGTCCCAGACCGCCATGGCGCGCGGGAAGAGCCAAGAGCTCACCTTCCAGATCAGAAACTCCGCTCTGTCCAGTCAGGGCTGGAAGGAAGTGCTGGCGAATGGAGTCCTCGAGTGGCTGTAGCAATGGCGCGGTACCCTCAATAGTTCGCAGGAAATACATCCAGTGGCCAATAAGGCCATGAGTGAATGCTGCGAAGGCTGCATGAGGCTCAGACTTGGCAATGGATGCAAGCTTGTCGAGCTCAGCCTTCCACATAACGACCTTCTCCTGAACATAATAACGTAATACTAATAATGGATAATATGTAATGTGTAATAATACTAATACTGATAATAATGGGTGTTGTGAGGGGGGGGAGGGACACAGACCTACTAGGACCCATGGGTTAGTCAGGGAGGGTTCAGGACCGGGTTCCATATTGTGGACAACTGTAGGCCACCGTCCAGGTTCATGGTCTTCTCACTCAACAGTAGGGCTGTCCGCAGGGTGTTTTCCTCCAGGTGCTCCATGTACAGGTTAGCGAGGACAGGTGAAAGAGGGGAACCCATGGCTGCTCCGTCTGTTTGTTCAATTTTGTATTCGATGTTCTTGTCTTTCTCTTCTTGGCGTTTCTTCCCTTAGCTAGTAATGAATATGCCACTATTCCCGCCGATAAGAACTAGTTGCCACCTTGGGTCGATGGAAGAACGACGATTTTCTTTCCGTAAACTTTATTGGCCATTTTCTCAAAACCGTAATTCGCGCTAAGGTGCGATTTCTACTGGCGACGCTCACATATACGTACACACATACTTGTACTTGGATTGACCACAGCCAGAACTGGCTACGTGGCCCCCATTCAGAGGGTGGCCCCGTTGGCAGCAAGGACACCACCCGTATTTCCACAGCTGCGAGGCCCCCTCAGTGCATCGGGGTACTCATCTATGGGCTTGCAAGACCCATGAGATGAGGGAGGTGGAGTACGGCCTTGAGTGATGGAGTGTCAAACATTGGTAAGTGTGCTAGCACCTAAGAGAAAAATTACACAAGTCTTTACTCTTCCAGGTGGTGTATGGTTCACAAGTACACACACACACACACACACACACACACACACACACACACACACACACACACACACACACACACACGTACCTACAGAGCAGGAAAACGTACAAAAGCAACTACAAACATGCACAGCAAGCAGGTACGTACGATCACCTATACACGAAGTTTGCCGATTCCTGTGGATACTGAAGGCTAAAGAGCTGTTCGTTCGAGCGAGCTCTGGGCACGCCATTTGTTAATTAAGACGATTTGAAAGCGATATCGTGTGTGCTGAGGCTTTTCCACGCTACAGACACTTGCCAAACCTTAGTGTATGTGATTCACGGCACTCAACCACTTCTGCGCCGCTCCTGTCACTTATCCGTGGCAACGGTGTTAAGGTCTTTGAGACGGCAGCCATTGAAAACAATGCTGGAACCAAGACGGCAAGCGATGGTGCACTTACCAACAGAAAATTATGCAAATGGTTGGCCAGAAGATGGAGTGGCCATGTGTGCCACGTGTAGGAGCCTCCTTCTTCGAAAAATAGACTCAAACGTTTCGCACAATAGAAATGCCTCCATTTGCAATGCTTAATCAATACTCGACCATTATAAATGTTGGTACAGTAATACTGCTATACTTATTATGTTATATATTTAGCCTCCTAACTAAGAGGTGTAAGTGCTAATTAAGAAATCCTGCTAATGAAAGGGGCTTAGAGAGCACTTGGCCAGGTGCTCTGAGTTTCATGATTTTCCAGCAACTTTGTCAGGACAGAAGGTGCAAAGGTCAGGACCAGCATCAGCGCAAGTCGGTAAGGGATGCAGCAACAACATTCAACTACAACCATTACCACCACCACCGACCAGGACCAACCCAGCACAATGCAGCAATCACTGCAACTTGCGTATATAAGGGCACACAAATTCCTTACAAAAACCCTTACGCAAGATGCAGTCGTACACACAAACACACACACACATGTGTCTACAGCGCAGGAAAACGCACAAAAGCATCTACAAACATGCACAGCAAGCAGGCACTATCACCTACACACAAAATTTGCTGATTCCTGTGGATACTGAAGGCTATCAAACTGCTCGTTTGAGCGAGTTCGAGTGAGCTCTGGGCGTGCCATTTGTGTAGACGATTTCAAAGCGCTAATGCGCTGAGCTTTTCCATGCTACAGGCACTTGCAAACCTTAGCGTATGTGTTCTGTGTCGATCCGGTCACTTTTCCGTGGCAACAGTGTAAGGACCTTCAAAATGAATTGAATACAACAGTGGGACCAAGACAGCAACTGATGGCGCGCTTTCTGGGAAAATATTATGCACCATGTTGACCCATGCTCGACTTGCCACCCAAAGGCAGTGTGAAACTCTTCTCCTTCGAGGAAGTCACTTTCAAAAGTTGTTCACCATATAAATATCTCGCATGTAGTGCTTTGCTAATACCGAAGAATATAAATGCAAGCACAATTATATTGCTGTAGTATCTATATTATTCACTTGGCTGTCTATCTGGGACAGCGAACCGCGAATTAAGAAATTCCTCTCATGAGTAGTCTTATGGACCACCTCACTATGTCTACAAAGTTTCATTGCCATGTGCCAACATTTTTATTTGTATTGACTACGCTATCTATCAATACTAATGTATCATACGTGATATGGTATTCTAGGAAAATTTATATTGCCACTTTGCCTGCAATTTGCAGGAGACAAAAAGCCTAAATAAAACATCTGCCTAATTTAAATCCATTAACTCTTACGTGCCTGCGTTTTTTACGCATGACGTTTCCATTGCTGCCGAAGCAGGTCCATATGGGACATAATTTAGTCCACGTGTTCTGCGCCGTGTATCTCGGTCCACGGGACATAAAATTCAGCGCACCGTGCATCACATGAGAAAGCGAGGCGCGGGATTTTCAATGATATATGATTTACCTGGTCTTGTGTAGCGAAAAAGTCGGCTATGGCTCTGCAAAAGTTCCGTGTCGCCGAAGCCATTGGCCTTTTGCCGGTGTGTGGTTCCGACGATGAAGAGGAGCTCAGCGAAGATGAAATAATTGGTGACTTCGTGACAGAAGGTGGCGAGAGCGTTGTTCTGTCACGAAGTGGTGAAATGTTGTCTCAAGTGCCAGCAATGACTGTGGCTCCTCTCGCCTCGGAGATAGACTCTTTGCTACTTGGGGAGGAAGATGACGACGTTGCAGAAGAAGGTGGGGATTGTGGGGAAGGTAGTGCAGCAAATAGGCATGATAAGACTGGGAAGGACGACAGTGGCCCTGCTCCATTTGTGTTCAATTAGGCTGAGGCACCAGCCAACAGCATTGAACCTGCCAGAGTTTAGGGAGCCAACTGGTCCATCCAATGAAGCTAAACTTGCCAAAACACCCCTTGAGTTTGTATACCAGTTTGTATAGCTTTATGACTTTCTTTATGCTGCCACACCATGGTAACTAATTACATTTCATGCGCTTAATTAAATTCCCGAGTCGTTAACTAATTAAATGATATTGGGTGTCCCTATACCAATTATGTTCCAAAATGGAGATAATTGTCCAAATGTAGTCAGTATAAGTTTTGGCTATTAAAATGCAGGCACAGAAGTATTATAGAACATCCGTCGCAAATGGACCTGCTCAGGCATAGAAGAGTTAAATTCCTCATACTTTATAGGCATACCAAGAGTTTAGCCACCAAGGCCACCAGGGCCCCATTCAATTATATTATTTATCTATTTATTTACACCACGTAAATTACAACCACACAGTGCAAGTTGCTCAAGTGGCAGTGCAGGTTTCTTAATTATGTACATATACCTCCACCTCCACATGCAACTACGCACCACCACCCACCACTGACCACCACCACACAAGTGCAAGTTGCCCGGGTGCAAGTGCAGTATTTGCGTCAGTGGCTGGATGAAAAAAAACCACCAGCGCAAGTTGCAGAGGGTGATGCCACCATGTGTGCAAGTGGACTATCTGCGCTAGTGGCTGAATGAAAAAGCACCATGAGCGCAAGTTGCAACTGGTGACAACCACCGCTTGAGCAAGTGGAATGTTTGCACCAGTTGAAAGAAGGGAAACACCACAAGCACAAGGTCCAAAGGTCAGGATGTAAGGTGCAAAGGTCAGGATACAAGGTGCAAAGGTCGGGGCCAGCATCAGCGCTAGTCGGTACGGGATGCAGCAACAACATGCAATTACAACCACCACCACCACCGACCATGCAGATATGACCAACACAGCACGATGCAGCAATCACTGCAAATTGTGTGAGGGCTAGGTTAGTAGGGTGAATGGTGGGCCTCAGGAGTTCGTGGTGATGTAATACAATCTAAGGAGATGTAATAGCACTACAGCTAGCCTCTAACCAACTTGTCGCCTCTTCTGCAGTTATCTGTTCGCGAAGCTAGACACTTCGCAGCCTTGCGCAACTTCTGGTAAACTTCGGTGCTTGATTGCGTATCACGTGTGCAATCGAGAGAGACAAAATGTCAGCCAAAGAATAGCCAGAGGACTACTGAATTAGCTATTAACTACTCAAAGCTGTTGTCCTTACATAGCAGCTGAGAATGCCGTTACAGTGTTTGCCTTCGTCCTTCGTGTATATAAGCATCACTAGCACTTACGTGTATGCAATTATTTGACGCATATATATATATATACATCATTGGTAATTAAAGGGTTAAGGACTAATCACATGTGTGAGTGTTTCAGGTGTAACTTGTCAGCGCAATTCCTGGCTTCGAAGTTGCTTACGGTGAAGACGCCATTTTGCGCACCCTACGTGTTAGAGTTTATTGTTGCATAGCAATTACAGTCATTGTTGGGCATTCGCAAGATCGTCTTTAACATTTCCCTACTATTGAAGCTTCAAATCAGGATTCTCCAGCATAAATATCGCTTCCGCTGTGGGCGCCATTTTTGTACTTCTTGCGTGAAGGGTTTTACCTTTGTATACAATCTGCAACCTTTCTCAGACCATAGTGAGGCATTCTCAACATTGTTTAAAAGATTTCACCCCTTTCAAAGCTTACTAATTTATTCCAGCACTAGAAAATGTCGCTTGTGAGGCCCAGTCAAACTAGAATCAATTATTTTGTCACTTCCGTCAATCAAGTGATAATTGAAATTGCGGGTAAAGGGTTAAAATTATACTAATCAATTAATCAAATCAATACAGTAGGCAATTATTATGATAAGGGGGTTATGAAAATAACAATGTACAGAAGCTTGGGTAAGTAATGTATATTTCTAAAATGTTTGAGTGGCTAGGCATGACATGGCAATACTTCTGAAAATACAAGGAAATAGTCAAAGAGATGAGCAAGCTAAGCAAGAGTGTGTGACATAATTGCTATCACAGTGGAAGTTCCCTGTCGTGCGCAGATATCCCCATGGAGTTGGTGCCCAGTGTGACTATACCTTGAGGCTCTTCATGGATGTTCTATCACTCAAACATAGACTAGCCTATATCTTGTGTTCAAGCAGCTATCAGATGTCGACTGTGGCAGTTGATAATGAAAATTGAAAGTTAGACCGCTGTGTACAAAGTGCAAATATGGCACTTAAAAGTTGTCCAAAATTGCGATTTCAATCTGCTCTAAAGTGCTTGATTGATACTTTCAATGATATATATCTTTGACTCTTAATATATCACTGCATAATGACGTCCTCCAGATGCTAAACAAGAGCAAGAAAAGTACCCTATGAATTAAACATAACCTCATTAAGCCCTACAGGTAGCCACATTTCCCTCTCATCAATATTTAGGTATCGTGAAGGAGAAAGATTTGCCTACCAGGCCTACTTGTAAGGCCTGTATCTCCTTCCAGGGAAGGGGTTTGCCTCTAAAAGTCAGTATACATTCGAATAAGGAGTTACCGTATATCCTCTAATTTTTCGTCAAGGCAAGGTTCTGAGAAGAAGCGTCATATTGGAAGTAGATTGGCTAGCTAGCTGAACCTGGCGAATAAATAGAAGAAAACGACGAACGAATAGAAGTCGCCGGATGCCATTCTATTAGAGAAATGGCCACCTTCAGTTTGCAAGTTGTTGCCGCTATTAGAGTGTACCCCGTATATAAAGAGAGCTGGGAACCCAGCGTCGGTGATCTAATCACGTTCAAAAGGCATATTGGTGAGTTAAATCGCTGTATACGATGTTTGTACCAGGAGGGCTGTCAGGAAGACGAGGCGAACGCAAGGCGTACTGGTATAGCTTCGTCCATCGCGAACGGCTTGCAAACAAAGACAAAGAACAAGGAAGTGATGTCAATAGAATAACACGATGGCAAATTGGAAGAAAGACGAGGGATTAGAAAACAGCGAAATTCGTCAGAGAATTAGAAGAAAATCGCATGATTTTTCTAGATGACGAAAAATAGGAAGGACGAAAAATTCGAGGATATACGGTATTGCCGTTCTGCAACTAGACAACAACTTGCTTAGCAGTCACACTCTAGATATTAATGTTTGAAAAAGTTACGGTATGTGACAATATAATGTTATTGTATCATTTCGTTCTGGTTTCGTTTATACAAAAAGGTCGACTCGTTTGTACAGACGGTCTGTTTCGTTTGTTTGTTTAAGCCTTCTGTCAGAATGGAGGAGAAGCAATTGCATAGAAACCAAACTATCGTGCAGTCTACATATATGATTAGGCGTGCTGTTTAAAAGGATAGCTTTGGGAAGGATTCATTGTTTCTGCCTTTCACAAGCAGCAAGAGATGTACAGCAGGTACAAGAGACGCCGAATTCTCCACATTGCGCAAATGGGCTAGTCTCGCGTAGTAAGGTGAAAGAGGTCTGGCTACGTGAGGCTACGAATGGGATACAAGTCGCTGACTATCTGCCGCATGTTACGAGAGGAGGGTTTGATAGTAAACAGGATACACAAATTTCTACAAAAGCACAGAGAGACGAATAACATCGAGAGAAGACGCGGTTCAGGCCGACCAACGAAGATGACGGCGGCTGTGTAAGCACTCGTTGAGCGGCAGATGAGGGACAAAGATGAAACAACTGCAGTTTAGTTGCATGCTCTGCTTCAACGCAATTGTTTATTCAGCGCTGAATTGCTTTTTATCGTTTTACTGAGTGACGAATCGTTTTGAGGTCGTTTTATTCAGCGATGAATCTTTCTAGAACTGTCAGTCAGTTTCGTGTAAACGGGAGGGGTGTTTCGTACAATGGAATAGGTCGTTCCATTTTCGTTTCGTTTCGTAAAAATGGAACAATAACATTATATTGTCACATACTGTAGTTCTGCTAAATGTTCTGCGGACTGACTTCACCACCAATGACAAGGCTCTGCACTACCACAAAAGAGCTGATTATAATATTATAGCACATCATAATAACTTCAACAGAGGAGTACAGCAAAGTAACACAATGTCTGAAGAAGCAAACACAGAATCAACATCACCACAGACACAACCAGTGTTCACCTTCCTTGCGTCTAGTAAACACTCCTTTGCTACACCTTCAAGCTGACAAATGTTCAGCAACAATTAATAGCCAGGAGCCCATCCCCAAACACGCATACTTCTTAATGTTTTACACCAGGGTTGAATTCACCCGCATGTCTGTAAGTTTGAAGATAAGCTCACTGTACAAAAATATCAAAAGGACACAGCACATCCTGCTTCAGACTGAGTCACTCTATCTTGCACAACTCAGACAGCTGCATAGACATAACATCCTGAATCGTCAAGATTTGCATCTACAGTGTAAATCCAATTCAAAAGCTCTATTTAATCTACTGTCTTAATTCTCACACAATTCTGTTTGGTCAAACATACCAGTGAATTAAGACACTTGTTTCTCCATCTCTGTATACGTATTCAACATCAATCCATACAGCAGATGTAGTATTACTAGTGCATTAGTGTAAATGTTGCCAGTTGACAGAGGTAAGTAGAAAGAGCAAGAGGTATAGCATACATATTCTTGGTGTTCATTTCTACCTCTGGCAGTAGTAACATTGGAGGGCTCTCTAATATACGTAGTAGTATTTGGTGCATCTCTTGTTCCATTCTAAAGTAAATCCACTTTCTTTCTTTGTGTACCGTTATAGTTTAACCCTTTACTTCTGGATGATGTGTTTACACGGCATGAAACGGCTTGTGCGTAATTCCGGATGACGTGTTTAGGCGTCATGGCCTAAGACTCGTGTTAAACGTTCTGTTTCACTTGCTACTAGTCTTCCACAGAAACGCTGCTTTAACCCTTTACAGGTGAAACTTTTCACGGAAACATTCAGTTCCTAAGTATATTCAAAACGACAGTATATTCAAAACGGTGTTGTAACAAAATCGCTGGACCTAACAGCAGCAACTTACTGCGCTTTCTTCAAGTCGGAATGCAAATTATAAGCACCTTGATCATTTGCGCTGTAAGGAAGCTGTGAACGTTTTGACGTGGACTGAGCCCTTTGAACTCACTCTTGGTGTAAGAAGAAGGTAACATGCTATACGTACGTTGACACATGCAGTAAGCTTGTATATACCACTGAACACAGTTGGTAGTGATGTGAAACAATCCTAGGAGATGTAATAGCTCTACAGCTAGCCTCTAACCAACTTGCCGCCTCTTCTACAGTTATCTATTCGTGAAGCCATAGAGGCTTCGCAGCCTTGTGTAACTTCTGGTAAAGTTTGGCACTTGACTGCGCATTGCATATGCACTCGAAAGAGACGAAATGCCAGCCAAAGGATAGCTAGATGACTACTGAATTTGCTATGAACTACTCACTGCTGTCATCCTTACATAGCAGTCGAAAATGCAGTGAAAGTGTGCGCCTTCGTCCTTGACACATATATCTGTCAGTGGCTCTTATGCGTATTCAAGTATTTGATGCATATATGCGTGATTGGTAATTACAGGGTTAACCCCTTACTGTACAAGCCTCTATAGTGGCTCTTTGCAATTATATGCCAACATTTATGCGACTTTCGTTTACAATTCGTATGCATGCTATATGTATCAGCGACAAATCATTTTTGCAGTTACAGTGACATACCTTCAATAGAAATGGAGTTATGAGCAAGACAAAGTTTAGTTATACGGAGTTATACAAAGCGATTACAGTAAAACAAGAGAAACATCACCAGTTTTTATTGATGGCGGATAGTTCCAGTTCTGTGTGGAGCAGTAAATTTGTGTAGAAACCACTCTAATTTTACCTAGTCGAGTGAAGAAAGTCGCCACGGATTCTTTCTGACCAACTAGCAAGCAAATGTCCAGGTGATTCAGTAATGCGGCAAATGTCAGAGCTTTCCAACGATAAGTAGAAGTTGCAGAAACACCTTTGCTTCTTGCTAGAATGGACATTTGAAATTGAGTCTTTTTTCTGCCACTATAGTGGCTTGTGCACGTTTACGTGAAGATGAAAGGAATTTAACACAAACAGTAAAGGGTTACAGCCCTATAGTTCCCATTATGCAATTAGTGCATGCACTAGGGCTCACCTTTGGGATGACATTTACTGAGCGTCAGGTCCAACGCTGAAGCTGTCTGAAGCACAGGGGACAGAAGGTTACCCAGGCGAACGTGAATGTCTTTACGGCACACAACAGTGAGCTTCTTCATGCTCCGGTGTTGCTTCAAACAGTAGCCATAGGCTACGGCACTGTAGGGACTTCGCGGCTTGACCTCTGGGCTGTCAGTAAAAGCATACTGCATTGCAGTGCTAGTCAGATCATCATTCTGTGACTCGTATAGAGACTGCACTAAGATCTCTTTGTCCTGCAATTTTGAGGTGAGGTACTGGGCATCGAAGTTCTCCAAGTGACTGATACCACAGAAAAATGTCCATACTTGTGCCATGTGGGGCTGCCCTAGGTACTTAGCCCAGATCGCCTTTTGAACCTCAAGCGTCTGCCTGGAAATGTCAATTCCACCGAGGTACTCTTGCACTGTCCAATGTATGTAGTAAAAGCTGTCCACTACCAGGGCTCTATTACTTGGTGCACCAACTGGGCGGCCTGTCAAGAGACCATAGCTACATTCTCGATCAGAGTACTTTGTTGAGAGACCCTTCAGTTCTTTCAATGTAAATATGCCTTTCTGTTCAACAGCACAGGAGTAAGCAATTCTGCACAGTTGATAAAAGTCATGGTCATCAGGAAGGTGCAAGACAGAATCAGCCTGGCTGTCTTGTGCATTGAGAAGTAGCTTTTCGCAAATAACAGCATCACACACCTTAGTCAGAGTTGATGGGAGGTCTCCCTGGGATAGGTACACAACACAAATTATGGACAGCACCACTGGGTTAGAGTATAGGCTCTTCATCTGAGGAAACTGCTCCAACCTATCCAAAAATGAGTCCAACAGGTCTGGCCGGTCTCGCTCTTGAAAGTACTGCCGTGCAAACTTCTTTATTTCAGTCTTACCAAACCCCAAAACTTCAACATCCACAAAATGCTGAACAGGCGTAGCCTTGCTGATGTGATGATATATCTCACTGGTGACTATTGACCTCGATGTCAATACTATGTCACAGTTGTAAAGTGTAGACTGAAGGGAATGTGTCAAGAGGTGGTGAAAATAAGGACACTGGCGCAGTTGGGCAGACAGTTCATCATAGCCGTCTAGGATGAGGAGAACTCCCTTGCCACGCTCTCTTTCAACTAACCTAGCCATGGTATCTGGCATGCATCCTTCACACATTAGACCACAGAAGTGCTCTAGCAAGTGAGTGGTCTTAAACTCATTAGGGCTATCCTCATAACTGATTAGATTATGCAGTTCCAACAGAAGCACCAAATGATAGCCATGCTGCTTAAGGTCCTTAGATATATCTTGACACAACTTCCGAGCTAGTGTGCTCTTTCCAACACCAGGAGCTCCACTTAGTACAAGAAGCTTGAACTGTTTCACCATTGCAGGAAGATCCTTATACTTCACTTTTCTTTTGACAAGTGTTAACACTCTGTCCACGCCTTCTGGATTACACACTGCTTCAACGAATCTCTTCTGTAGGTTCATGTCAAAGTCAAATTCGAAAGGAGCCATTGCCAGCTTAACAAACCCCATTGTACCATGCCTGCAGAAATTGTCTTGCACAATTTGCATCTCAATATTGTAGGCTTCTACATTCTTGAAAAATTGTAGCATCTGTAGGGTGTGATAACACAAAGTAGAATTACTGTAGCACTGCAAACACATAACAAGCATGTGATGTAGTACATGACACAAGACCATTCACAAGTACTCACTGAGTGTGGACATCAATGATAATCATACATACACATAAAGTGTGGCATGGTCTTTGGTAGACAATCTAGCCAAGCTAAGTAGACCGAATAATTCAAACAGTCTGTCCAGCGCAAAGGCCACAATTAGTGAGTGATAGCCAACACATGCAGACCCAAGGAGTAAAGTAATTGCTACTCAAGTATCCTAACAGTGTTGCAGTGTTCACATGAAAGCACAGCTGCATGAGGTTAATTAAGGCTATGGCAGTAGAATCAACCATACTTACTCAGCATTAGGCTTATACCCATAGCAAAAAACACGTCTCAAAGAAAGGCGAATGAGGAAGGGCACAAATGCAATTTTGGAGGAAGATTCCATTCAGCACCAACAATTGCGGTAAAAATTGCACATCACACATGTAATGCAAGGAGAAAAATCAAACTGCAAAAATGAAATAAACAAAGTAGTGAAATTTCCTTGCTCGCTCATATCACAGACAGTATACTAGTAACAATGTAGCTTATATCTACCATGTAGCTACCGGAGACTGAAAGCAGCATACCAAACTATGAACGCCACTGAGAGAGAACAGTTTCAGAACATATATACCCACACATACATATTTAGCTCCATGTGAAAAAAGGCTGTGACCAAGCTGGTTTTGCTTGCCAGCCATCCTATTGCAAAATGGGCAAAAAAAGAAGGATCTTTGACGTGCTCATGGCACATTATAACATAATTATTATGTTATCACACAGGTTGACGGCAAATAAGTGACTGCAATATACATGTGGCATACTCTAAAATGAGCTGTATAGCAAGGGTACTTGCCAATTCCCATGCAGGCATCTGAAGACATAGTTCTCTGTGGACAGGGGAAAAAATTGAATCCTTCTGCTTCAATCAAAAAGTACAGTAGATCACCTGACTCACTAATTCAGCCAACTCTCTCTTTATGTCTCTTCGTGACTTGCACGACTAAGTGTCAGATCATGTCATTCACAATGGCATAATAAACTGCAGAGCACTCTGATTGGCTCTGCCAACATTCCAGAGGTTTGCACAAGTACATGTCTATGCATGTGGGACAAGTCCAATTGCAGCAATATGGCTTCTGCACGCGGCTGATTTTTACATTCGTATTTTGCTTGTTTCTCCTGCAAGCTTCGTTGGATCAGAGCAAGACTAGTACCAAAGAGAAGACGAAGAAACCCTCTGTAAACCGGCATATGATTTGTGGTAATAATAATTCGCTCTGTCGAGAAATGTCGGCGCAAATTAAGCAAGTAGAATAGTAGTAAATGCTCGTGTGGTAATTTTCAGAAAGGTTCAGACAGACAAGGATGGCATCAATCACAGCGAAATCAAAGTATCTAACTTTTCCATGTGTCATAAGTTGTTACAGAACTCAGTTGAGAAATTACAGCAAGAAAACTACTAGTACTGATTGGTAATGCAAATTCCGGGACGAATAACTCTGGATAGGAATAATATAATGACACATGGAAAGGCTAGAGACATACCTTACCAAACTATTTAAGTGTTCATCTTGCTTGGAAACCCTCTCGAAAATTACCATACAACGCTTTTGTAAATCCACTACCGCTTAGCGACTGCATAGAGGCACATCACATGACGTTCTCGTGACATGGCCATATGTTTCGAACAAAATGGACGCCATTCTTCGGGAAACGTCAGCGCTACCCTCCTGTACACTGTGCGATGATGTTTCGCTTTGACTGGGAACGATTATCGGCGTGAATAGTGTGAATTTTTGCATCGAGCGCTTCAATGACACTATTTGCTTGTTGAGTCACGCATACATCACGCGCAGTCATGTGCGTTTCCACGGAAACACGAAAGAAGGGTGACAAACCACAGAGGTCAGTCCCAAAATAAACAATCTGGCTTCGAACGGACATGTCCCACATGCGTAAATTACCAGTCTTTGCTTTTTGCTAATTGCAGAATTGAATGACTGACATGTAAGACTATGACCAAGCATACTTACACAGTCCTACTGAACATAGCATATTAAAAATTTTCATTAAAAATTCCAAGGGATTTAGGGGTCTGAAAAAGCATAGAAACAAGTGAGATCTCAGCACTTTCACCCATCGCATTTCTTGGAGGATCAGAAGTTCTAAATCCCTTGGAGTGCACTTAGGACCACTCTGCAAGGGATTTAGAAGTTCTGGTCATCAATGTAATGCGGACAGTGGCAAGCATTTCCTTTGTCAATACCGTATGGGCTTAAATTTTCGCGGGACTAAACTTTCGCGGATTGCAGATTCCCACTATATTCGCGGTTTTTATTTTCGCGGATGAAGGGTCATTCATATTATATTATATATATAGACTATATATCTGTACTAATAGAACGCTAAGGCTCAGCAGAATGGTGTGACTATCAACGTCGTTTTTAAAGAGATGAGCGCACAAGCGGCACGGAAAGTAAGAGCCTAGCAAAGCATTGACATGATTATGCTCTGCAAAGTCGCCGTGCTTTCCCTCCGCTATAGTCGCAGCGCACTTAGCTATCTGTCGTCATTTCAATCTTCCTGCTCGGGTATCCCTTCGCGGGCTACATTGATGCCTGCGCGTACTTGCCGTCCCTAGCTTCGCGAACTAAGCCCAGATCTGTTCCTGTGGCTGTAACAATGGGTATGGACCTCTAGTCGATACAAAGGCGACAATAGAACAGGGGACGTCTGGCGGCTTTGCTCGAAATATTCGCGGATTAAACTATTCGCGGATGTCCTCCGAACCGCGAAAACCGCGAAAGTTTAGTCCCGCGAAAATTTAAGCCCATACGGTATCCCATTCTGCCATATAGAATTCACACGCTAAAATGTGTTAACCCTTTACAGGCAAACTTAAATTTCACACGACGACGTTTCGTTCCTAAGTGTATTCAAAATGGCGGCGTAAAAAAATTGCCGGATATAACAGCAACAACTTACTGAACTTTCTTCAAGTCGGAATGCAGATGATGAGCGCGTCGATCATTTTCACTGTAATAAAGGAGGAACTTTGAATGTTTAGACGCGGATTGAACCCTTTGAACTCGCTCTTAATGGAAGAAGAAGGTAAGCATGCCATACGTACATTGACGCATGCAGTGAGCTAGTATATACCACTGAACAGTTGGTAGTGATGTAATACAATTCTAGGAGATGTAGTGGCTCTACAGCTAGCCTCTAACCAGCTTGCTGCCTCTTCTGCAGTTATCAGTTCGCGAAGCTAGAAGCTTCGTGACCTTGTACGTCTGGTTAAGTTTGGCGCTTGATTGCACATCGCGTGTGCACTGGAGAGAGACAAAACGCCAGCCAAAGGATAGCCAGAGAACCACTACTCAAAGTTGTTGTCCTTTCACATCTCAGCCGAAAATGCTGTGAAAGTGCGCGCCTTCGTCCTTGACGCATATAAGCATCATTGGCACTTACGCGCATGCAATTATTTGATGCATATATGCATCATTGGTAATTAAAGGGTTAACATGCGAGTATAATTCTACTCGCATGAGTACACGCATGCTGTACGCGATTTTCTGGGTCAGTATTTTTAATCAGTACAGTAGATGTGTGGTCGAAGCTCTTCACTTGTGATTGCAACATACACAGTACTTCCATCTCTTCTTACTTCTTTTTGAAAACTGCTTTCCTCCATCTTACAGCTTGACCTAAATGAATAAAGTTTGGTAGAGGTTCTTTTTCCGAGCCTGTTCCCATGTGCCTTTGAATAACTACTTTGTAGTTGTGCTGATATGAAAATGTGTGTTTCTGTCTGTCTGCATTTAGGTGTTTGTGACCATTATGTTCTTCCACTGCCATTGGTGTCGCATCCAGAGGTGTACTTTTAAAAAGCTGTTGTGTGCTGTGCATCTAAGACAAGCAGGTGTGTGTGTTAAGCCACATGTTCGTCGAAGAGACACCACCGAAACCAGGAAACCTGTGACACAGACTTTGCCATCATTCACCATCACCTCCACCACACCCTCTGGACTTCTCGGCAGCGCTACTACTGGCAACCATCTTGGCTGCAGACGGCAACGTTCGAGCGGCCTAACTACCGTAGCCAAACGGCTTTTCGGTGCCTGTTAGTGGGTGCGCACCATAGCCAAGTGGCTTTTCGGACCCTGCTGGCAGGTATCCACCTCATAGCCAGAGGACTATTGGCACCAGTTTGCTGCCTCGTCCAGGGACAGCCACTTTCAATTCTCATGAGGAGTCGTCCAGATTGCTGAAAGTGGACTCCACTCAACTTTCCCTTGGACTCGCAACCCAGGGAAAAGTGCCATCTTTTACTTGTGCGAGAGTGGAATAAGAGGATCTGTCAATGTCCCACTCCCTACCACTGGCCCAGGCTTATTTCATGGTTATTTATGATAACACATGTACTGTGGGCAGCTTTCAAGGTTCAAGGTTTAAGGACAAGCAATAGTGTGTATGTTGGTGTGCTTACATGTCTGCGTGCGTCGGTGCATGTGTGCATGTATGTGAATGCTGCTCTATCCCTTAGGTCCATATTGTGAGGTGTGCCCAAAGGATCTTCATTGGCATGTTGACCTGGAGCCAGTTGACAGAGCAAGGTAAGCCAGGTGTGTGTGTGTGTGTGTGTGTGTGTGTGTGTGTGTGTGTGTGTGTGTGTGTGTGTGTGTGTGTGTGTGTGTGTGTGTGGTTCTTTTCCCATAACGAGTTGATAAGTGTCCTCAAAAGAAGTAAAGTTGACATGTTTATCTTGGATGTTGTGTTATTAGCAAAAGGTGAGCGAGCACCGAAGTAGTGAATGTTTATGTTTGCACATGTCTGTGTGTGTACATGTATAAGTATGTATGTGTTTACTCATACCAATGTGAAACAATTCTCGGTTAAAGTGCTTTTACTATGTTTTCTGAACGCTACAGTACACACACCATTGGGTACAAGTACTACAATAGAAGGACATAGTCTGTGAAGTCAGAGGCATACTCAGCGTCATTAAGGCCTGGGTCAGGAAGTAGATAGCTATAATTAGATTCATAGTTTTATCACCTTGAATTTATACGTGTTAGACACACACACACAAGCACGCGGAGTCGCGTACAATGTATTAGATATAGGAGAAGGAGATCTTCGAGCAGGCGGAATATCAGGACTCCTGCGAACACGTTTGTGACCAGTTTGATTCAAAGTAGGAGACGTGAGAAGACTGCTCGCCGGGTAGATTAGCCGAAGATTACTGTAGCAGGCAGTTATGAGGCGAAATACCCTTGAAAATTGTATGCGAAAGCGTCGATTTTGCTGATTGCCACTCTCCTGGACAAGATTTCAACTATCTACCCGGTAAGATATCAGCACGCCTTACACCTACTTGCTTGATGCTATTCTTCGACTTCTACGTGGCTTTCTACTATTCCGCCTTTTGCTCGCAAAGTCGGCGACCATCTTTTAGTTGGCTGTCGCTGGCATGCCCCCAGGTAGTTCAGCGCTAGATTCTTTGGCACAAAGTAGTATAGCAGTGTCTGAACGTGCATCATATCTATGATTGATTCCCATAGAAGACAGCATTAAGTCAAAATTTAACTTCGAACATTGTATACGTTAAGGTAAAAAATCACGTGACCCAGGCCTTAATGGCGCTGAGTAGTGGCATTTCATTGCATTTTGACTTAAAGTGTGATCAGTGACTTGTGAAGTACCATGTAGGCAGAGCGCTTTTCCTTGCAGACATTTACATACTTTTTCTGCAGATGAGGATTCCGTAAGCAGCAAGTAGACAAGAGTACACTGTACTGATGATGACAAGGCCACAGAACTTTCTGCAGTTTTCTTGCCAATACTGTCTCTAGCACTTGACCATTGAATGGAACAGCTTTACACCATAAACATATAATTATTATGTATATGCATTTCAGTGGATTGAGTGAATGCCATCATTGCTATATTTAGCAGACCCAGCATGTATATATCAATACAAAATGCACCACAAACAGGGTTAATATCACTCTCTATTTGAAGTACAGATTACCTTAACCCATTTGTTTCGAAGATTATAATTCCTGTCGAAGGCCTAAATGCCGGAGATAAAATGGTGGCGCCCGGATGATATCCAAAGTGAGCTCATAACGCATCTTCTATTGCCTCCTTTCGACCGAAATGGTAGCAGTAGGGATTATAGCTGTGTCCCAAAAGAATTCTTGTTCTTCGCCGCTTCCCTCAAACAAAGATTGCAACGGCCTATTCGGTCGAGAAGACAGGCATCAAGTTTATGCTTGAGTGTGTGGCGCAACACTGAAGGTAAGGACTTCTCCGTCTATCGCTGTCACCCAGTAAGAAGGTTCGCCGCTTTTGACTCTTTGTGATTGTAATTAGCTCTCAATGACTGGTATATTCCTTGATATTGGGGCTCGATTGTGACCCATGGGAACCACTAGATAAAATAACCTTCCTGGTGAAAGCTGACACAATATCACTCTTAACCCATTAGCACTGAATGACCACTGTACTGGTCAGTATTTTGCAACCCCCAAGTGCCGAATAACCAGTACACGGGTCACTTCTGATAGGTTGTAAAAGAGTACAGCGAAGAAGAGAGTGCAAACTTCAACGGTTACGGTTGCTTGAGCAAAGCTACAGACAAGTCTGCAGACAACAGTACAACGATAGGATAACTTGCATTGTGTTACATGCAAGACTCACTATGTTTTGCCATATACTCTTCAATAGCGCTTGTGAAGACTTCAAGTCGACACAAACCGCGATTCAGAAGGATTCCTCGGTACAGTGTCGCTGCCCATAGCCGAAGGAAGCATCAAAATGTAGAATCATTCAATGCGCAACTCGGCACGTGTAGCAACATTTTTATTTCAGCACTATGGGGTTGCGCGTGCAATTTGAACTTCAACGGTACGGAGTTAAGAGAGTGCTCCTGGTTTCAATGCCTTCACCCTATGATATTTACTCCAAATTTGTAAGTGTTGGTTTGCGTCTTAGCTTTAGTAGCAATGACAGCAAGTATCCTATCAATTTCATTCAGTTTCTGAAAGATGCAATCATCCTGGACATTCGCATACATGCAGAAGCATTACCACATGCACGGTGATTGCACAACCATAGGAACTTAAGCATTGTGAAGTGGTCCTATATACCAAAAATCTTCAAAAATGCATGAACTTTTGAGACTTACCTTTCAAAATTTAGGAAAAAATACACTCCTCTTTCCTCACGTCTTGCGAAAATTTGAGACTTTGTGCAAAATTAGAGGTATTCTGACACCAGTATAGAAGCATATATAATATCTCGCGTTTGCGTCCATTTTATCAAGCGCAGGAGATAGCCTCTAAAGCTACACACAACTACTTCTTCCAGTAGGTGTGCAAGCTTACCAATATATCATCCCTTGACGAGGGCAGTTCCTCACCAGATCCTGTAGAATGCAGTTAAAGGTGAAAGTCATATCATATACGTACATGCAATGACACAGTTAGATAGTTAGTTAGTTAAAGTGATACAGATTCCCGAACGGGAAAAAGACTACAAGTGGATGGTGCAGTTGGTGAAGTATGAAGGGTCTATGTGATGGTATGTCTGCATTGGTGAAACAGGTCTCTCCATTGTACGAGGCCCGCACTCGTTCTGGGTTGTCCTCGATCCCTCATCTCCGTCAATGCTAAGATGTCAGCCTTGATCTCTCCACCGCCGCAGTTTGTGCTTCACCGTTCCATCCGCATCCATTCCAGTTGGCAATCGTTAGGATCCCACTCAGACGGATCTTGTCTTCACTGCCTATTCCAGCGCCATGCAGGCGTTTGCCGCGAAGGCAACTCGCAGCACCACTTCGACCATCACGGCATGCCGCCATTTTGAAGGAACAAAAAAATTGTGCAATGACACAAATTATCAATACAATGCCAGTGTTACAAGGTACAGCCACCCAAAAACACTACAGAAAGCAAGTCTAGTAGAGCGAAGAAATTACATATCGGTTAGCAGCATACTTTCGCCACTCATTCTTGACGGCCAAGTGCAACCAGAGCTTCTAAACTCAGCATTCAGAGAGCAGACCAGTGTAGGTAAAGGCTGAGAAACTGACACTTATGGCTGCCTTCCTTGTCACACCAGAATGTAAAGAGCAAAGTAGTTAGAGTAATTGTTTTGGCTTAAAGACATACTATTCCCGCAAGCAAATACATCTCCAGGAGAAGGCCATTCTTTTGCAGTTGGAGTTCACCAATACCAAGCTTTATCGCTGCTGTGCCCAGCGTAAAGGTAGCAGGGTATTGCTGGGTGGAGGAACCATATTTCAGCTACCCCAATGGTATTCATGATATGTATTCCTACTAACGGGTATATGTCTAATGAAAGGCCTTTGTTTCACAGTCAGACTTCACCAAAGTCAACTTACATTGCTCAGCTCACAGCTCTGTAGTGGTCCATGGTAGTGGTTCATGACATTTAACTTGATGAAGGTATCATACTTGGGCCAATAGCTTGTATTTAGGCTAATGGAGTGTTTCTATTGAAAGGCAATTAGATATGTTGCAATTGGACATCATAACTTCCAACCCTCTATCATCATAATTTCCAAGCCTCTATCATTAACTGATTTTACTTTTGCTACTGGTTTTTCAGTAGTGTGCAATAACACGTATTACAACACAAAGTAGCAAACTTTGCAGCAGTGCCTTGGCGCTGTGCAAGGACTTTCCAAACATTTCCTCATAAAAGTAAAAGGGTTAGTTAGCAGTAGAGATAATATATGTGCTTCTGGAAAACATTTGATAGTGACCCTTGACTTCGGTCATAACTTAAATAAAGCCAACAGCATGCAGCTCTGCTCTAACATACCGGTATGTGTATGTGAGAGTTGCCAGTAGAAATCGCATTTTAGCGCATATGACCGATTTTTATGTAACCGTGGATTTCGTTTGACGCAGTTCTTCTGCATACGTTCAGCACGTTTCGAGTTGATTCTAGCTTCATTCGTGGAAAAATCGTCAGCTGGATGCAACTTACTCGCCATTTTACTTAGGGTAATTGCACCATAGGCTGGACAGCCAACAATAAAACAGCAAAAATATTGGGAATGGGTGTCATATAGAAGTGAAGACACAGAAGATAGAAAGAAAAAACATGTGGCCCACTAGAGATAACGAGAAACCGAGCGAATTCATCAAACTTGCCTAGTGGATACCGTCCTCCATGGTATCCGCCATTTTTCCTATTTCTGGGTATCTTTTCTGAAAGTGGGTCAAGGCAAAAGAAATTAGGGCACTTTCATTTCATCTCGTTAAATGGCAAAGATCGACACTACAACCATTGCTTTAACCCATTAAGCCCAAACTTAAATTTCGCGCGGTAGCATTCAGTGCCAAACTTAATTCAAAATGGTGGCGTAGCCGAATTGTCCGAACAAACAGCAGCAACTCGCTACGCTTTCTTCATGTTGGAATGGGGACTATGAGCATTGAAGTGATTTGCGCTGTGGTAAAGGAGGAGTTTAGGATGTTTTGAAGCGAGTGGAGCCGTTTCAGATTCGCCCTTCGCCAAAGAAAAAGGAAAGATTGGTACGTACATAGTCGCATGCAGCGAGCTAGTATATTCCACAAAATACAGTTTGATACGAGTTAGTAGTGATGTGAAACAATTGTAGGAGGTGTAACAGCTCTGCAACTAGCCTCTAGCCAATTTGCCGTCTCTTCTGCAATCCTCTGTTAGCGGTGCAAGACGTTCTCAGCCTTGCGCAAGATTCGGCACTTGATTTCTTGCCGGGAGAGTGCCCAGGAGAGATGGTTAAGCAGCCAAAATATAACCAAAGGACTACACGGGATACCCTGAAAAGTGCAGAGACATTGCTCTCTCGTAGCCACTGAAGGATCTGTTAAAGTGTGCACTATTGTCTTTGACGCATTTTTGTGTCAATGGGCCTTACGTGCATGCAATAATTGGACGCAAATTTGTGTCAATGGGACTTACAGAGTTAACATGCAGCGCACTTCCAAAAGGATTGAGCATGGTTACAGAGTCTGAAAGTCCCACACAATCAAGACGATGTCATGTGGAACAGCACTCAGTGCAAATCCATGTGCCGACTTCTGTTTCATAGATGGCACAAATACCTTCATCCACCACTCCAGTCTCAATTCTAGTGGGAAATCTGCATTCACTGTTCTTGGCAATAGACAAAGTAGCTGTGCATATTTTAGTTCTGTCCAACAATTGGCAACTGTACTTATAAAATGTATCGAATTTAAAATAGCGCCTGACGTGTGTGAACATGTGTGTGTACAGTTGCATGTTAATCCAATGTTGTACTGTGTTATACAGTGTTGCTTGCTGTTACTGTTTAACTGTTTTAGGCTGTCGTGCGCTACACACGTTTGTAGACCTGTATATAGGGGACCTGTCTTGCTGTGTATGAATGAGTTCAGTTAAGCTGAGTGACATCAGTCCTCTAATAGAGCAAAGTACAGTATAGAATATTGGCGACGAAGGTGGGATCTTTTTGTTCACCAGCCTGAGCCACAGTTATTCAAGTGTTGACGTTCCTGCGCAGGTGGGTCTAGTTGAGCAGCCATGTTCCTGCACGGGTGGGTCTGGTAGAGCAGCCATGAGCCGAATGGCTATAGTGCGTTTCATGAAGACTTTCCACTTTTCTTGCAAGATAGGTTGTACGATGCAAAAGTCTCTAATTTGAAAATTGGCACACAGATTGTCAATGCATTTTTGAAGGTGATATATACAGAAGATTTAGAATTTATGTTGCCATGGTAACGCAGTCATGCAACAGATGACATTGATTATATGCATAATTATATATTTCAGATATACAACTAGCTCTATTTCTCCCTGCATCAATACTGTAGGAAAAAGAGTGCCATTTGGTACAATTCTTTAGTTATTTAGCATAAATATAGTTTTTTAAGAGTTCTTCTTTCTAATTAGCAGCAGAGCTAAACAGTTTCAATTTTTTTTTGCACATTTTTCAATTCTTACACATATTCGAGCCTCTATTTCTCTCTCAATCCATCAAGGATGCGAATGTAACATTAGGTGTGCATACTTCATGGACTGCTTTTCAATTCTTATTATGCATATTTTCAAAAATGTGATGTTTGCATGTGCAATAGAGTATTGAATTCATTCAATTTGTGGGGGTTCGGATTATATGATGATACATAGAAAATGACATCAAGATTAATTATTCATTACACCCTAATGTCAGTTTAATGGACTCTTCTATGAGATCTATAGTCCTTGATGACCATTACCATCACCATTCCCACAATCATCACTGCTGCTACCATCAACTACATTCCTTAGTTCTCTTCAGATATTCTCTCACTCACTTCAACACCTTCTTCTACCAGCTCTCTTTGTGCTGAAGGAATGAAACCCTGCTGTTCTGTAGTGTCAGTAGACAATACAGCGACTTCTTGCTCGCCGTGTATTGAAATGTCGCGTTTCTTGGCCTCACGTGCTGATTCTAGATTTTTCACTTGAGCGCGCTTCCTCTTCCACCTATTTGACATACTTGCAGGAACTACAACCCAATTTCGTTTGCAAGTTTTAGTGTGACATCGAAGAATTTCTCAAAAAATCGGCAATTTAAAATGACAACGTGCAGCTAAAGAAAATGGCGTCAATTCAGAATACGAAGAGATCCGAACGTACCCACAAATGCGACATTACGTCATGGAGAAATACGCTGATCTGATTGGTTGGATTCCATACTCGCCACTACGAGCACTCTACGACGTTTCTGACATCATTTTTGACCTCAGCATCCTCGAAGACAATATAGTACCCATTTGCATTGACTACCTACGAAGAATATGATTGTTATAAAGCGATTTTAAAAGTGCAAAGTCTTGGTAAAATGCACTATACTTTGTTTGGATCCATAAGAGAATTTGACGCAAGCAGAGAAGACTGGACTCATTATGCTGAGCGGTGGCTCATTTCTTTGCTGTTAATCAGATTACCGATCAAGACAGAAAGAGAGCACTTCTTTTCCCAATGATCGGCCCAAAGGCGTTCAAGCTCCTGCGGAGTCTCATCAGCCGGATGCTAATTCATATGAGCAGCTAGTACAGGCGATGAAGCGTCACCACAACCCGACTCCTAGTGACATCATGCAGCAGTACCATTTCAACAGCCACTTTCGCCACAGAGAAGCGGGTTGACGATGCACAGCCAGTTCCAGAGTATCAGTTGTTCTGGACTGGAAAGCCAGGTACTAAGACTTTGGTGGCAACCATGCTTCTGGATGGACATACTCACAACATGGAGATTTACACTAGAGCTTCAGTGTCAGTGATGTCACAGTCCTAGCTTAATGGGACGGGATTGACCTTCACAATTGCATCATGCCTGGCAACCCATCCGCAGACTGCAGGATTAGCCAGTGCATATTCAGTGGTGGGCTATGACTCTGCCCATGTATGAATATACCCTGGGATACCGTGCTTCCTCCTCCCACAGCAATGCCAATGCTTTTAGCTGTCTTCCACTACCTGTTGGCTTAGGGATAGTTCCTGATCCACCAGAGGTGGTGCTGTTAATGAAACACCTCGAGTCATGTCCAGTGACCACAATGGAGATCAGGAGGGCCACTGCTCGTGATTTAGTTTGGCTCGTGTACTGCAGAATGTACAGAGTGGGTGGCTGGATACTTGTGATGAGGTAAAACCCTACTGGCCAAGACAAACCGAGTTGTCAACCCAGCAGGGATGCCTGCTTTGGGGTAGCTGTGTAGTGGTGCTCTGTTCCCTTCAGGCCAGTATGCTGAAGGAGGTGCATGATACTCACCCTGGAGTTTCATGCATAAAGTCCTTGGGCCGTATGTTCGTATTGTGGCCAGGATTAGACAAGCTTGTTCGGGGTTGCAATGAATGCCAGCTTTCCCGCCCTGCCCCTCCTGTAGCTCCGTTGCATCCATGGGCTTGGCCCTCAAGGCCTTGGCCAAGGCTACATTGTGATTATGCAGGTCATTATCTCGGTCATCACTTCCTGGTAGTCATCGATGCCTATTCCAAGTGGCTGGAAGTATGTCCAATTACAATGATTTCAACAACATCAACAGCTCCTGTGGAAAGACTGCGGGTTCTCTTTGCACGGTTCGGATTGCCAAAGACGTTGGTCACTGACAATGGCACAAATTTTGCGAGTGCAGAATTTGCAGAGTTCATACAATGAAATGGCATTCAGCACGTCACATCAGCTTCCGCACACCCTTCATTCATGGCATGGCTGAACAATCTGTGAGAATTGTAGTCGCCGAAAGGAACACCTAACGATACCCTAATCTCTAATTGTAGTCGCCAAGAGGAAGACCTAACGATGCCCAAATCTCTAATCGTAGTTGCCGAGGTCACACGAGTCCCAACAATGTGCGCATTGCTCATTAATTGTAGTCACTCGAACCTCGTTAAACAAACACTGGCCCCTTTTAAACAAACATTGTGCCTCGAACAAATCACACCGCTGTTTTACTCGTGAAGAAAATGGCGTCAAACGCATTGTGGCACTTCATATCCGCGGATCTTTCTTGGTGATTCTGCGGATGCTTAGTGAGGTTTCCGTGGAATCTTAGCATAGTGTCCGTGGACGCTTTATGAGGTGTCCGCGGAATCTTTGCAATGTGTCCGCAGATTCTTCATGGATGCCTGTGCTTTGCCGCATGGGAATCTGCGGATTACCTATACGGCAGCTCCATAGAAAAATGTTAGTTACTTGTGACGTGTACCGTATGTTCAGCAGGCAAACTACTGCCTACAAAGGATTCCCAGCATCCAGAAACAGATTGTTCTAGATCTACAGTGCATGCTCCATGGACCATGTGGACCAACGAACCCTTGCAGCCCATGCATGAAGGAATTCAAATGTACCAAAAGTTTCTCAAGGTCTTCATTCAATACACACAGATGGATCATAATGACTACCCACTGTACCAAAGGAGAAGGCCTGATGATGGTGGATTTATGGCCCAACTGCGATTGAGTGAGCTGCCATTTACAGTGAAGTGGAAAATGATAATCGTTGGATTGTCCCCGACAATAAGTTCCTCTGCCGTGCATTCCATGCTCATACAAATGTGGAGCTATGCATGAGTATCAAAAGCATCCAGTACATTCTCAAGTATGTTAATAAAGGTTGTGACATGGTTGTTTTTGGTGTACAAGGTCCAAGCAGCAGTGAAAGGATCACAATATATTCCAGACTGGATGCTACGTCAGTGTAAGTGAATCATGTCGGAGAATATTTTTAGTGTACAAGGTCCAAGCAACAATAACAACAATATTCCAAACTGGACGTTGTGTCAGTGCAAGTGAATCATGCTGGAGAGTATTTGAATTTTTTCTTCATGCACGGCATCCTGCAGTGGTACCACTTGGCATGCACCTGGCAAACGGCCAGAGGTTCTATTTCACACAGGATAATGTTCACAACAGGATTCAAGAACTGCCTCAAATCACACTGACAGTGCTAGCATACTTCACTTTGTGGTGGACTGATGCATTCGTAAAACATTTGCTTTTTTACAGAGGTCCTAAAGTTCTATACCTGGGACAAGTGCTTCAAATATCGTGTAAACGCTGAGTTTAGACTCTCCAGTTTAAGGTGAACTTAACATCAGAGAAAGTGATGTACTTGGCAGGGTGTACACCATTCACCCCAGACAGCAGGAATGCTTGTACCTTTTCCTGCTACTGCACACAGTGAAGGCACCAAAATCTTTCAAGGATTTGAAAGGAAGTGGACGGCAAAGTATCTGACATCTTCTGTGAGGTATGCAGGTTATGGGTAAAGTGGCTGATCCAGATCCATAATGTTATCAATGAACAAAGTATGTTAGGTTTGGAGTATACTATACTTGGCTGTTAGCACACATTCATATGTATGCACACACACACACCACTTACCCATCTCTACTCTCCTCCTCATGTCATTGCCCAGAGCTGCCATTCTAGGGTTACTGGGTACTGCAATCATGACATCGCAGATGGTCCTCAAAGCATCGTTAGTACACTTCTTCATCAAGCACTCATGTAGTAGCTGATTCCTCTTATTAGGATTGTGCTCTATGACTATTACTTTTTGATCCACTTCATCAATAATGCCTCTATAAAGAAGATCCACAACAACAGTACTGGCGTCCACTTCTGCAATAAATCGGTCCCGGTAGTCAAGAAGAACTACTTCAGCTAAATGGAAAGAGAATAGTCCTGATCACAAAATAATCATAACTGCCTCACTGTTGGACCATGCACCTCAATCCAATTTCTCTTCATTCTTGTGACAGCACACAAACACAGGGCTAAAACATCTTAAATTGCATACATATAAAATGCTATCAGATTTTACTTTTGTCACTGTTTACACCTCATGGAAACTTCGCTAGCAGTAGAAATCATCTTATGTCAGCTCTGATCTCATTATTTGCCAGTGGAAGATGCGTAGGAGTTAAGGTAGCAGTACTGGTTATCACGTCGAAATAGGTACAGTTGTTTGGAGATGCGTTTTACAGATCTGAAATTTTGCATTAATTGCTCCTTCCCTTCTGAGTTTGAGGGTACAGAAATCTAGCCGAAAGATGTAGCAGTAGAGGTGGCAAGTAATTAATTGATGAGTTACATTATACACTCTGTAACCATCAAAAAACTCCTCAAGCAGGGATATTACTGATGTCGTAGAGGCTCATTGCTACTTTGTCGATGTCGGGCAAACTGATCGTGAGCAGATACGTAGCAGAATCAATAACAATGATTACAGGGTGTTTCGGCCACAAAGGCCTTTGTCAACTGCACACAAAACGAAAGAAACTGCAGTGTGAGACATGTTATATAGCAAACACTGGCCAATGGTGTTGTGTGATGAAGAGTGGGTGCGTAAATGACCAATGATATTACGTGATTCTGTTGTGTGATGAAGAGTGGGTGCGTAAATGACCAATGCAATTACGTGATTGTGCGTGTGTTTGTGATTGGCTAAAGTAGGTGACAAATGATAAAGTGGGAAGGCATGCACTGTTTACCAAACAAACAAAGGCTAAGCTAGAGGCATGATGACAATACACTAAAAACCAAAAGACAAAACGAGGCTAAGTGTGGGGTAAGGGGTGTAGGTTGAGGATGGGGTTTCACACCATGGGTAGGAGGAGGCCACTGTCCAGGTACATGTTCAGGGCGGCTTTCCTGATCTGGATGGCTTCCACAGTTCTCGTCAGCCAGAACCCTTCAGCTCTTTGGACTGTGGCGCCTTCCCAGTTGATGTAGTGGTTGGTCTTTTGAACATGAACTGCAATACCATTCTAGGAGTCTCCTTCCTCGTTTCACTGCTTGTCTGTGTTCACTCAGCTTGACTTTCAGTGTCCTCTTGGTTTCTCCCATGTACACCTCTGCGTAATCCTTACAGGGGATCTCGTACACCACTCCTGTCTGCTACTGCTCTGGGGTCCTGTTCTTCACCTGCATTAGTTCTCTTTTCAGACTATAACCAAACCAATGTTTCCACTTTGGTGTGCAGTAAGAACTACTAACAAGATAGTCAGGAAGGGTCAGCTATACCTGACTACAAACATGTTTCATGGAACTTACGTAAATCGTCGCCACACTTCATTCTATTCAGGTAAAGACACTCCCTCTTCAAGCGCACTCCTTAGATCAGTACATCAAAGCTTTGTCACAATGCTCCTGAACTTCCAAGTACTCAAATGGCAAGGGCTATCTTATGGCTTTGTAGACAAGGTGTGAAAACCAATTAATTATCCACTTCGGGTTGCATAAACACTGAAAACAAACATTCTTCGTACGAGGGAAAGATATCCAGCACTGAAGACGCTTCCCAATGGTCAATTCGTAGTAGGGGTGTGCAATTCTGTATACTTTTGCTTTGCATTCAACGACTGCTAAGTCTAATTCTACAGCAGAGTGTCCAACAAAGGTGTTGCTTGGCTATCAAGTCCGCAGGGATGCTAACGCTTCAAATACATACATTACCATGCACAGGAAAGTATGGCAGGACACAACTGCGGGCCAGTTACTTCAAATTGCTAGTTTTTTTTTAAATTTAACCCATTAGCTCCGATTGACGCATATTTGCGTCATAAATAGAATGCGGGTAACTCCGGTTGATGCATATTTGCGTCAAAGACGACAGTGCACACTTTAACAGACCCTTCGGTGGCTACGAGAGAACAATGTCTCTGCGCTTTTCAGGGAATCCACTGTAGTCCTTTCTTTATATTTTGGCTGCCTAACCGTCTCTCCGAGCCACTCTCCTGGCGAGAAAATAAGCGCCGAATCTTGCGCAAGGCTGTGAACGTCTTGCACCGCTAACAGAGGATTGCAGAAGAGACGGCAAATTGGTCAGAGGCTACTGGCAGAGCTGTTACATCTCCTACAATTGTTTCACATCACTACTAACCTGTATCAAACTGTATTACGTGGTATATACCAGCTCGCTGCATGCGGCTACGTACGTACCAATCTTTCCTTCTTCTTCGGCGAAGGGCGAATCTGAAATGGCTCCACTCGCTCCAAAACATCCTAAACTCCTCCTTTACCACAGCGCAAATCACTTCGATGCTCATCGTCTCGATTCCAACACGAAAAAAGCGTAGCGAGTTGCTGCTGTTTGTTCGAACGCTTCGGCTACGCCGCCATTTTGAATTTAGTTAGGACTGAATGCTACCGCGCGAAATTTAAGTTCGGGCTTAATGGGTTAAAGTGCACAGCTTGACAAAACAAGCAGATATGCAAGTACCTGCCATTTACAGTGAAGTGAAAATTGATAATCGTTGGATCGTTCCCTACAATAAGTTCCTCTGCCGTGCATTCCATGCTCGCATAAATGTGGAGCTACGGTACCTTTTAGAAAAAAGTTAGCGTACAACGGACGTTCTTTCAATTACGTATGGGTATAGTACGCATATGCGAAAGGGCGTTTCTTGATTATGCAATGGGTATAGCACGTACACGCACGGGTATGTACTGAGTAAACACTTATGGATCGCGCTAACGTAAGCAAGTTGGCCACAAAGAATGTGCTAACTGCTTGTGCATTTTTCCTAAGATGATACATCTGCGTAAGGCGGTGCTACTCGACGACTTCGCTATCTAGAAGGTGCGACCTTGGTAGGCGATCAGTTTTCGTTTCGGCTGCAGTCGTCTTTTCGCTATAGCTACAGCATGAGCCTTCGATTGGCCTTGAAGTTAACACAGGAGCAAGCAGGTGAGCTGTCTATTCTATGCATGTGGCTGAAGCTCAGAATTTTAACAACAGCGGGCTGAGTACTTTAATCGATTGTTCAACATCTTCCCCCAGAGGACTACGCGCTCGTGTACTGGCCTGAAGAGGACTGCGTGAACATTGTGGCGTTCAGCTGTATTTCTGAACTATGTCCTCCTGCTGTTGGGAAACCCTGCCGCATTGGAATTGGCAAGAAGTGGTACATGGGAGTAACTGCGAAGACTGGTACACTTCTACCGCATTATTATTTGCCAAAGAAGCGTGTGGCGTACTTAGCAGACGTTTAAGCTTCAGTGCACACGTTTAACTGCTGCCAACCACTCACAGGATCTTGAAAGGCTATGATGGAGTTGGAAGACAACTTCACTGATGGGAACTTTGAGTTACCCCAGGAGAGTGAGCCAACAGCAGAGCAAGAGCCACGCCCGACTCCCAAGACAACCAAGAAGCGTGCAGCACTGGGTGACATTGACACTAACATTGAGCCAGCTGACAAAGAAGCCGGAGAAAAACCAAGAAAGAAGAAGAACAGAGGTAGCAAGGAGAAGGAAAATAAAATGCCAGAAGAAACCGGAGTGATATTGCAGCTAGAAGAATTTGATGAACAGCAGAAGACAACACAGGCTGATGAAATGTGCAAGGACTCGAAGCTCATTGTGAATACTGTCTCAAAGATGGAGCAGTCAATGCAAGTATTTCAAAAAAGCTGACAAGAAGTGATGGAGAAGGAATTACCATCCATGCAAAAGAAGATTGATGAACTAGCACAGAAGCTCATCGCGTACACGCTACAGCCATTCTCTCCACCTCAGGCTCAGGTATACAATGCAATGCAACCTGCTACATTGTTTCATTCAGGAGCCCCAGCATCATCACACCAGGTGAATGAGTCACCCATGGGGCAGACTGCACCCATCCCCATTTCTCCATTAAGCACTAAGTACAACGAAATGTCGGCTGTGGAGATTCCCAAAGAGAAACTCAAGACAATTGCAGAAACTTACAAAAGTTTAGTTCACTTCGCACCGAGAGCAAGATTGGTGTGCTTGCTGTAAAATTGGCAAGAGAGGCAATTTTCGGAGATGGCGTTCTTCGGAGAAGTACACCAAGAGGGTGGAGTAACATGCCAGCGCTGCCACAAGCGGAGCTAAATCTCCTCAAGTGTAGCCTTTTTTAGCAGTTTCCGCGTTTCTGGACGTGCCCAGAAGAGTACGAGAAGACTTGGGCAATTGCCCAAGCGTGCAAGAGACTGCAGAAAAGACTATGACAGTGACTTATGCATACACAGGTGTTCTTATATGCGTACATGTATTTCTTTCAATATTGCCCTGTTATTTACGTATTGTGTGCAGTTAGTCACTTGCAGAAAGGAATGTATAAGAAACCCTTCATATTATGTCGCAATACGCACACAGTAATCTTGCGAGGATTTTCTTAACACTAAGATCACCCAAAATCGATCAGACACCCGATCGCCAAAGGTTGTATTCGCTTGACAGATATCGTCGCGCTCATACCACACCACTAACAGTCACCATTTTCACCTCTGGCAGCCGCTTTGAAGTCATGCTGTCTAATGTTTATCTAAAACAAACATTGCGCAGATGCGTGGGCGCACGTGCCCACAGGAATGCAGAGTCAGCAAATCAAAGGAATCAAGGTAACACAGCATATATACAGATGATACAAGACAATAAATAGGATATAGCAAGAAAGGTTATGTCTAATCATAATTAAGTCAGCACAACTACAAGTTAATAGCATGTTGCCCTTCCTTTACACTGAATCACGGCTGGTATCACTGTCTTCACATGACCGATGTATTTCTGGCACTTAGCAACTATCACAGTCCTCCAAAAGGTCCTGATCCTGTCCATGAGCTCCTGCTTTGATCTGGGCTTGACTCTCCTGATGTACTCTTTTAATTCGTGCCACAGGTTTTCTATTGGGTTGAGGTCTGGCGATTCAGGAGGAGTGGGCCACCAGTTGATGCCTTATTCAGCATAAAATTTCCGCGCACGTTTTGAGCAATGTTTGGGATCATTGTCTTGGACAAATCAATGCCCATCAGGATATACATCTCTGATGAACGGTACCAGGGACTTTTTCAAAATAGAAATGAAAAGGGGAGCATTCATCTTCCCTTCAAAAATACATAAAGTGGTGCGATTGCGGTAGCTGATTCCTGCCCAAACATGCACTTTCACTGGGTGTTTGGGCTTGGGTTTGTATCTCGGCTTCTGTCCTCTTTTATAGCAACAAGTCCATCTATGCGTTTCCAGCCGTACAGTGGTCTCGTCAGTGTATATGACATCTTCAAAGGACATATCTTTGTTTTTCTCTGCCCACTTCAATCTCTTCTCTTCATTTGCTTCCTGAATCATTTGGCAGTAGCTTGTCCCCTTGGATGTCCATCCTAACTCTGTTCGCCACCTCAATGCAGTCGACGAAGCCACTTGAATGTCATTTTTAGCCAGCAGCTTCTGTAGTTCTACACCTGTCGTCTCGTTGTCCTTTTCCATTTGCTCCTCAATGATCTTTTTAGCATCTGCGGTGAATTTGGAGGCTTTCCCGCTTCCTGGCGTACGCGAGATCATCCCTGTTTCTTTGTAACGACGGATAAACTTGCATACGCCAACTTTCGTCGTTGCGTGCCCTGCTTCTGCCAAGCAGCGGGTGATCTGCGTGAAGCTCTTCCCCAATCGGCGGTAAAACAGAATTCTCTGCTTTACATAATCTGAGTAGACCATCTTCAACTGCCGCAGGAACACTCCCGAGCAGCTGATAACAAACAGCGAGAAGGGAAGACGCAAGCCAACGCAGGTGTGACATGTCAAAACCGGAAGTGCAACGACATCTCACACACTGTTTTTATGTCTTTGTTTCTAATTTTCTCGCTGCAGGAATAAGGTAGAGAAGAACTATTTGAAGAAATGAAAACCATTGACATTTTTTGTATCCATGTACTTCCTGCAGTTGAATTATGGCTACATTGCTCGTATGATGTCATCCTTTGAGGGATACGCAAAACGGTTTTTCGCCTACCCGGTCAGCTGTGTGAACGCTAAACGGCCAAGACTAGCATGAATGGATAGCTCATACAGTCACACAAAAGTGTTTGACGATGGGATTGTACGTAAATGCTACAATGGAAAGATACGCTTACTTTTCTGGCTGCCGTTCTTGCTGTGACATGTTGAGATAGGAGCTGTACTTCGAAATCCCATTATCAAACATCTAAACTACAACGTATCAGCTATCCATCCATGGTACTGGCTATTGCTCAGCTTTCAAATATCCCATCGGGCAAAGACATAAACTCCGCATACTACTCAACCATGTTCTTGGCTGACTTGTCACATGCCCGCATGTGGACATCAGGTGACTTGACCCGCTGGACGTCTGATTTTGCCAGAGAAAGTAGCACGCTGAAGTTCTAGATCACTCATCGCCGTGTATGTTCGCACCAGCAGCGCACTAACATCGTCGCCTTCGGCACAATTCCCCCCGTTCGGTTCGCCCACCTCGGCTAACAAGACGGGCCTAGGTATATATAGGTCATGCACTAAGCGCGTGATCGCCTACACATTTCCGTCCAAATAATATTAACGGCTAAGACGGCCGTGAAACTTCCTGTTTTGACATGTCGCACCTGCGAACAACACTCGGAGAGGACGCACTGAAGCCAATCACACTCGGAATAAACGCTTGAAGCCAATCACACTCGGAATAAACGCTGAAGCACAAGCCTGGCACCTTCACTGGCGACGACGAAGGCGTGAAATTCTTCGTATACGGCGTACCCGTGCTATGGCGTACAAGTGAAAACGTACGCATCCGCGCACGTGCGTTCGGTGTAAAACGTATGGGCGTGCTACAGGTAAATGGACGGGTGTGCGAACGAGCGTAGTATGCTAACTTTTCCTAAGAAGTACCGTATGCGTGTATAAGTATTGAAAGCATCCAGTACGTTCTCAAGTACGTTACTAAAGGTTGTGACATGGCAGATTTTAGTGTACAAGGTCCAAGCAACAATAATAACAATAGTCCAAACTGGACGTTATGTCAGTGCAAATGAGTCATGCTGGAGAATATTCAAATTTTCTCTTCATGCACGGCATCCTGCAGTGGTACCACTTGGCATGCACCTGGCAAATGGCCAGAGGTTCTATTTCACACAGGATAATGTTCACAACAGGATTCAAGACCTGCCTCAAATCACACTGACAGCATACTTCACTTTGTGGTGGACTGATGCATTCGCAAAACATTTGCTTTATACAGATGTCCTAAAGTTCTATACCTGGGACAAGTGCTTCAAATCGTGTAAACGCTGAGTTTAAGGCTCTCCAGTTTAAGGTGAAATTAACATCAGAGAAAGTGATGTACTTGGCAGGGTGTACACCATTCACCCCAGACAGCAGGAAAGCTTGTACCTTTTCCTGCTACTGCACACGGTGAAGGCACCAAAATCTTTCAAGGATTTGAAAGGAAGTGGACGGCAAAGTATCTGACATCTTCTGTGAGGTATGCAGGTTATGGGTAAAGTGGCTGATCCAGATCCATAATGTTATCAATGAACAAAGTATGTTAGGTTTGGAGTATACTATACTTGGCTGTTAGCACACATTCATATGTATGCACACACACACCACTTACCCATCTCTACTCTCCTCCTCATGTCATTGCCCAGAGCTGCCATCCTAGTGTTACTGGGTACTGCAATCATGACATCGCAGACGGTCCTCAAAGCATCGTTAGTACACTTCTTCATCAAGCACTCATGTAGTAGCTGATTCCTCTTATTAGGATTGTGCTCCATGACTATTACTTTTTGATCCACTTCATCAATAATGCCTCTATAAAGAAGATCCACAACAACAGTACTGGCGTCCACTTCTGCAATAAATCGGTCCCGGTAGTCAAGAAGAACTACTTCAGCTACGTAAATGGAAAGAGAATAGTCCTGATCACAAAATAATCATAAACTGTCTCACTGTTGGACCATGCACCTCAATCCAATTTCTCTTCATTCTTGTGACAGCACACAAACACAGGGCTAAAACATCTTAAATTGCATACATATAAAATGTTATCAGATTCTGCTTTTGTCACTGTTTACACCACATGGGATCTTCACTAGCAGTAGAAATCATCTTATGTCAACTCTGGTCTCATTATTTGCCAGTGGAAGATGTGTAGGAGATAAGGTAGGAGCACTGGTTATCACGTCGAAATCAAAATTTTAGGTACAGTTGTTTGGAGATGCGTTTTACAGATCTGAAATTTTGCATTAATTGCTCCTTCCCTTCTGAGTTTGAGGGTACAGAAATCTAGCCGAAAGATGTAGCAGTAGAGGTGGCAAGTAATTAATTGATGAGTTACATTATACACTCTGTAACCATAAAAAAACTCCTCAAGCAGGGATATTACTGATGTCGTAGAGGCTCATTGCTACTTTGTCGATGTCGATTATATACATATAAAATGACAAATAGCAGTAATCACTGGATATTACGCCATTTGTCACAAATCCCCTACACTGGGCAATGTGTACATATCTCCATCTGCCTACATATAAAATGCTATCAGATTCTGCTTTTGTCACTGTTTACACCTCACGGTATCTTCGCTAGCAGTAGAAATCATCTTCCCATCAACTCTGGTCTCATTATTTGACAGTGGAAGATGCGTAGGAGCTAGGTAGGAACTGGCTATCATGTTGAAATCAAAATATTTTGTACAGCTGTTGAGAGATTTGTTCTACAGATCTGAAGTTTTGGATTAATGGCTCCTTCCCTTCTGAGTTTGAGGGTACAGAAATCTAGCCGAATGATGTTGCAGTAGAGGTGGCAAGTAATTAATTGATGAGACAAATACATATTATCAAGACAGAAGTACTGTTCCAACCAATGCTGGTTACATTGTACACTCTGAAACCATCAAGAAATTCCTCAAGCAGGAATACTACATTGTCAATAGATCGTTTTCTTCCAGGAAGTCTTTCTTCGCTAGTGAAAATCCGTGGTATGTTTGGAATACGAATCAAGTGTTCTTTACGTTATGGTACACGATTGAAAAATTGCAATGAAAAAAGCTTGAAACAAGCGTAGTCCATTGACGACGATCCCCAAACCAATGTTTCCACTTTGGTGTGTGGTAAGAACAACTAACGAGTTAGTCAGGAAGGGTCAGCTACGCCTGACTATCCAAACAAGTTTCGTGGAACTTACGTAAATCGTCACCATACTTCATGCTATTCATGTAAAGACACTCCCTCTTCAAACGCGCTCTTCATATTACTACATCAAGACCTTGTCAAAATGCTCCTGAGCTTCCAAGTACTCAAATGCATGCAATTCGTAGTAGTGGTGTGCAATTCTGTATGCTTTTGCTTTGCATTCAACGACAGCAATGTGTCGAATAAAGGTGTTGCTTAGCTATCAAGTCCACAGCGATGCTAATGCTTCAAATGGATTTGGCTTCATCGGAACATACATTACCATGCGCAGGAAAGTATGGCAGGATACTTAGAAAATCACAACTGCGGGCCAGTTATTTCAAAATTGCTAAATTTTTAATTTAAAGTGCACAGCTTGACAAAGCAAGCAGATATGCAAGTACCTACCATAGGTCTATGCACACATGCCTGTAGGTTCTATAAGCCAATTTGTATATAGATCAGCCATTCAGAACCAAACTAGACAGAAAGACTCATCATGGGAAATATCCTTAGCAATTACATGACAACAGTGGCTGTATGATTAGAGAGTTACATAGCCAGAAGTAATGTACCCTAAAGGAGGCCTTTAGTCAGTGTTCCTACCTTAAGCCCCCCGACTTGTTTTTCTTATACACACAACCTCTGCAATATTTGGCTCAGTTGTCAGCCAGCTTGCTTTCAGATGACCACCCCACTCTGTACCAGGTTGTAAGTTCAATTTCGCTTCACCTAGTTTACAATTCCTACCAACCATCACTGTTGCCTTTGTCACGGTGACATGTACAGCACATTAGGTTCAAGGTACGTGACATGGATGGCGACCGATACATGTAGCCTTTGCTGTCGCCACTATTTCTGCTGTGGTGCGACTGGGGACGTACCTGTGTCAGATGCTATCACATTTAGCTACCTGAGTATTCAACCGTGGTAATGGGGTAACGTGAGCTGGAGACAGGCAAACTGGTCTTTAGTGGATAATGAGTTAAGCCAAACATACAGCCACCGTAAACTCTCATCTTAATGCTGGCATCCTACTTTTTGACAGACAGTGTTAGTCTGCTCGTCAAATCACAAGTAGTGTGACACATCAGCAAACAGAGGCGTGGTACAGATTGAAGTAATGCAGCAGTACCATACTACAGTGGAATAGCACTAGCAGCAAGGAGACTGTCAAGAACAAGCCAATCTGGGGCTCATGTGACAAAGTAGAATTTTCACAAAATGAAATAAATCGCCAATAACAAAAATGAGTATGCCCTATGGTATTACTCCCAATTATGATAAATGTGCATGCCAAAATGCAATACTGCCTAACTTTATCAGAGTACTTATACCTGATACTACATAGAGTGGACCATTGACATGCACACCACCACCACCACCACCACCAATACTACTGTCAATGTGTGTGTCCCTCCACCTACCTTGGGTTGGACCCGGATTAGTCTCAACATCCCCTGCTAGCAGCAGCAGTCCACGCAGAAAGACGTAGGGCTTAAACACAGCTTGAGACAACCACTTGCCAATGCATGTAGCATGCCGTAGAAGTGCAAAGCAGAAAGTCACAGATAGGAACTGTGGGGAAGTAATGAGAAAGTGCTATTTCAAGTAGAGTTAGAACAAATGCTAACATTTGGCTTCAAATATTCCTTCTACATGTTCGAGGAATATTCAAATACTCAAATTCTGCATGACTTATATATGTATGGTATGTATTAGTTATACCACGGCGCTGAGGTGTATATGGATTATATACGTGCGAGGCCCGAGGGCGAGTGCGTATGTAATCCATATACACCGAAGCGCCGTGGTATAAGTAATAGTTAAATGCCGACCAAGAGGTGTCTACGGGATTTAGATCACGAAGCTCGAGGGCGCGAAGCGCCCGAGTGCTGAGTGGTCTAAATCCCGTAGACACCGATTGGTCGGCATTTAACTATTATAGATCCAAAACGACTCACTAACCCAATCACGTCTCTACTGATTGGCGACAAACCCGGTCCTCTAGGCAACGTACGCCGTCTAGAACGCCGCTTCTTCGGTTAGAATGGCTTCAGGAACGTCTGGTTGCTTCTGCGTCGCCAAAAATGTTCGGCGTTGGCTCCTGTGTCGCCTACCAAAAGGGAGCTTCCCTTTCGGGCTCAAGCTCCGCCTCTGAAGCGCCTACAGTTCCAGCAAAAGGTCGCGTTTCTCCGCGCAACAGCTCACAGCTGCCACCGCTCTATTCAAAGCCGACGTCCCTGAAAAATTCCATAATTCAAGAGAGAACAGGCCATCGCTCTTGGACGCTTTAGGATGTATGGACGTTCTACAGAAAGGCAACATGGCGCAGTCGCCAAGATCCTCAAGAGGTAGAAGAAACTCCAGTGACTTCTGACTCTATTATTTTTATTATTACTATTATTATTACTATTATTACACTTCTGTCTATTATGTATAATAATTGTGTATGGGTGACGTCATTAATATCGTCACGCGCACTCTGCCCGCAACGTACGTATACGGGATTAATCGTCACGCGCACTCTGCCCGCCACGTACGTATATGAGATTTATCGTCACGCGCACTCTGCCCGCCACGTACGTATATGGGATTTATCGTCACGCGCCAAGCTATGGAATGATTCTATGAGATTTAGAATCATCGTATATACGCACGTTACCATGGCAACGGGATCTATGTAATATATACGCCGGTGAGCTTTTATATGTAGTTACGTCAGAATTGGAAAATGGCGCCGTCGTCGCAGAACCGTAGCTTTGCTGTGATAGGTCTGTCTACGCTAGCGAATTTGACGAACGAAAATCTGTCCGTCGCAACCAATTCTGAGAAAACAACGAAAGAGGTGCGTTTAAGCGTGTTCAGGATGGCTCAGCTCCCGCCTGGTTTTATTTGCTTGTGCACAGACGACTTCGTAGATTGCTCCTGCTCCGACTACACCAACTGTCATAAATGTAAGGAAAATTGTCCCATATCCCATTTGCTTCCCACACCAGTCAATGTTTAACATGCAAAGATGCACAGTGACCATAAACATGAGCCAGCAGTTTCCACAACTGCCATCTCTGCCTCCAGTTCTTGCTTTGGACTTTACCTTAGATGAAAATGAAATGCTGGACTTTTAACCTTTCTGCAACTTTTAATGTAGTAGTGTAGTGCTTCATTGTTTTTGCTAACCTTTGCTTCATTGCTTTCATGAGCTTGGTGTCGTGTTTACTTTCGTGCTAATCTTTTGCTTCAATGATATTATTAATTGTTATTCTAGGTTAGTTGTTATGATTACTTTAGCTTCATGAAGCACATAACACTTTCCATAAATGGGCAGGATATAACAGGATTTAAGAAGCCACAATGCGTATATAGGCTTCTTATTGCAGTTATATCCCGGTTATGGGTTTCAACCACATGCAGTTGCCTCAGCAACGGTGTATATGTTACAATATAACATTATCGTTCTGTTTTCGCGAAATGATAGCACAACGGAACGACCTTATCTGTTGTACAGAACACATCCCCATTTAGACAAAACAGAAGAACAGTGCAAAAACGATTCATTGCTGAGTAAAGGATTGATCACTGAATAAAACGATCCTTGTAGCCCATTCGTGCTCATGATTGGAATGCATTGCGTTCTTGTACCTGCTGTGCACCTCTTGTCGCTTGTGAGAGACAGAAGCAATTAATCCTGGCCAAAGCCCTCCCACCAAATCCTAGACCACATGACCACATGTTATATTGTCACATACCATATGTAAAGTGTTGTACAAACATTGTGGTTTCTAAATCTACAGATAAGACAAGTATCAGAAAGTATCAGGATTGCTTCCAGTTGAACCCATCTATGCAAGCCTAACATGCATGCCTACACAGAGCATGGTTTCAAGAATATGTCAGGGAGCATACGTAAAGCAGGTGAAGCAGAAAAATAACGTTGCATAAAATCACTATCACGGACATTTTGCCATGGGTATGAGGTCATCATGGAGAAGCAGAGCATTCTGCATGGTGGATTTCACATCCCCTAATATGCATTACACAGAAGTGAAGATAGTCAATGACACCATGAATTAATATCTACCTTTTCAGTACACTTCACATCTCTCAATAGAGAAGCAAGATTAAACACCAGCAGACAACTGACTTGCTGGGACATGGTTTGGTGTTCATACCTGTAAAATGAAGTGCATCAGCAATGTGACGTGTTCAAACTTCAATGCACAGTTACCTGAATACAATAATCATGCTAACAGCAATACAGCAAACCTACACTTTCTTCCTCAAAACTTTCCATTATACCATAGTAGTACACCTATACTAGGACTCACCTCTTGAAAACTGACACAAAGATAGCGAACAGATGAATCACCAAACCACTCTTGAATATACATGCCTGTTGACTTGGGGAATGCAGGGTGACTGCAGTACCTACAAACATTTGACAAAATGGTATATCAAAATGTTCGTAATCATTCATCACACCAGACAACTAACCAGGCTTAAATCCTGCCTTTCTTCTCTTCACGTTAGCTAGTGTAACTTCTAGGAGGAATGCCAACAGGCCTACAATACAGACACGGTCAACCAGTACCATACACCAAAGGAAGATGGCAATCAGTGCAGTCATCCCTATGGCCATGGCATTCTTTGCAGACAGTACAAGATTACCCAGTTTGCCTGAACTTAAATGGGGCACCTGCACAAAGAACACAATATTGACAGTAACACCGGACATAACATGTAATGTAATGTAATGTAGTATAAATATAAATATACAATGTCATAAAGATGCATGTGTATGGATGTGGAACATGGAACGTTCACTCCACTTGTGTTCAGCACCTCTGGCGGAATGGGAAGGCTTGCCCGGACATTTTATGCCCGTCTTGCCCACCTCCTATCCATCAAACGACAGACCAGATATGCAGCAACAATGGGACTGATCCGGTGCAAAATCAGCTTCTCTCTGATGAGAGCAGCAATCATGTGCCTTCGTGGAGCTCGATCAAGTGCCAATCATGCAAGCAGAGCCTGTGACAGCATTCATCTGGCTGTCACAGAAGGACATCTTACTTATTAAACCACTATTTGATCCACCGTACAATGCATGCTATAAACAATGAACGAATATTGTTGTAACTGTATGCTTGACTTGTGCACATAAGTATTGTATTGAAAAAAAAAAAAATGTGTATACACTGTAATTGAAAGTTCATAGTCCAATAATTACTTCTGGTTGGCAGGTATCCGTGCAAGTACATATAATAGTACTAACACGCACTTAACAGTTTACATAAGTGGTGTCTACGATACGTGGGTCCAATTTCTCCACTGTGGTGATTAAAAGTACTGATCAAATGATTGTTCATTGTAAACTGTTTCAACTGTGCTGACTCAAATGTCACAATATGTGACAGTATTTGCAAAAAGGGGGCAAATCTTGATTTTGAGTTTTGCATACAGTGTGAAAGTACTCTTGATGAGCTTCCCACTGCACTTTACTGTGCTTTGCTAACCGGTTCAGTTTCCGAGTTACACTTGCTCAAAATGCGGAACTACGAACATTCAGTTTTCAAGAAAATGGCGTTTAAACATTTACTTCGGTGAATCCAGCATTCTGCCATGTTACGAATGATGTCATCACAAAATATACATGGCGGAACAAGTCCACAACGTGCATACCTACGTGTTCGCTTCACAAAGGTGTATGTAAGGCAGGCTCAACCTTTGCTGCGTGTAGCCGTACTCACGTACATCAAATTCTGTGGATAGTCAAGCCAACATAAGTGGGCTCCTGACACATGCAGCGATTTGATCACCTGTAGATGCAGACTCCTATTATTGTAGACAATTCAGAGTCTCTGCCTTCGTCAGGTGAGGAGAAGTAGTCTGTTATGACCTCGGCCTGCTGATCGTCTCTGCTAAATTCCAGCAAGGTATTGGCCACTTTTGCTGTGTCTATAGCACACAAAGTCATCATGAAAGGCTACAAAGGCTGCAGCTGCCAAAGCGTTCGCATTGAGAGACGGTACGACATGCAGTTGCAAAGTTCATATGACGAAGCAGAAGTGGTTAGCAGGCCTAGCCTGCAACTTCTTCCAAATGTGTGATCATAGCACAACGAATGTACTTAAAGTGCCACTGACACGCAAAATTTTTATTTCGCTAAATGAAGCAGTACCATGAGTAAAGAAAGACCAATGGTGATACTAAGAGTTGTTACACCTACGTGCAAATAGGCAAAAGTCTGCTACTTCCGGTCGACGTCCTCCCGAAAGTCAGCCATTTTCATGATGACGCCACAAGGGGAACAGTCGCCGAGTTAACGTATTGCAAAGGCGAATTTCTGCTATACTCGTCCTCTATTCCGGTGTCATCGTGAATCCGGTACCCCCGATTTTTTGTATCCCCGTACGGAATTCACTAGTGAATATGGTACCCCCGTACACGATTCCCTAGTGAATTGTGTATGGGGATACCGTATTCCTGTAGGGTATTTTGTATCCCCCTATGTATCCCCTACGTGGATACTGTATCCCCCTACTGACTCGACGACTACGCTACGACGATCAAGTCGAAACGTCTCTGCGAACGATCTAGAGTCTTGGGGGAATGGGCAACTATTCCTATGGCAACGCTTAGGCGGGAAGGAGTCCCTGATTCCGCGGCAACGCATCGGCGGGAAGAAATCGACGACGTGAGAACGGATAATCACACCCTGCATACCTGACGAGCTACCAAATGGCATATAAGCAGTCGCATTTGCTGCCAACATCAGCATTATGCAATGGCAGAAGCAACTCAGACAGAAAAAGCGCCAAGGATCGAAACTAAAGAAGACGAACAGAGAAAATTTGTTGAAGTGTAGGAGTACCTCGTAAAAGGAGAGTATCCAGCAGGCAGCACCAAGAGTGAAAAGCTGGTCGTGCGAAGAAGGGCAAAGGATTATCAGATTGTCGATGGCCAGCTCCACTACGTTGGCCACTTGAAAGGAAGCAAATTGGAGGAAGATCCTACAAAACGGGTATGTAGCTGTACACATGCTGCACATATCTAATCTATGTGCTGGTAAAGTTAGAAACATATATATTGTTAAGTATATCTAATACACTCTTACTTCTCCACTCTAGCCAAGACTGGTGGTGTGTGAAAGGGAGAGGCAGCTCAAAATTTTGAGGACAATACATGAACAGGGCCATTTGGGGCGTGATAAAGTGTACAGTCAAGCTGGAGCTCGATACTATTGGAGAACCATGTATTCTGACATCGCTGAGCTTGTAAGGTTTAGTGATAACGTAATATGATTTGTGCATGGATATTGAGTAAGAGCATGTTTCTTGTTAATAATTGATCATTCATTGCTCCACTGATTACACATAGCTATACATGAAAACTTTCCCATGCAGGTTCAATCTTGTGATGTCTGCCAGCGAGTCAAACGTAAATTTTATAAGCCTGCTCTCTCCCTGCATCCTGTTCCTGTCCAGCTGGGTACTTGGCAACAGATTGGCATCGACCTCATTGGTCCACTACCGGAGACACCATCGGGGAACAAGTACATTATGACAGTGACTGACTATTTTTCTAAATGGCCAGAAGCCAAAGCTATCCCCACCAAAAAAGCTTCCAATGTGGCAGCTTTCCTTCACAGCCTATTCATGCGCCATGGCTTTTGCCCTTGTGTCATTTCTGACCAAGGGCGTGAGTTCTGCAACCAGGTCACTGATTGCCTGTTTGGACTGACAGGAACAGAGCATCGAGTGACTAGTGCATTATCATCCACAAGCAAACGGTTTGGTTGAGCGCTTCAACCAGACATTGACCGATGCCTTGGTAAAGAAGTGCAATGATGACCAACATCGTTGGGATGAGCACATTGAAAGCGTGCTCTTTGCATACAGGACGTCAGTGCACAAGAGTACGAAGATGACTCCTTTCTTCTTGATGCATTTGAGAGAAGCCAACTTGGGGGATATCATGGGCATCAACAGTGGAAGGGAGATCTGTCAAGAAGACAATAAAGATTTGCAGAGCAAAGTGGATGCCCTCATCACAATGAAAGCTAAAGTGGATGAACTGGCTGACAAGAACATCAAGGTATGAATATAGAATAATATATTGCACACCACATGAGAACACGTTGTGTATATGTGTGTGTATAAATGTATGTCACCAGTATATAATTCCATTTTTAGCAAGCACAGGAGGAACAAAAAGCAACATATGATGCCAAACACAACACAAAAACCACCATACGAGTTGGTGAAGTTGTGCTTGTGAGGAACATGAAGAATTCCCACCGGATGGGTGGCAAGTTGGACATTCGCTGGACTGGACCATACGAAGTAGTCGAGGACCTGGGAAAGCAGAGATACAGAGTGAAGTCAAAGAAGACTGGAAAGCTGCTGAAGAACACCGTGCACTGTTGCCGACTGAAGCATTACATCCAGCCAGCTACTGACATTGACGAGCCAGATGAAGAAGAAAACGTAGAGGAAGTTGAGATTGATGGGAAGGAACAAGACCATGAATGTGTTCAAGGGAGCAACAAGGAGGAAATGGAAGTGAAGCAGGTGTGCATCTTGGTATACATCACATGCATGATATTCAGCAGTTACTTATTTGGCTTGGCATTGTGGGGTTGAGGTTTAAACTTATAATAATTAAATGTAATAATGTTTTACCTGATGTGCTGCTTTATACATATGCATCTATTTGCCTCTCTAATGCAGCAGCTGGGGAGGAAGAAGCAACCATCTGTTGCAGCACAAAAGATGAGAGCACAGAAGAAGCGAAGACTACAGAGCATACAAGAGAAGGCTCCTACAGTTGATCTCACTAGTGACCTTCCCGCCAAACACGCCAGAGTTGCGAGTGGCTCATGGAAGCAAGTTGGAGATGTCAAATTATTAGAAGCCGACAGGTATAATAACATTTATTCATTGTATACCTGCAGCTATTATAGCAATTCTGAAATATACCATTATGTGCATGTACCATACTATCACAGTATGACATTGTAGTATTACATTGATATACTCTCGCTATTCATGTGCAGGGAAGCGTTGGAAAGCAAAACAACATGGATGTCCGAGAACATCTTGAATGCTGGGCAGTTATTGCTAAAGTCGAAGTATGGTACATCTGGCCTTCAACACACAGGTTTGGGTGACACGCTCAACTTCGAGGTGATGGAGGATGAATTTGTGCAAGTATTGCATTCGGGAGGAAATCACTGGCTAGTGATCACTACAATGGGTTGCCCCCCTGGTGTTGTCAAAATATATGACAGCATGGTGCACAAGCTCCCATTCCAGACAAAGGAACAGATTTGTGCACTGCTGATGACCAAGGAGCCTCAGATTGAAGTGCTGCACATAGATGTGCAGCAGCAAAGGAATACCAACGACTGTGGCCTTTTTGCCCTGGCATTTGCTACGGCACTATGCTCAGGGCAGGAGCCCAGGCATCTCAGTTTTGAAGCTGGTGCAATGCGGGAACATCTTCTGAAGTGCCTGGACATGGAGGACATGGAACCATTTCCATGTGTTCCAGTACTGAAAAAGAAGAGGAAGCGCAAGCAAGACATAATTGAAGTGTTTTGCCAATGTAGGACCCAGGAAGAAGGCCAGATGGCAGCATGCTTTATCTGCGGGGAATGGTACCATGAAGACTGTGTGGCATTGCCACAAGAACTTTGGACCTTACCTGATTTTAAATGGTCTTGTGCTAGCTGTGTGTAACATTTTATTTTGACTTTGTACTATTGTATTTTGACTTTGTGCTATTGTATTTTGACTTTGTGTTATTGTATTTTGACTCTGTGCTTGCTAATTATGGCAGTCATGGATTTAACTAGGAGGCAGCTAAGGGCCAAAGGATGCATGGGGATACATTATTCACTAGTGATTATAGTATGGGGGTACACTATTCCCTGAGTGGTCAGGAGATACAACATTTCCTAGGGGGATACACTATTCACTAGGGAATAATGTATGGGGGATACGGTATTCACGGAGATACGGTATTCACTCTGACACCGGCTCAGAAATGCTCGCATATCGTCACTAGTACCATGCCTAAACGTTGGGTTGCTGTTCGATGTGGCGACAAGGGAAGTGATCGCGATCGACGGGTTTCGAGTGGCTAGCGCGACGAAACGGTCATCGAAGAAGACGTCAGAGGGATTGCGTGCACAGTTCAGGCGTTTGGCAGAAATACAGCGGAGACCTGAATGGCATCGTTTTCTAGATGGCTGTCCACGCGACCGACGCTTTCCAGTGGTTGTCGCGACAAAGCGGTCTAGTAGGACTCTTCTGGACTCGCGGCCACTGGAGGTGTGTGCATAGAGAGAAGAAGTTCTGACACACACACGGGCAGCCACATTCTCAGATTCTTAGCGGGTCGACAGTTTTCATCGATTGTGTCAGCGTATCAGAAGACCTCTCCTCCCTCAAGTCCTGGAGATAGGACTTGAGGGAGGAGACTATACTTACTATACTATAACCTATACTGACTGGAATTGGTGCACAACAGCTAGCTAGGCAATTTTAAATGCAGATGCACCAAGCCACACACACACACACACACACACACACACACACACACACACACACACACACACACACACACACACACACACACACACACACACACACACACACACACACACACACACACACACACACACACACACACACACACACACACACACACACACACACACACACACACACACACACACACACACACACACACACACACACACACACGACAGCTTCGACTACCACACAGTGCAAGTCACACACCACACTGGTCACACACACATACACACACAGAGCTTTGACTATCACACAATGCAAGTCAAACACCACACACACACACAGATCACAGTCAGAGCACACCGTGAACGCACGCACACACACACACATACAACCACCACTACAGTGTGCAAGTTGCAAAACATGCTCATTTGTATGTGTGCACATACAAATGGGGTCAACTGAAAATGAGCACCAGCGCAAGTTGCAGAGGGTCAAGACCATCCTGGGCACTAGTAGGAGCAGAATGCAGAGCCGCAAAGTCGTCCGATCGGATTCCAGTAGGTATCAACGGGTAAGGCTCCTTTCCCAGCGCGTTGCATCGCCACCGCCGTATTCCTTGTCCTCACTTCCACTATTAACAACATCGCCGCTATCGTAAACCTCCAAACCATGTTCGCCGTACGAAGAATCGTCGCAGGAGAGACGATCTTCTACGTTGTCAGTGCCTTCAGCCATCTACTTCCATTCCCCTTGTGACGTCACGACGAACTGCCGAAAGTCCAGTTTTGATGACGTCACTAATTACACAACGACAGATTTTGGCAACTAAATCCTCGAATTTCTCCCCCATGCAGCCATTGCTTGCAACTAAGAGTGCCACGAAGCTTCTCAACTAGTAGTACACTACCTTTTTCTGCAATAAAAATTTTGCATGTCAGTGGCACTTTAACGTCGGGGTATTCCCTATATCTTCGCATATGTTCCTGGATATTGCACGTGTTACAATTCCGGTCTAGTACGTACACCAACGTGACAGCAATGGTGAAAGTGTTCGGTCCTCGTTTGAGACACAGGAAAGAACTATGGGTTTCAAACTTGGCTCGAAGGTAGGGAATACACCATACATTGCAGCTCTAAGGGCAAACTGACTTTACATGTGAAGGCCACAAGCATATATGTACAAAAGCTTACGTCATTTGAGACTTGGCACCTCAGATTGTCACTTGCTTCTGGATCACTTTTCATCCACTTTGCACAGTGGTAGTCATTATTCACTTCAACATGCAGTGATTCGTCAAAGACCATACCATCCTCCTGATGAGAAATTGGGCCTAAGATGGCATAAAAACAGAGGCAAGTCAATGTATGCCCATGGATGCAGCAATATGATCTGACAAGAATCACAAAATATACACACTAGTAAATATGTCACAAAGCACATTCATAACAGGACATGCTAACAATTTGAGAATACCCAAAAAATTTCAAAAATCTCTATCGTACTTATTGTGATTCCATGCAGACTCAAACCACATTTAATCTGGAATAATTCCCAATTGCATTCACATGGGAACGTGTCAGAACTCGAACAAAAGTTGGTTTTGCTGTTGCTGATTTGGCTGCCACCAAGGCGAGTTTCCACAAAACAGACTAGATTGTATACAGTGGTAATACAAAGGCTTCCCATTGCATTGCATTGAGCTGCAAAGGCAGATGATGCTATCTGAGACTATTGCAGATTTAGGTCGACTGCTCCAAGCTACCCAGGTGGAAAGGACTCAGGGAAGTATGGATTCTTCATTTTAGTGGCATGTTTAATTCAAGCAGAACTTCCACGTCAATAAAGCTGCTTTCATGTGATTACACAGCCTGATGCAACATGATTGATCAAGTTCACTTTGTGTGATTGCATTTTCCTAAAATGATGTGCAGCTATAGACTGAACACACATTCCCATGATTACATGATATTCATGAAAATGAATATATATAGTTAACAGAACTGAAGCCAGATAGGTGTGCACACGTTCAACTAAAATTGAAGTGCGCTAGGACTGTGCCCACACTTCTACGGGGTCTCTGTGTCCCTCAGGTGCGACGTGTGCCATGGCGCTGACAAAGCCTTATTAAGGCGATGATGCCACAACAGCATACATGTACAGGGCTATATATTTCAGGTCATATGACATATGCTTTTAGTTGGTGTGCCTGCCCTTGGCATCGACTGCAGCACAAGCTACTGCTCTCAGTGTTCCCCTCCCCCTCTCTCTCCCTTTAGTGAGAGGATACAACAATCCATAGTTCTCCACTACCTTAAGGTGGTGTGATCAGGCCAGGACCGGGTAAAAAGCTTAGTTTCATAAAACCCCAACTTCGAGGACAGGTGAGATGAGACAACTGCGGGATGTCACGTATGTGCATTGTGACGTTAGATCAAATGGTACAGATAATGACATTAGAACTGATAAAATAAGGGAGCTTGAAAGGGAATAAGAAGAAAGGAAAAATGCATGGTGGAAGTAAAAAGAGCTAGGTCTGTGAGTGGAGGTCAAAGAGATTGGTGGATGGGGACTCATATGCTGGAGAGAGGTTTCCTTCTTCCCTGGTTATGGTGTTCCTTTGACCAAATGTGCCACAGTTAAAGCTATCATCGCCATTGGAACTACTACTTGACGTCCATCACTGTGGCACCCTCCCAGCCAATGTTATATGCAGTTACTGTGCAGCATTTTCACCATTGACGACTGTGCCAGGTTCCCATGTCAGAGTCCATTTGTGTTCCTTCAGTCGCTGGGTCAATGTTCAGCATGTCTCATCTAAGTACACCCTGGAAGGAACACTGCAAGTCAAGAGTGGAGAAAAGCAGTCTACAGGATCCCTTCTGTGCTCATGCTGTCATTGCTAGTCCACATCTCCAACCAAACTGGCCTTCTAACTGTCTGTATGTAGCTCATTGACCTTTCAAATTTCCAGTAGGTATAGATACTGCTGGTCTGTCTCCCTCTCAAAACACTATGTCTCTCTAAAATCTCGCCTTTAAGTAAAAGGTGCAGATAAACTCCTTCATAAATACATTCTACGGGCAAGGTCTGCAATGTCATTAGTGGCGTCATTTGATATCACACACATGTTATTCCAGACTATATGGAGCAACAATTTCTACTATAAGAGTTATGACAAAGGTTAACATGAAATTGATTGTCGCAATCATCCTCAGGCTAGTTGCCAAGCCAGAAGACAAGGCATGACATTTTGACACCGGAATTGGGATGTGTCTGTATGTACGTATATATATACAATATATCTCTATAACTGTATTTAAATCGCAACACTTAGCAACACGACCTTGAAACCATATCTGTAGCTATTCCTAATGTTCAAAGTTGCTCCATATCCTGTTTGAACTGGTGAACTCTTGCTTCACATGCAACTTCATGCTACTTAAAGGTTGCTAGTTCCTCCCAACTTTGAGAGAGTTCACGTCCGTCATTTTCAGGTCACATCACTGAAAAACTTCTCAATTCCATGGGGGTTATTATAGCGACAAAATGGCCCTACAGAGCGGAGGGGCTAGCATACCAGACTACAAGATGTGTGCGGGGACTGGCATGGGTGAGCATGATATGCTTAAGGCATGTCTTACAAATGCACTGCAGTCATTATTCTGAGCTACAGTTTAAGTTTAGGAAACCTATACTCTATGGTGAGGCTTCTTGCCTTGAAGTGTATGCATTGGAGTACATGCTCAATGTATGCACGCACACATGTTAAATGGCCGTTGTTAGTCGCCGAGTGGTATGAGTGAAGTGCAAAATGGTTTTGCGTATTAAACGAAATGAACAATCTTGGTAAATCTCAGCTTTCTTTGTATCGTTCAATCCTGGGATGAGGGAATGATCGTTTCGGAAATTGTGCATGCAATGGAATATGAAGGTAGAATAACATCGCATGCAATAGTACGGAAGTGGATACTTCGCTAGCCAACTCTTCAATCATTTTGTTTCCCGCGTTCCTTTGTACCTAAGACAAATGCACACACAGATACTGTCGATTAACTTTGTAATAATACCCATTACAGTGTTAATCAAACAAGTACTCGCGGATATTCTCGGGTGTTCTCATTTGGTCCACATTTTCTGAGAAAGGTTCCTTCACTCAGCACAGTCTTGCATACCATTTCTATATTTCATAATTAAAACACATTTTCACATAAACAATCGCTGGCTGGAAGTCCCACAATTCACTTAGCATGACTTACCTCCCTCCACAGGTCCAGTATTTGCTTCTCCACTACCACTTCGGAGGAGGAGGCACACTATCCCAAGAAGTTGAGATAAACCTTTGAGCTCAACCTGTGTGCACACTATATTTCTGCCTGAACCATCAGTGAACTTTGCATCTCTAATCATGCCTTTTAGAACAGATGCAAGTGCAACATTAAATCGGTCTCTTGTGACCATTGTGTCACATGACAAGCCATCTTTGTGCTTCATTCGTCCTGTAGTGTTCACCAAACATTGAACCTTGCCATCGTCAGGTTTCCCAGTAGGAGAAAGTGCAACTTCTCGACTGTGGACACAAAGTGGTGCCTTTATTAGTCCCACACTGCACGCGAGTGTCTGCTGAATGCTTAAAGCCAAAAGAAAAACGCAAAAGCATAAAGCTGCAAAACACTGCTCCAAAGTAAAGGACGCATCCACTGCAAAAAAGGAATGGAAACAGACACAGAAGTGTGTATTAACCTTTAGTGCCAGTTGACACGTTTATGTGTCATCATACGTTTAACCCAAAACACCGAATGACACATTAAGGTGTAATAACGGAGCATGCAAAATTTGAGTTGTTTCCTGGCACTACAAAGCTGGTACAGTAACTTCCAAATCAGGGTTCTTGTAGCAATGTGAGAGCTTTCACTCGGTGCACCTACCCTGTCTTCTTGTCACCCGCATGGCGAATCATTAAGCGATACTATGCTGGCACCGTCTTCCTCGACGAAAGTATCCAGCCCACATTTCCGAACGCTGGTGTATACATAGCAGCAAGAGTCAGCAGCGACAAACAATCCTACGAGGTAACAGCCGTAGACTAACCTTCAGCTTTGCACCCCACACTTGCGTTAACTTCACGCCCATCTTCCTCGGCCAAACAAGCTGCCTCTATTATTGTATTCCATGGTGTTTACATAACGACAAATAACAAGAACTACCAACAATCCTCCTGGATCATGGTCATACATGAGAAAGGCCTTACTGTAGCCATTTCGACTGTAAGAAAGGACTATAAAGTGTTATGCGCACCATTGGTTCTCCAACATTCTCCACGAATCTCCATGCTGTCCTCACATTTACAACGAACTGCTTCATACTTTAGCATGCCTCAATTCTTATACAAATACTTTGCCTACTTCCTGTGCAGCATAGTATTAGATGCAGCCAGCCATGCATAGGACACACCTATTCACACCAGACTGCATGTCTATTAGGTCAGACTTCTGACTACTTCAAGAACAAGTCTTAGTTTGCAGCATACACTATCTAAACCTCATGACCAGGATCAGAATCTGCCTACGCGTAATTGTCACAATGTACATTACACATCCGCATTTGGACTATGTAATGCACTTCCAGCGGCGCGGACACAGAAGGAACAGGAATCGCAACTCATTCTTTCATATGCCTATAGGCATATGCATGAAAGAATGAGTCACGATTCCTGTTATATATGTTGCATGTTACAAGTACTACATAAATGGCGGTGGCAGTGTTTACTCCTCCTCCCTTGGAATCAATGGAATGACATATATCTCATAACTATCCGCACATACTTTTGTGCCGTTCTAGAATTATTTGTGAATGGTACATCTGCCTTTAGTGTGCTATAAAGGCTCAAGCATGATAGCTGTAGGTACAAAATTGCTTACCTCTCTTCAGAGGCTCGAGATTAGGCTCAACATCACAACTTCTGAGGAGGAGGATCATTACGACAACAAGAAGTGGGCCTAACCCGGTGCAGCCTAACAGCTCCTTAAGTGGAGCTACAGGATTCTTGTCTCGACAGTCTTTGGACGCATTAGTTCCAAAGTACTTCAAAGTCGCAGCAAGGGCAATGATTCCATCGTAGAAGTCATCAGTGGTGATGCCTGGATCACCATAGGAGTCATTCTTGCGTTTCGTTCTGCCTTTCTTCTTCACCATACACTTCTTTTCCCCAGTGTGCGATTGCCCTGACGGAGACGGGGCTCCTTCTTCGTTAGACGGTGCCCGCTTCACTCCTCTTCGGATGATGAGCGTCCTCTTAATTCGGGCCACCCATCTCTCTACGGCTGCGCGCCACAGCTCCACTGAAATAGGCATGTCTCCTATAGGGAGGAGAAAAGTTACGATCATTCAGTAGCTAGCCAGAGTTCTATTGCGGAGAAATCTTATGACAGAAACGCATAAATAGCTATATTTCCAGATAAGTATTTAAGACTGGAGGATAGGATGCTATTGGTGCGCCTTCTCGCACTCACATTAACCTCGTGTAACCCTGTATCTTCCTGCGATTTACGCGGGATGGACGATGCTTTTTTTGACAGGAGTCGTCCACAGAATTACCTATAGCTACTATCTATAGTATCACCATCTATGGTTTGCAGTAAAGACCCACCCACCCAAGATAAGGGGATCAGAAGAAAGTTACAGTGACGTACACTACGGAAACTGAGAAACGGGAAATGGGAAATGGAAATGGGAAACGGTAAATACGCAACGATAGCAAGCTTTGCTGTCGGTGCAGATCGCGGCTATTACGCACTACGCTGTCCTTTAAACAAGAATGGAGTGCTATTGACAGTTGTGGAAGCATTGCTCGTACTGGCATTGGCATTTGAGTATACGTAGCACCTGGACAAAATTTGCTAAGTACGCTTTAATAGGCAGTAGCTAGCTAACTACTTCATCGTGGCACAAGAGGGTATTGCTAAAGAGTAGGTTCCTAGCTGCTCACCATTAGTAGCTACACGTACCTGTATATATACTGTTTAGATTCTCATGATAATATATATATTGTTCATCAATATTAATCAACATAAGTATATCATGGTATAGTGCAGACAGCCAGAAGTGAATCATGCTCTTCTAATATGGTACAGTTGTGAGTATCTGCAACATCGAGCACTCAACAATAACAGATCTAGATCTAGATATATATAGAGCACACTTAATACCTAGTCTTGCATAGCCAGCTGCAGACCACTTCCTCACCTCCACTTGTACATCTTACCACCTCAATGATGTGCCACTCAGCATGCACTCGCATGTAAAAGAATGCGCCAAGCACAGGAGGACGATATTATATGATTGTGTCTGATAGCCTCTATCTGCTTCTGTTGAAACCACAACTGCCTGCCACTAGCCCAGGGTTATTCCCAACGGCCCTGCCATCACAGTGCATACTTACGTATGTACAGTGGGCAGCTTCAAGGTTCAAGGTTCAAGGTTGCTTTTAGACAACAGGCTATATATATTTATAACCATAATATTATAGCTTATTATTGTAACAAGACACACAGATACGCACATATACTGTGTATAATAACACTGACATAGAATCATCTCAAAATAATAATGCAATACTTTGTGTATGTGTATGCGCTGAAGATATTGTTGGTTAGCGTGCAAATGTGAAGTAAACAAAAGACAAGGAGACACTTTGGTTGGTTAAATGTGTCAAACAATAGTACAATGTATCACCTGAGCATGTTACCATGGCAACAGTTGCAGCAAAATGTGCCAAACACGACACTTTTGCAAAGAACATATTACCATGGCAACAGTTGCAGCAAAATCTGTTGAAGATACATTGTACACCAACTCATACACACACATTCTTGCTTCAGGGCTTGTGGTACCTGAAAGGTTAAATAAGGTCAGGCACAGAAGGAAGAGAGAAATGGTCCATGTGCACGTACAGGACTGCGCGCTGGACGTCTGTGTGCATGCACACAGACACAGCATGACACAGCTTGCACGAGATGACAAACGTAGCAAGCAATGTACAGTACAAAACATACCAATGCACACGCACGCAAACCCACACATGCAAGCATGCACCACACACACCTGGTCATGTGTTCACTGTCAGGATGGACGTCCATCTCAAATCTCTTGCAGTCGTTGAGCTCCTTCCAGATGGCTGCCACGTCCTCTGCCCAGAGCATGGTTCAAGGCTTAGGCGCCCTTCTGTCATATTCCTCTGTATAATTATGTATATAATGGAATTTACTATAATATACTATACATACAAACTATAACGCATGTACCACATAGCCTACATACCAATGTTAATTATCTGTACATATGTAGCTTCCACATCACACAGATGATCTTGCATGCAGTTCTCCTTTAGTTGGCCTTTGGCTCAGCCTTCTGATCAACTGAGCCTCAAATATGGCCTTTGTCGCAGCACTTTGAGCTACACACAAGAGCACACAAGCAGTGACAGTTATGTATGTACCTACGTATGTACATACACATACGTACGTGTGTACAGTACATTCATACATGCATGACACAGAAGTACGTACCTCTTAGTAGGCTTGTTATGCGCATACGTAAGTACGTATGTACAGTACATTTGCACACACACACATGACACATAAGTATGTGTCATAAGAAACTAGAATCTTCCCGCAGGCTTGCCGAGCTTGGTATCCACGTATAGCAGAGCAGCAAGCAGTTGGTAACCATGAACGTCCTGCAGATCAGTCACCTTGCATCCGCGGAGAAAGAAAATGTACAGTAGTTACGCAGCAGTTTCAATACCAAAATCAATTCACTGAATGGAGTACTCTTGCAGTTACATGTTACAGAGGCATAGAAGCGAGTTAAAATGACAGAACGCAGAAGGACTTAGGGTGACAAATCGAATGGCACTATCCTTGCTAGGTGGAAGGCTAAGCCCATCCCAGGGACAGTGGGTCAAGCAGTCACGGTCAATCTCAGGCAATTTCCGACGGATGATGCATATAGGGACTCAAGTGGGTCTACATGTGATGTGGTGAAAATCTCAAGGTACTGGGCAGTGAAGGAGTACACGGAGACGGTGAACAGCCTGAGGCGGAGCGGCATGGGCTTTACTTCAAATGGCAATCTCGAGCAAGTCTACGTAAGCTCCAGTTGTTCTGGCGAGATGTATGGATGTTGTTGAAGGCCAAGCGGCAAGAACCCTCTAGCACACGTTTAAGTGTGATCGCCAGTGTTTGACTACAGTAGATACGTCGGGAAAGCAATCTTGCAGGCCTGCAGTAGACTTATGTCAGAAGTTATGATGAAACAGAAACCAGTGAAACATACCCACTGCTCTGTTTTTCTGTGGAAAGCATTTAACGTGTGCTGCCACTCCGCAGACTGTGCACACACGCTGATTACTGTGCTGGCTAACAGTTTTGTGGCAAAAATTTAGTTTCCTGTGACATGTACTGTACTATTTTTAAGGCTTGTTACAGTACCTCCTATAAAAAGGTTTACTGAAAATAGATGTATTGCATACTCATGTAAGGCATTCTATAATTAGTACTTCTACAAACGTATGTACGTAATGGGAAGTCAGGCAGTTTTCAGTAATCCTTTAATGTTAGGCGACATTTCCTTCAATCACTACCAAGCAATCAGACTGATTAGCGTGAGTGTCAGTTACATATTAATACTATTCTTACCACTATGTTTCAATATTTCGGTGTCGACTTTGAACAGATACTGACATACTGCTTTGAACAACACCATGCGAAATTAAACTCAAAATACCAGTTTACTACTCAATAATCACAAGAATCAAAATGACACGCAAGAGATGATGGCACACAGTACATATGTACATATGTACGCACCATCTGCTGATCATACTATTATTATATTACTACTGTATTGCTACAATTTATTATACGTATCTTGAGAGGTGGAACCAAAATAGTCGAGGAGGGACGAGGGACAATTTTCAGCAACAAAATGGTCCCAAGGAGAACTAATTAATTCGCTGTTTTGGTTCCAGAGGGAGTACTTGGGGGGGGGGGGGGGGGGGGAGGAATGGTATGACAGCACACCTCATGCAGCGTTCCTCCTCCTCTCAGCTAGGATGGCAACAATGTCATTCCAATGTCATTCCTTGTCACTTTGGTTCCCAAACCAGTTAGCCTAACAAAGAGACATGTACATTTACCATATATAGCACTCAACAACTCCCTTCCTCATTTCTCCCATAGCACAACATGCATACAAGCACACACACATGCACACACGCACACCTTCTCCTCTTATTGACTAGATTCTCCCTAAGTTCTGGCTGGGCATGAGGCAGCACTGCCACTCCGGTGTAACCTCTGTCGTACAGTTAACTTGAAGCCTTCACTAACTACTTCTGTATTATCGAGGCTATCAACAAGCTTGCTGAGCTTTAAAAGTGACTATGTGCATGTGCGTATTTGCTTGTCACATACGTACATACATACATACTGTAGATGTGAACTACACATTCCATGCATAAGAATGACATCATTCCTGCTCCACCTACGCAATACATACGTACATAGTCTGCTTTGTAGTGTTTCTGAGTAGGCTGGTTGTCATTTCTGAGCACTTCCTACGTATATGTACGTACGTAGCATTGTCATGAACACAAGTTTAGCAAGCTCCAAATTTACGTACGTAGCAGATATTAACTTTCATCATTTGAAAGTTTGATTGGTGTGTACATAGTGAGTCAATAAGACCTCTCCAAAGCTACGTAAGGACATCTCCTATTAGGTACACTGGTCACTGTACACATACTGAGCAGCAGGCCACAACCCAACAGCCACTGGTAACATGCAAAGGGCCATCAATACCCAACACATTACACATACATACATACATACATATGCCCACATAATTCATGAATTTTGATGAGCAAATAGCAGCTTAACACAAACGGGAGGTGAGCGCAGGACGTTTCGGCTCGAGAGCCTTTATCAACTGCTTAAAGGCTCGAGAGCCGAAACGTTCTGCGCTCACCTCCCGTTTGTGTTAAGCTGCTATTTGCTCATCAAAATTCATGAATTAATTCAGCGCAGCTATGAGCCTCTATCGCATCATATACCCACATACATACATACATACATATACGCACAAACAAGATGGCTTAAAGGTACATACGTACGTATGTACATTTATATACATACGTATGTATGGCTTACATGTAATGTTTACATATCCTCTAGCATCTCATCTTCTGATGGCTATGATTCCTTGTTTGATGAGTTCATCCCTGCCTGTCTGAGAGACAACTTGCGGTCAAGGTCTGCAGTAGAGCACAAGAGAATGAGCAAGATGCAATAGACAAGAATTCTATACATACAATTACATACGTACAATAACCTGTCACCAGTTACACGTGCTTGTCTTAAACCTTCACGCAAGTTTGGTTTACAATGTAGGGAATCCACAGGTAGCATAGTAAGTGGTCAGCACCCAATGATAGTAACGAGGATGGAAAAGCTAATTGTTAACCATTAAGAGGTATCATTTTGCAGTTCCACTCATTATACTATTAGGGAAACCATTAATGGTTTACCCTAGCTAAACCATTAAATTCTCCATTACAAAGATATATCATTTCAATTAGCGAAAATGCTGGTTCTTAACTGTGTGCCTACACCACACAGATGAGGCTTATGATGCAAGCAGTGATGATAATCAGAGCACCAACCGATGCTGCACTGATGCTGATAATTGTTGTCATAGGTAGCTGAGTAGGTTCAGGTAAAAGTGGGGATGACGATGATGACAGCAGGGTTGGAGACAAGGTTGACACTGATGAAGGTGTCGGCATTCGTGTGGTTTCATCTAAAATGAAGAGATAATAGTAACTTTCAAATCTGGCAATGTTTCACTAAAATTCCTGACAACAGGGAAAATGCTGGCTCTTAACTGTGTGCCTACACACATATGTTGCGCTGGTAGCCATCTGGGTATGTACATATACATGCATGTATATCTACAGTATCGAATATATAAGTCCTTGGGCCAAAGGCTTTTACAGGGAAGGGAAATCAACTCCATGGGACTTGGCAGAGAGAGGCCATTCTACCTCTACCATTTACCAAGACTGAAGGCTTGCATACTGTGGAGCTGCAGAGAATCTCCTGTATCTGCCCTATATACACCACAATATGTGAGTAGACCTAGCTGAATACTGTGTATTAACAGAGCTTTAATTAGCTGAATACTTATACAGCAAATGACTCAGATACAGTGTGAACTACAACAAGCAGCACATACTGTACAGTATTACCCTCTGAACTCACTAGCCATAGATCCAGAATCTACTGTTTCACTCCACTGAACTCGACAAGTAGTCTGTACCTTCCAGTACCTTACACACTATCTACTGTACAATCACCAACAAGTGATCCCTAGGAAGAAGAATATGGTGCCTTATTTGTAAACTCAGCTCCTGTTACTAGCCACAAAAAAAACCTAGAATGAAAACCTGCTTTGGTGCCACTGTGTTAAGGACTTCACACACCAAACTGAAGCCCTACATCTGCAGTGTCATCCTGCCAGTCACATTTCCTCTACTAACAGGAAATGTATTTCATGCACTTCATTGTCTTCTGTGTCCAGGAAAGGTGTGAATACCCAAACATGCATACCATAGGAAAGCGCAATTCAATGTACTCTGTGGTTAGTGAATGGACCGCTGTGGCACTGTCAGGCCTGCCCTGTTGACCCATATCCCCTGCTGGCCACAACCTGCTGCTGGAGCCCCGTGGGGCGTTAATGGGCCACCATGCTGATGCGAGGGAGTACCAATACACAGTCACCAGATGCTCAATGGAGCAAAGTATGCATGAATGCCCTGCATTTTTTCACATACATACATATACATACATACATACATACATACATACATACATACATACACACACACACACACATACATACATACATACATACATACATACATACATACATATATACATACATATACACACACACATAATACATACATACATACACACATATATACATACATATACACACACACATAATACATACATACATACACACATAATACATACACACGTACATACACACATATATACCCACCTACCTACCTACCTACCTACCTACCTACCTACATACATACATACATACATACATACATACATACATACACACACACAATACATACACACATACATACGTACATACACATCATCCTGTATGCAAACACACCCACTGGAAGTCTAGGGGTGATTATCATTGCTCATGTATGTAGATGTCTACAGTAGTACACCTTGCAGACAAAGGATAGAGGCTTGGCACGCAAACAATAAAGCATGGCCAAAGCAGGGCTGGGCATGACCAACACTATAGAGAAGCCAGGATGCGTGCGGGCTGGTGTTACCATTGCTCAGTTACGGGTATCCCAGCTGCACTATATATTAGCTTACCACACCTGTCATTCACTGAATTTGTTAATTAGATGCACATGGTTTCCTAGAAAGGAGCTGCTAGCCAGTCAGGATCACTGTTATGTAATGATTATATCACCAATTGCATTATACATCATACTTATAATATGCTGTACGCCTCAGAACTCAGACTTGCCTAACCCACACATGGGAAGGGGTTACTTTGGAACTTTGACGTCAGAGAATGAGTGTACAATTCCTTCTTTTCATTCTTTCCAGCTAGTGGGTGGTCAATAGATTACTGCAGTCTACCTCCGGTCCCTCCCTTCAATTAATGGAAGAGAATGCAGAGTTCCCTGCACGTATACAAGATTCACAAAGTATGTGACGTGCAATTTGGCATGATGATGGTACCAATCAATGGCATACATATGCTTAGTGTATACTATGGCCCAAAGCTGTAGCCTATATTAGATGGAATGTTGCGAGAGCAGCATTTATTTCAGTGAGGCTATTAGCACTGACTGAGAATGCTTCATGAGCTCAACTTATATATTATATGTGATTGTCTGGGGGTTCATTCACACTTGCCAGTGCTAACTGAACCATCTGTTCATTTTATGCATATCACTAGTCACTGTTGTAGCATAATTATATAATGTATGCTGCCAATATAAATCAAGTTCACATTGTGTCATATATACAGCACATGCCACATTAAAAACTGAAATTGGGCAGAGCTATATATACCACTATTGTTATTGCCACTTGACAGATATGACAGCAGTCATATTGTGTGTGTGTGTGTGTGTGTGTGTGTGTGTGTGTGTGTGTGTGTGTGTGTGTGTGTGTGTGTGTGTGTGTGTGTGTGTGTGTGTGTGTGTGTGTGTGTGTGTGTGTGTGTGTGTGTGTGTGTGTGTGTGTGTGTGTGTGTGCATCTACCCAACGTCCGTAACAGACAAGGTGTACAGAGGAGGTGTGTGCGTGTGTGTGCACGCGCGTGTGTACATGTTCCATAATTGGACTGACAAAACCAACAACCAACATTAATGCTAAACCAACCTCAGAGGCTTAATTGTGAAGCAAATGACCTCACCTATATTCCATATATATATATATATATATGTATATATAAATCCACATGAAATGTTAGTACAATGGAATATAATGCACACACATGCATGTGAGTGTGCATGTAGTGCTGTGTGAATGTAAATTTAATGGGCTGTGAATACAAGCAAGGCTGGTAAATCATGCATGCATGCACTGTGTGCACCGATACAGCTACAAACTGGCAGTAGTAGCTATAGTACTGTGCATTGATCTATCAATGGGGCCCGGATCAATAGTTTGGCAATTTTGTGCTTTTGTGGACTAAACTGTAACTGTGAAGATGTTTAGTTTACTGTTTGTGCCCGACAATATTCTGTTCCCACGAAAACTGCAGCAACCATCTGTAATACTCCTGATCACAACACCTTGACAATACATACTAGTCCACTGACAAACCACAAGCAACAAATGCACCATACAAACGCAGTATGCACTTATGTCTCTTAAGTCCAACATCAGCGATTACACAAACTTCTTTGCCAATGCGAGAACCTTGTTGTAGCGATGTGACAGATGTCTCAAAGTGGACGGCAGGGGTACCTTAATCCGCGTTCCCACGGGCTCATCTTTGTTATTCAACAGCACGACAAAATTGTCGTCAAAGCGAACCCTCGGGTGGGTCCCATGAACTGGGACCTTTGTGCCAACCACCAGAGCCTTCTTCATCTCACCCCTCACGGCAAGGAGCACCTTGTCGCCGACGTTGGCGTTCTTCTTGCCGTAGACGTGGATGCACTTTGGGGCGATGCGGTATGGCGTGGCTGCTGGGCTGTTGTCTGCCACTTGCACCTCTGACATCTTCTGTATACCGCTTCGCATGCGAAGGAGGCCAGCAGAGGAACTGGAGACACAGAGAAGAATGAATGCACAACTTGAACATCCTATTTTGTATTTACTACTGTGTGGAAAATATACGCACATGCAATTACTGCATTGTGATGTGCATGCTTTGAGCTATGAAGTGTTATATGTTATACGCAGTTGCAAATAGAATAAATTGGATAGGTAATGAAATACACATGTATTCAACTCAACACTCAACTGAAACATGGACCTCAGCTTGGCTTGTATATGTACAACTGGATAACTTGTGAATGGTAGCTTACTATAAATAACAATAATTATTATAATCATACAGTTAAGTTCAAAATACCACACGTGCAATTTGAACATATATTATAGCTACAGCATGCCATAAAGTACAATCATAGATGTTCTCTACTATCTATGGTACAATAAACTCATGATCATGTATGGCTATATATACAACCAAGACCTGCAGGTCACTTTATATAATATACATAGGAAGCAAACTAACGCCCCACAGACACTTATATACAGAATTAACTACATTTGCCATGGTACCAGGTGCCAAGGTAAGTGCGCCTATGATTCCAGGTGGCTCCTATTCGCGAGTCAGCGGGGGAAGGGTCGATCGGCTACGCCCGAGTAATGTGTAGGACAATCCAAGGGCCCTCACTTTCACTTACAACTCACTGAAGACTTCGTGCTCGGCAGAAATGATTCCTCACTGCTCCCTTGAGAAACGGCGATGCTGAAAGTAACTTGGAAATGGAGTTGACTCTGTCGGCCATTTTTGCATTGCACAACATATGCATACACCATAAATTATTATGTTATGGTCAGTGTGTGAATATATATAATTATAGAGTTTAACATTGCTGATGATACACAAGACCTGTACAGTACAGCTAGCCATTAGCTCTAGTGCATCAGTAGCTAGCTAGTAGCTATAGCTATACCGGTAATGTAGCTAGCTACAAATTAAACCAAGATGGAAGTCTCATAACCTGCAGTAAAAAAGAAAGAAAAAACTACAGCTCTAGACGGGCATGGACATATGTAGGTGGGCTGTATGCAAGACAGCACTTGTGGCCGTCACTTTTTGCAGTGTCTGCAATAGCTACACACATTTGACCCAATACGCTTTTCCAGCATATCCCCAAAGACAGGGCAAGGGAGGGGTCCTTCCATTATATGCAGCTCCAGCACATGTATGGATGCAGGCTCAGTGGTATGCCCCAGCAAATTGGGCCAAAATGTACACATGTGGCTATGAATGTAGCTATCCACTACCATTATAAACTGTACAGCATGCAGCCACACACATTGTTCTGAGCAATTATACAGCCATAATATTACTTCAACAAGTTACATACGTATATTATATAGCTCTGGTGAACACATGCATTTCCCAGCATACATACTGGCATTATAGCTTATAGGAAAAGAAACTCTAGTATTCCAAAACAGGACTTCTTTACTTCAGTACACACAAGAGTAGACCCCTTCATCACTACCATACATAATTACCTTGCTTTCTTTGCTGGTGGATCAGAAGGACATTCAATGTCTGCAGGTACAAAACATGAATATAAACTAATAATTATGAGCTCGAGTACTAAAGAGCAGAACCCTTGGTGCAGGCAAACCCGCACAGTATGTATTATGGTTACACCATGTGAGTGATACTATACTATACTATACTATACTATGCTAAGCTATGCTATGCTAGGCTACGCTACGTCATGCCACGCCACGCCACGTCACGTCATGCCACGCCACGCCACGCCATGTCACGGCACGCCACGTCATGTCACGGCAGGCCACATCATGTCATGTCACGCCACGCCACGCCACGCCACGCCACGCCACGCCACGCCACGCCACGCCACGCCACGCCACACCACACCACGCCACGCCACGCTACACCACACCACACCACACTACACAGCTATGTCTACAGTTTGTAGAGATCTCACTAAACATGTCACCATAAAAATATTAAATTTGGACATCATTTTAGCATTGCGGAAAGTTTAGCTGAGGGCAACACAGGTATTCCATTTGTGCATACTGTGTGACCAACTCCACAAGTGCCACAATTTACTTGACTTCCTTTACATTGAAAAACAATTATTACTCTTTTTACTGAGAAAAGGTGGGGGTTCTCTGATTCCAGCGTGTGAAGAAAGCAGGATTGTCCTTGCCAAGGCAAGGCAAGCTCAAACCTGCTTTTTTCACATGCTGGAATCAGAACCCCCCTCACCTTTTCTCATGACTGCACCAGCAGAGAAGCCCTCGCTTTACTCTTCTTACTGTTCACACTTTGCAAGCCGTCCTTCTGGGTAACGACCTTACAGAAGTACTAGTTTTAGTCTGACTGAATGGCCACTATCCGATTGCATACTAACAGTGCTGAGCGATAGCATCAATTTTGTGATTATCATGATAGTAAATTTACTATCGCGATAGTGAAAGACTGGGAACTGTCACACTTGAGGCTAGTTACAGAAGAAATTGAATACTGAACCTACTCCTAAGATTACTAAGAATATCATTACAGGTAGTTAACAATCACCTTCTAAGACTGCTCGACTCAAGCGCTTTCGAATGATCGCAGGAAAGCACCAAGTGTGTTTCTGCCCTTTTCTATGATGCCACTACCGGATACGAAGTCGCGATCGTGAAAACTGTTCAAACCTGCAAAATCTGCTGTTGCTGGTTTTGACTGCTTTTGTACTATTGCACACAGCTACTGTTGTGACAGAATTATATCCATATACATCCATCTATTTTGTCAGCAATTAGTAATTACCTGTCAAAGTGTTTTTGAATTAAGCAATTCACAAAATCTACTGAACAGGCCCATTATTTATAAACTATAATGAAACTGTCAAATTTCGTGACCATTGCCTCAGCCACTATCATGATAGTAGAAAATCCACTATCGCTCAGATCTAATACTTTTCCATGCTTTCTATTTAAGTGTCATATTGCATAATCACGCGACCACAAAAATAACAGCACATTCTTTCTGAAGCTGAACACCGGTGTCTAGATGTAAATTTGAACTGGGGGAAGGATGTGAAACTTGCATTGATCACCCTATGTAAATAATTGTTCTGTCCCACATAGTAGCTATGTATAGAATAACACTCCAGTCAACAATATTATATTATATACATACAAATTAGTGCAAATCACAATGCACTACTCGACAGTCTTATTACTTTCAACTGTTGCTGGCCACATGAACACACTAGCTCATTCTAGAACTCACCCTGAACAATGTCTTCTTCGATATTCTCGCACACTTCAGAACCCACTGCTTTCCTCACAGCCTCCAGGACACTCTCCCATGTCCTCGGCTGCTTTCCTGTACCTTCTCCATTATGCAACCACTTCTTGAACATAGCCTTGCACCGTTTTTCAACATCTCCGTGATCTGCCTCAACAGTCTCCAGAACATGTGGTGCAATGTCAAGCTGTAATCCTACCTCTTCCCACTTCGGAGACACTCTTGGGACAGCATATCTTACCAGATCTTTCAGTTGCAAGTAACCGTATTCTGCACAAGAGTCACAGTGCCCAGTTATATAACATTTGTAACCATAATCATGTATACATAAATAGATATATATAAGCATGAACAGACCAACACACAGACGTGTCACACTTAATTATAACTATACTAGACATGCTGCATCCACAGTCACAGGTATGAATCTAGTTTAAATTATTATGCACATGTTGACATACTGCTGTGGCGTATTATCTTCTCCTCTTCCGCCTTGACGATGACAGTGGTGACAATTGGCTCAGCTGGGGTCAGACTCACTTCTTCAGGTAAAACTACAAGAACATGACAGAACATGTAGCTAAACAGCACAAAACATCATTGTGATGCCGCGGAGCTTGAGTAGTCCTGGTGATTAGACAAAAGGGGCTTTTGTGTCTTTGCAAGAGCAGTTGATTGTAGTCGACGTAGTCAGCACATGCCGCGGAGCTCGAGCGCTTCAGTTTTGCCTTGCAACGATGGCTAGGACCCCGCACAGCACCCTGTCCACTCTACGAGCATCGCTACCGTCGACAACTCTACAAACTCTCTCCTTGGAGTTCACCATGGCTATGCAACACGTATTGAGTTCAATTTCTCCAGCGAAGACCGTACCGTAATTCATCGTCAGTCAGTGCGAGTAATTGTATTCATGCATTACGTAAGAATACTAATAATATCATTACCATGCCCACACATGACGTTCTACTACGTCATTTCTGCAAAGTGTCGTTAACGGTCAGTATATGCGGTTGCACACTCTTGTCTCTTATGTACTCTTGATAGGATGCATTGAAAATTTCTACACATTACCCTAAGTGGCATTCATCATTATCATAAACTTTTCAGGTGTATACAGTATTAGTAGTTACAGTAGTGATGCCTATTTAGGAATGTCCCTGATTCAAATTGCAGTTCCTATCTAATGTATTTGCGTGCGTCGTCGGCAAAACTGACGAAACGGTGAGTGTCCTATTCGCTGGACTGGAACACTGGACTGGACTACTGGACCTGCGTAATTTTATGCAAAAGCGTTAATGACGTCATAACTAATCGTCCGCCATCGTGTGTTGTACGGGCCGCTTCGATCGGATCTCTGTGCGAATGGATTAGAGCCAATCTATTGCACAGATCTCTATGCGAAGGACCGGAAGACGTTTTAGATTAACCAAAGGGGCTGCCATTCAACGTGCTGTCTGCCAACAGGCTTTCGGGGAAGGTGGTGCTGTATGATAGAAATCCTTCCAGTCTCTCCCGCTTACTTTCCTGTCGTGTTTGTCTTAGCGTCAGATGGCAGGGGAAAACATACGTTTGGAATAAACAGCCATTATCGCTCTTAAGGCTCAGCTTCATTTCCGTGTCCGCCATTTTGTTATCGGCGTCATTAAGTCTCGCGGGGGCGACACTATCGTGCTTGAAACTAATTTCTATTTGCTGCGCATGCACAGTAGTCTAGTTGCTGCACCTGCATAAGGTCTGTGCCGTGAGAAGGTCGTCCATGGTTGTCCATATGCTTTTGCTGTTGTTCTTGTGTGTTATGTCGTTTGAAAATGTTCAGGTATGATCACAGCTGGTTAGCTGCTTGCAACTTAGCTATTGTGCTGGCTGTATTTGTGCCTATTTTCAACTTACTTTGCTATTTTCAACTGGATGCAAGATCTGTTTTGCAATTACTTGGCCCAGTGCATAAGGCCTACCTGAGTGAAGTGTTTGGACTGTACTTTCCTTAACCATTTATGAAGAATGTTCTCATGCAGCATCTTTCAAAGCATTAGGTTTAATTTGCAGATGATACTGTTTGGTGTCTCTCAAATCCGTTGTTATTTACCATATTGTAGTGTTGAATTATTACTGTATGGTATAATTTGCTAGCTGTTGTGTGTACTTAGCTATCTCTGCCGCATGAATTTTTGCTTTGTCTTAATAAATCATTGTACTGTGCTCTCTCTTTCTCTCTCTATATATGCTAAATACTTGTTCAGTTTAACTTCAGATGCTTTTACTGTTCTATGTATATTACCACCATATAAGTCATTTATTTGATTATTTTATTGCTTTTGATTTTCTTTTCTTGTATAGAATGAACTATTATTGTATCTTCTATTAGCCTGCTGATGCATGTGTTTAGCTGTCAGCTGATTTTTGCTATTATACAATATTACCGTTGTATTGTGTGCTGTATGTATATGCTGAATGGTTATATATGCATGATTGATTGCATGGATGATCTGAATGATTGTATATTACAATTAATACAAATAATATGTAGACATACTCTATAGAAGCAGCTGGAAGACATGAAAATGGAAGGTTGCTGGTACGGTACCTGACACAAGTTACTTACGTGGTTCCAAAGTTTTCCCGCGCAGGTTTCCGTGAAATTCCGCGAAGACATCTGCGGCGCGACCACACCCTATTTGCGTACTACCCGCGCGGATTCTGCAGAAGGCTTTGCAACGGGTTTGTGCACTTCAGACTGCGTTGATTCTAGACGATTTGAGGGCGTTGGGAAATTCGTTCGGATTTTGGACACTGAAAAGTTTTTGCCTTACTGCATGCTTGTAAACACTTGTCATTCATTGGATTTGACCTCTTGTGCAAGGTTGAACAAACTGTGGTGGGTTTGCTCCACACCTTAGTGTTAGGGTGGGGCTAAGTACTTTGTCTGCGCTGTCTAAATAAACATTGCAGTTTTCACACCTATGTATAAGCTGGAAGTACGTAGGTGTACATGCGATCTGCAGCGCGGAAGTCCGCAAGAAGCCTTCGAGCGTTCCGCGGTCGGCTGTTGATAATCCGCATCATACCGCATGGTATTCTGCGGAAAGTCTACTCGGCAATTCCGCATAAAAACGTAAGTAACTTGTGTCAGGTACCGTATGTAAATATAATTATATAAACTACATCCCAGGTGGCACACATCATACAAGGACACATGTAGCAACCTACACAAGCACATTTAGCTATATATAGCTACACTTAATTATGTTTAGGTACTTAAGGGGCATGTCTTGGTTACATGATAGCTAGCTAGCTGGTGAATCATACGCAGGTGCTGCTGTTATGATCTGCAAGATATGTTCAGTACTGTTCTCTGAGGAGGATACTCTAAAGCATTTCTCTTTCACAGCACCACCTTCGGCTAAAGCCGAAAGCCTGTTGGCAGACAGCCCCTTTGGTTAATCTAAAACGTCTTCCGGTCCTTCGCATAGAGATTGAAGTGATCTGTGCAATAGATTGGCTCAAATCCATTCGCACAGAGATCCGATCGAAGCGACCCGTACAACACACGATGGCGGACGATTAGTTATGACGTCATTAACGCTTTTGCATAAAATTACGCAAGTCCAGTAGTCCAGTCCAGTACGTCATTAACGCTTTTGCATAAAATTACGCGAGTCCAGTAGTCCAGTCCAGTAGTCCAGTCCAGTGTTCCAGTCCAGCGAATAGGGACACCCCGAAACGGTGGCAAACTGGAACATCAGTAAAACTAGTGAAACTGGAACTGGAACAATTAAAGTTCATGGATAGGCTTATTTCAAGTTGCAAAGTGAGACAACGTCTTCAAAGAAAACCGGGAGTTTGCGTGAGGAAAAAGTGTCGTAGTCGCTGTTACCGCATTTCACTTTTTCATACTCTTATTTTCTTCTTCCCACCAAATTCCTTGTGCGCTCCTAGCGCTTGACACAGGACACTTACAGGTCCCAGTCAGACGCGTGGAGGTATCTGAACCTCTAAATACTCAGTGCTGGTAGCATTCCGACTTGTTTAAGTTTGTTTCCCCAATGTATAATGTCCCGTAACAAAATACTCCAATGCCGCTATTTTGTTACGGGACCGTACATATTACTAACTAGCTAATCGCTAAATCTAAAAGTACAATTAGGCAAAAACAAAGACGGTCCCTACATAATCAGTGTGCATCAGCATAGCTATGTAAAAAGCACACAAACTAGAATATTACAAATTCCCTTTAAAAAGTTCAAGTGATTTAGGAATGTCCGAAAAAGCATAGGAACAAGTGGTGACATCTCAGTACGTTGATCCATCACATTCCTTTGAGGAGCAGAAGTCCTAAATCCCTTGTAGAGAGATCCTGAGTGCACTCTAGGGGATTTAGGACTTCTCAAATATGATGCAGTGTAAATGGGCACTTAATGCAATGCTCACTCTATTGCTGTTTACGTAAAGCATGTATGTTGGTGGGTACCTAGTTCCTGAAGAACTTTGCAACTGAAAAAGAGTTTTACATCAGCTCCTTGCAGTTCTGTCCTCCAAAATGTTGGTACTCGCCTTCGCTCTGCCACACCCCCAGTGTATAGCACTTGGTATAAAATGCAAGGCGGATATCTTCCACTTCTAACTTCAGCAATAACTGCATCCCTGTCCTTCCCAAGAATATCCAAGAAATCACTCTCTCTGACCTATACATACATCATAAAAGGGGATTAATTTTCTCCATAATATTATCACAGATACATTTAATATGGGTCTTATACTTATACTATATTGTAGCTTACAGACAAGTGTCCATCAATGGCTGCTTGCCAACCAGGGCCATGTAATTCATGGGGAGTAGCAGTGATCTGCTCATCACGAAAAAAGAATTTTGAAACCGGACCTCCCTTTTTGTTATTCTCCCATTCTTTTTCTTCCAGGATCTCCGTCAGATACTAAACATAGAAACATAGCAGCAATAGTGCACAGTTGAGTGTCAGTCTTTAAGACCGTACAACTACTTACCATATTCCATTCCAAGGAATTGCACATTAACTGTATTCTGAACTGGACCAAGTCGTCTTCTGGCAAGTTCTTCTGGAATGCAATGGCATTGTAGCTAGCCTGGGACTCCTTCTCCATCTCCACACAGTACAGGCACTGTGGCTCGGAAATAGTGAAAGTTGCTGTATTGTGTAAGAAGTTGCCTTGTACTTCATTAAAAATGTAACGAAAGTTTTCCATTTCACCTGTTGTATGTGGAGCCCGCAGCAGCTTCAAAACAGCCTCACCACTGACCTCAACAGGTTTACACCAGTGCTTAAGCATCAACTTTAGTGGTTTCAGCAAATTGGCGCCCTCAAGATTGAGGTAGACAACAACTGATGCAGGCTTGTAACCAGCCGAGTACACAAAAGGCCCGTGGAGGATTACAGCATAGCGGACAACAGTCTCCATCTCCACAGTTCCCTCATCTACTATCAATGTAGCATCGCCATTTCCCAAGGGGAAACTACTTTGTGTTGTGTAGATCGTCAGCTGATCAACGCCGGATGGAATTAAGCACAAGCGTTTTAGCTGAGCTTCAGCAGCTAAAGAGGAGAGATGGACAGGAATACCCAAAAATGCCAGAATAAAATCCATGCATGCATACTTTGGATGGTGTAACTATCTCTTGAAAGAGGAACAGAAATTGTAGGCTTATCAAGTGGTACATGTATGTAAATACAGTATGTGAGAATATATAATACTGTAGAGGCTCGTTGTTGCTTCAACTAATGAGCAGAAATCAATTTAACAAGCAAAATCTGAAACAGGGACACAAACAGGGAGTGTTTCGACATTTCAGGCTTATCGGATGACCTTTGAGGCCTTTGTGGTTGAATTGTCCACAGATTATAACCTGTCTTGCTACATATAATTCACTTCATGTGATAAAATAATAGAATATTAGAATAGATGTGGACAAACGGGGACACCAATAGCTGTTTTTCTTCCGATAGAGCAGAACCTTTAGTAGAAACTCACATAGTATAAATAAACACACTCATGAAAGGCTCTAAACCATTGTACAATACATACTAGTATGTGCCGCTGTTGTATTCAACATTGTGGACAATATCTGTTCTGTGAGCCTTATATGAAATAAAACATTTTTACAAAAAAATAAATTCTGTTGTCACATTATGTACATGCAGCTGTGCCAATTCAACTGGCCAATAAAGTAGTCTTCAAGATGATGTCCACTGCTCCATTTAAGGTCCCCCTTCCGTACATCCATGCCTCAGTCTATTCATACAGCAAGTGAGAGTAGTCAATACTCTTCCCTAACATGCAGAACACAAACCTCTGGTTGTACTCCATTCCTCCGTACCTCCAACGGCTGACTGTCGTCTCTCATTTTTTGGATACTGCACAACTCCAGCTACCACGTTTTCAGAATACAGAACAACAAGGGAAAATTCCACATTAATTGTGAAAAGGTAATCCTTGTGTAGCTAACTCAGCATTAGCATTATCGTTTATAGAGAGGTTCCACAGTATTTGTATGTAATAGTTCTAGACCTCTTAGTGCGTGATACGACGCATACACAGTACGAGGCCCGAGGGTGTGTAGTGCCCGAGGGCGAGTGCTGTGTATGCATCGTATCATGCACTAAGAGGTCTGTGACTCTTATATCTCCCGTTGCCATGACTCTATAAACGCTCTTCTGGCGGGTTAGCTTCTGGCCGAACTGCACGGTATGAGCTCCATTGCTCCCAAGTGCGTTTGCCTGTGTGCCGGCGACTTTATCGAGTGTTCCTGCCCAGACCCGCAAGTCAGTTCTAAGTACAGAGCGAAGTGGCAGCCTACGTGCGTGTGTGATGTAAGAAGAAACGATTGAGCCTGGCGCACATGCAACAGGGACGATACCTTGACAAAAAATGTTGTGCTAATGCGCTTTGTCCACAACGCTCTGTCCACCTGCCACCCTTGTTAGAGTCCTCGCGACATTGCAAGGCTCGCAAGTAGCGATATTTGCTACTGCGTCTCTGTTATTGCATCGTGGAGTCACGGTAGTTCCATTGCTCGTCGTCTCCTAGCTTGCCTCCCCCACTCACTGCCCCTGAGTGCAACCAAACAACAACACGATTGCCAGTAGCTCCTCGAACGCCATCTTAAAATTAGCCGTTCACACGTAGGGCAACGTATTTTACTACAGCGAAATGGGCTGGGCTGATTGCATTTTTCCACTTGCGATACCATTGGTGATGTTTACCTGTTTACCTTTGACCTGGGCGATATTGACAATATCACCCAGGTCAAAGTTCATATCAACTCACTAGCCCTGGGCTCTCCTCAAAGTTCCCCATCCACACCGGAGTAAGGCAAGGATCAATTGAGGGCCCAGTGTTGTTCATTCTCTTCCTAGCAGCAATGATGAAAGTAACCTTCCCTGACAACTCCAGGTTCCGTAGCGAGATGGGAGTGAAGCTAGAAGTTCCAGGAGGTGACATCACTGATGTGAGGAGATTCTGGAGACCAACTCTCATCAGAATCCTTGGCTGCATTTATGCTGATGATACCGCACTTGTGTCAGACAGCTTTGAGGACATGCAGGAGATCATTTGTTAGTTTGCTCAAATAGCCACCAAGTTTGGGCTACTCATCAACCTATATACAGAAGACCTTGTCAATGTGCTTCAATCCAGCTGTGCAGGAAAACCTCACTGTGCCCCCCTTCTATGTAGGGAACCACCCCTTGGAAGATGTATCCTCCTTTCCATACCCTGGCAGCATCCTTACACCAGACAATGACATGACAGAGGAGTTTAATATGCGAATTTGACGGGCACGTGGTGTTTTCTTCAAGTTGACTAGAAGGTTATGAAATCAGCGTGGTATCTGGAAGGTTACCAAGACCAGAGTTTTCAATGCTGTGGTGTCATCCACCTTACTGTACAGTGCTGGAACATGGATTAGAAAGAAGCAACAAACCAAGCGGCTGGAGAGTTCTAGTACAGGCTAGCACGCTACATGCTAGGAGCCAAGCCAATGGACCATGTCGTAATGACGAGGGCATACGAGGAGCTAGGCATGATACCTTTGAAAGTGCTCCTGGTCAGACGCAACCTAGCATGGGCTGCCAGATCATCAACTAAGATGAGTCCAGGCTACGCTGGGTCATGAAGCACAGTCAGATGGCCTGTGGGAGGAGACGGAGAGGGCACCCTCATCAGTGATGGTCTGACACACTGAAGGCTGCACTGGCTTTTGCAGACCTGCCTACCTACCGGGAATGGTCCTTGAGTATTGCAGCTATCGGTGACAATTGGAAGAAGCAGATCAGAGACCTTACCAGCAAGTTAGTGATGAAGTTCAAGAATTTGAGACAATATCAATGTCAATGACTAATTAACTAAGACTGCATGTCAACTATAAATGTACTTGAGTTTACTAGTAACTACCAGTTGTGCTTTTCTTTGTACTTAGAGTACTTGAACGCTCTGATTGATTGACAAATTGATCGAGCCCTGGGATCTTGGGTTATATAAGAAAAATCAGCGTGTGGTTGCTATGGCAATGGGAGATATAGTAAGCTACACTCTAACTGGAAACATATACTGGGTAATCACTGTTTCCATAACCAGGCGGACTCTGCACACACCTGTTGATAAAGTTCGACTCCTTGGCATCCCATACCCATCCCTCCCAGCTCCTGCTCCTTCTGGTTCGATCACTACAGAAAAAAAGGAGCATATTTGTAGAAAATACACCAATCAAAGGAAGGAAACACAAAGACGTGTGTATCGACACACCACATCAGCTGCATGTATGCAGACATGCACAGGAACAGCAAATTAGAGTGACAGAACTGCACTCAATCTATAATTGGGTGGTGCTGTGCTCTCTTGCCAATAAACTACCAAACATACCATCTTCAGGTGGATTTTCCTCATTTTGAATGAGCGGTGCTGTTTCATCTACTGCAGTGAGATAAAACGTAAACCCCAAATATACAACATTCAATCTAATCTCCTGACATCACAGTCATTGCATGCGACAGGGAAAGAAAGCCAATGGCATGCATAATCTGAATGAACACAATTTATCATTCTGAAACAGACAACACACCCAAAGATGACCCAAAGTGTGTGTAAGAGGTAAATATTACAGCTTGCTCTTATTCCAAATCTTAATCTTCGACCCATCCAAACTTGCACTCTTAGAACTGGTGTGGTGGGACAAATATTCCAATATTCCGTATATTCAAATGTTAACCAGCAGTCATATAAGTTTTTGCTCAATGGAATACTACTTATTATCATTTTATACATAGAGTATAAACACAGTTTGGCATATAAATTATTCTTCACAGCAGAAACATGACAGATAGATAAGCTGCCATCCAGAATCTCACACTTGAGCGATTCATTTCTTCACTGAAACGGTTTACCGCCAGCATCAGCGCTATTAGACTGCAAGCAGGAGTAACTGTTACTTCCACCATAGATATATAGTGCTGGGTTCAGCTAAAAAACCAACTGTAATATACTTCGATCATTGTCTTATCAGCACATTCAGAAACCACAATGTTTGTATTACATCAATACACATGTATAATAATTCAAAAGAACAATTGGTTCACTTTCCAAACGCTCAAATATTTGTTGAATATGCAGAACAAATATTTGAACCCAAAATCTTAGCATTCATCCCATCTCTATTTAGAACATGACACAAGTCATGTATGAAAGAGAGGGTTAGGGTTAGGGTTAGGAGGTTCTGTATTTTGTGTACCGTATACGCTTTAACTTTCGCGGATCGCAGATTTTAGCAATTTTTGCGTTTTTATTTTTGCAGATGCAGGGTCTTAGTCTTTGATTCGTCGTTTTCTCTGAATCCTTGTCGTATTGATGTAATCAATTGCTTCGGTGGAGGTTCTTAGCTGCATATCACGTTGCCCTCATTTTTGCAGATTCGTTGCCAGACTGGTCTAAATTTTTGCGGGATGAAACTTTCGCAGATGGCTGCTGATCCGCGAAAACCGTGAAAGTTTAACCCCGCGAAAGTTATAGCGTATACAGTAATTGTAGATGACGAAGGCCCACAAAGTTAGAATGTATGTGATTGCCTCCGGCTACATTTAAGCTCAAAAGATAGCAATCCACCTAGATACTGCATAGCGTTTGTGGCAATGAGCTTCTACAACACAACTAAATTTTACAACAGTAATACACCATATAAGCACATTACAAGTATAAGTACTCTACAAATATTAATACAGCACCTGCCAATAGTAACATGATGTACATCCTTATTCTAATGCACCTATGTGCGCAAACACAGTGCTGTTCTCTCTAATTCACTGCCCCAGAGAGAAGGGCAAAAGGGAATAATCCCATCGCTATACACCACAATGAAGAAGGTGACAACAAGGGTCCTACATGCAGTTAGGCATCTAGAGTGAGTGTGTTACCTATGTGTGTATAGTGGTAAACTGTATAATATTATATTACTTGCTGAGCAAATATCATGCATGCATGCATGTATACACGTGTGTCCATGCACGCACACACACAGTTTCTTCACTGCTGTCTGGATACTATGCAGTTTTGCACTGAATCAATACGTCCATACACAATAATACTGTTTTTTTTTCTTTTAAGAGCATTTAACTTCACTAACAGGATTGCCTGGCTTCAGCGGGCTGCAGCACTTTGTACGATAGTGATCCATGACACACCAGGAAGACACTAGAGTGCTCTGACATGTCTATACTAATGACAATAGGGGTCTCAGAGGATGCAAGCTTTGTTTTTAGCTTACATAGCAAGATTAGCAGGCAATTGGCTAGCACTCATTTGCAGTTCAAGCACACCAGCCACGCAAGAGTACTTTTAGCTTTCATGTCCTTCGATGACACATTGTTACTTGGCCATTGTTACATAGAACCAGCAGCAGGCCGATGTAATCCAAAATATGCAGTTACCACAAAGAGAAAACCTAACAGCGACCAAAATGGCTGTACAGGTGTCTTTCACTAGTGGAGGACATACTCCTGGTGGATCTCCATTGTCCATGAACATTAGTCAACAGTTCCTGCTCTAGTTCCAGCTAATACAAACTGTATACTGAATTAATTAATATATTACATAACTCAAGTGTGCATTGCTATTATATACATACACTATATATAGAGCTAACAACAGTCAATGTGCTATGTATAGATCGCTTTATACCCAGACACACTTACATATACATATACATTAATACATTACTTTGCTCATGCACTTCCTAAATACATATTATTGGACTGTACAGCATCCCATACTAGACATTCAGTCTAACCTGAACCATAATTCTGTGCCCTGTGATTGGGTGACCTGGGATCATTTGGAGTTTGATGACACTTTTTCCAGATCCACCACAGGCCGCATCCGCAGCACACCATGCCACATATGAGACACCAACAAAGAACAGCAGCGGCTGACACAAAGATAGAAATATACACAACATTTACATCCGAAGGCTGCAATGTTGGAGCTGGTGAGGATGTTGCCATGGGAATCATGGTGGGTATTGCCAATAATGCAGTAGGTTGCTGGCAAGAAAGAAACACAGGAATATGGCTAAGCTGCATTTCCACCTCTTCACACATGTACATTATAATCCTTTACGATTATATAATAAAAGTTACACAGCAACTTGAGATAGCCATAAATTAAGGTGGTGTCCCAAGGTTCATTGTATCGCCATGCATTGCATCTGCCCTCCGACCTGACCCTTACACATGCGTATACGTATGTACAGTATACAGCTACACATCCTGTTCTTAATTCTCAAAGAATTTTGCCGGTAGGCAAGTGCTTGAAACCCATTTTGCTGCCATGTTATACAGTAGTGATAAAGTTACGCATCCATCACCATCCTCCCACCTTGAAGCCTGCATCTCCCTCTCCTAGTCTAATGCCAAAACGTTGTGAGTGCGGTTTGCGCTGACCTAGTCTGGCATCAAGGGAGAGGCATGCTAACACAATCAGCTGCCCATGAATTTCATATCAGTATAAATCTGCTGTTAGCAACGTTCTGCGGTGAATATCTTGAGCTGTTTGTGAACCCTGCTCTGTTGCAGAGTTCAGACACATTAGCTCTTGATCTCGATCACAATCCTCCATCTCACATCACCTCCTGTACATATCTGTTCCTCTTTCTCCTGTCACCACGTCTTACAAGCTGCGAAGTCGGCAACTATTCCAAATTACACCAAGTTGCAAAAACCCACTGACTAGAAATACCTAGTTTATGTAGTTGGAGATATCCCATCTAGTTACATGTCTCACTCATAGATATTACAATCTCACTCCAGCTAAGAGCTAGCTAACTAGTTAAGAGCCCAGCACTGTAGTCTCCCATACACACACACAAAGGCCATGAATAGTACAAGTACGTACGTGTATATCGATACAAGCATCATGAGGGTAGAATTACAGATTATCCTAACTAAAGTGAAACTTACCAGATTTAAGTAGGTGGCTAGCTATCTGGCTAGCTAGGCTAGTTTCCACTCTGTCAACTAGCCGATTAGAGTTGCAGCGCTCTGCCTATTGGTTACTTAGGTATATAAGATTAAATCTCCAAAATATGTTATTTAGTACTGAGCAGTTTCAAATCTTCAATTGCGCAGGCTGCCGTGAAAACGCATTCTGAGAGATCCGGATCCTTATCCTCCTTGCGAATCCGCCATTTTGTCACAAAAATCGCGCCAATAAGGGCAGTAAGTGAGCGGGTGCCGTATTTGATGGGCGGAAGTGGGTGGGGGAGACGTGCATGCCATTTGCCGATCGACGCAACAGGAACGGGCTCGTGGCTAGTCTTATTCTTATAATTATATGTAATTATATCAAAGCTAAGGTGCATAATTTTGGCTGAAAGTGGTGAAATTGCGATTCACTTAACAATGTGTGACACAGAACTATTGAAATTAACGTTGAATTTATAACTGTACTGATGCCACTTCAAAAATAATCAGAACAAAACATCATTCATTCGATTCTTGGCTTATGCTAATTTTCAAACACAAACGCAGTTGTGGGCAAAATCTTACAATAAGTGATATTTTAATTTTAATAATTAAAAAATATATTGTGGCTCTAGATCTATATAATATATTATTATACAGTTATGTACATCTATATAATTACATATAAAATTAATATGTAATGATGACATTACTGTACATGTTGTACATGTACATATATATGGATAGGCAATGTGCATAATTATGCACTCTGCACATGTCACTGATCATGAAAACTGGTGAACTGGCATATGGCGTGTAGCAACTATATATGAACTCTTGTCAATTATTCTGTACAATATGTGTACATATATAATATTATATATAATTATATATATAATATATACATGCATGCATGTGGTGCATGCAAATTATGTTCAGTATATAATTATATAATACTATTTTGCATGACATTAATTGGTCATATATTCATTTTTGCCTAGCTAGTGCATGTATGCCGATGGGCACGTGTATAGTGATGTAGAAGAGAAACATCGATATTGATTATGATGAATCAACCTGTACATGTGATCACACTCCATATTCAGAAGGGATATACCATCGGCCATATACCCTCATCAGGATCCCCTTACACTGAATTTGAGCGCAGTGTGCATAACATTTACCCTTTCACCAGGATAAAAGAGATTACAACATAATATAACAGTCATACTAACTCAAAATAATAATATAGTAATCCCTTACAAAACTATGGAAAATTGGACATTAGCCCTAAATACATGCAGGTAGCCCTAAAGACATGCAGGTAGCTCTAAATACAGCAGGTAGTCCTAAATACATGCAGGTATATGTGTGCACAGATAAAACAGTCCAGGCATGTGAATGTGCCCTCCAAGGCCCTGCTGTCTGTAGTGTGGAAGAGCAGGGAGAGGTTAGGGGCGAGGGAGAAGTACACACTAAAATTACCGCGTCCAGCTATAGATACATGCAAAGACATAATGCACATTATACTCTGGCAAAAGTGGGACAAGTAAAGAAAGTAAACAGCAACTGTTTCCATTATGATCGATAAGGGGAAATCCACTAGCCTGTACATTGTTTAGCTAGATCTTGCTGTCAACAGACATTTTGACCCAATCTTGTGTCCTCATCAGTGTGTAAAGATCTTACAAAACTGGCAGATGATTTTACATACATAAACAGTGGGAAAGAATAGTGAGTAATGAGGATGGCGGGAATCATGTGATGGAGTGGGATACTAATGATGGGAGCAATATGTTAACATCCAATTAATAATAATAACGTCTAAGGGGTAATATACTATAGTAATATCTGCTGGGTGGCGGGGATTGCATGTACAGACAGAATCTAGAAGACAGTGGATCATGGGGTCATACACTGATGGTAAGAAGCCTGCATCTCTGGCATGTCATCCATAGTACCGCGAGATATGTGCACTGGGGGCTTTGCACATCCGTAAAGAACACCAGACGATGTACAGAGAGAGATACAGGACCCTTGCCATCACTTAGTGTATGACACTTTGATCCATTGATCCCAATGGGTTCTGTCTGATGCTACTATTATTATTATCGCAAGGGGCTACCATATTATTCCATTACTAGCATCACATTCCATCGTATTATTCCCACCATCCTCATCACCCGCAATTATTTCCTGCCGTTTATGGCATAAAATGACCTTGCTGGTTCTGTAAAAGTTTATACACTGGTGAGGACCCCAGATTGGGTTGGAATGTTGGTATGGACAAAAACTGTCGAAAGCATTTTTCTGGCTAGTAAAGTTCCCCTTATCCATCATCATGTCAATTCCTGGCCATGCACCCACTGATTTCATAACAATGATTAATTCCTCATCACATTCTTTGCTGTTTCAATGGTTACAATCGTGACTGTGTGTAGTCCGGGAACCAGACCTTATTACACAGCGTTGCACAATCGAGGCAAAGGGGCTGGCACGCCAGACTAGACTGTGTGTGATATGTGTGTGTCTCAAGTAATGAAATAATGTGGTATTGAAACACAAGTGAACACACACCAGTTGCAAAAGAAAGCATCCCTGATTGCATTGAAATGATAATCGTGTAGTTGTTTGGTTGTGCTCAGGTGACAAGCATCGGAACTACGGAGACTCCATGACACAGTAATAGAGCCTTACAATGTCGCGACGACTCTTACAAGGGTGGCAGGTGGACAGAGTGCATGGACAAAGCACAGAAGCACAACATTATGTCAAGATATTGTACTGTTGCGTTTGGATCGTTGCGTTTGACTACACGCTAATTAAAGCGTCTACTTCACTCTCTCATCAGGTCTGACTAAATGCCGCCATCCTTAATCTGGATTAAATCTGAGTCGAAACCACCTACGAAGGTGGTTCCAACCCGCATCTTAATCAGGATTAACCTGTCCCTGTGAACACAACTAATCGGATCCAGATTCGATCCGGATTCGACCCACTTCTAATCCGGATTAGCGGACCGTGTGAAAGGGATTTTATGGTATTGTGTGGATTAGACTGCAGTACGTATCTTGAGGTTTTTAGACAGTTCACAAAGGCCGGCGGGGCTAAAATGTGCTGCAATCAATTTGTCTCTCATTCTGCTATGAAATGCTAGAAATCAATTTGCCCGCTAATATGTCACACCCTGAAAGTGCATGTCATACCATCCTCACCTCCATCACCTCTGCCCTCCTCCTCCCCCCTTGCTTCCTTTGGCCCTCTTTGAAGGGGAAATTTCACTTTGAGCATCTCTCTTTGACCTGGGCTGCACAGAGCATTGAGAGTATTTGACAGAGGTTTGATGCGCAGTTTCCACTGAATGATCTGTAGAGTTGCAGGGAGTGGAGCAGTCCAACAAATAGAATAACTGTATTTATGGGTAAACACATATGTGTCAAGATATGCATAAATGTTGCGATGGAGGTAATATCAAACAAAGGGGGGTACACAGTGACACTTGTAGTGCTTCTAATGATATATAGACTCCCACAGTTCAGGCTTTAATTTGCTAAAGATAGAGAGTAGACTACGGTGGACTGACATAAGTGATGTGAGGGGGGGCAGGTGGTAGTGAGGACAGTGACATGCTGTCACCAGTCACTCAACCAGACACACAGACATCATTCATACATGTGTACTCAAACATAGGATGTGACTCCATACAAAAAACACCATCTCCATGCACACACCTTTCGCTGATGGACTACGTAAGTCACTGGTTACAACGCAAGGCTGAGTGGGGGGAGTAGAAGCCACCATAGCAGACATGGCTGGGGCAGTGTTCCTTGAACGACATAAAATACCACATGGGGGGTAGAGGTGTATCCCTGTGGAGGGAAAAGGAAGCTGTACAGCACCAACTTTAATAACCCCTTTAGCATACAAAACCGAATTGAACTATCTATCTTTGTGAATAACTTCAGAGCAAAGTCTTCCAGATAAAAGGAGTTACATCTTCAGGGTTTCCATGCGGACGTCCCCGACCAAATGACTCCTTCGAAATAATAGATGTTTCGGCAGCTTGCCTCTGCCTTCATCAACCAGACACACAAACATCATACATACTGCACATAGAATCCTCAATGATCCACCAAATCTGTAAGCCTTACAACTAATGAAGGCAGCAGCAGGCTTCCACAACATCTGGGTTATATCTAAAGAATCGCTTGGTTGATGACTTCCGCAAGAAAACCATGAATGATGCAATCCTGCAATCCTGTATTGGTAGTAATGACAGCATATGTGCCTCAGGGATCTTTGAGCAGGTGGTATGTGGAGTATGAGAGCTCTTGCATAGACTCACCTGAGCTAGCAAGTTGTGTCATAGACAAACGAGTGAGGCAAAGAGAAATAGGTAGCAGTCCAGTTGTGGTACCTGTACATAAATAAGCAGAAGAGCAAACACATGAAGTTACACAGAATAATGTTACAGTACCAGAACTGAATTTCAAACAGTGATCAGTGATCCTAGACAAAATAGTGAGAACCAAGTGGCCATTTAAAGCCGCCAGTAAACCTAGCTAGCCTAGTTGACGGTATCTACAATATGAATTGGCACTGAAGGCTGTCACCGTATTACAGTGGCTTACGTAAATACACTTGCAACACGCTTTCTTCAAGTGGCGGTGTGTGACAAAATGGGTGACCTGGCCCAGGAGAAATCCTCAGCCTGAAGCCTTCTTCAGCAGCCAATACCCGTCTTTGATTGAGTGCGAATGATTGCGCATCCATTCACGGCCGTTTCCCGCACTGCATAGATCTGGAGACAATCTGTGTATTGTCGTGCGGGTGCCTTCATATTGCTGCGCAGCTACCCTCGAAAAAGCTACACAACATGTCTGTGAATAAATGTTAGTTATCCGTGTCACATACTGTACCTCGAGGCGTGTGTGATATACTATCCTCATACAGGTATATACGTACACATGTGGGACATTTCAGACATATGAGTCCTAAGCAGATCAGTTTACTAATATATCCCACAAAAACGAGTTGGATGATACAAAAGTGGATTCAATGTTCTCTTTTGATTTTGACTTCAGCAGCTATGACACTGGCAATTATCACTAACATTGTGGCTCTGCAATTGTTGACAAATTTCAATACCTCATTGCATTGTTTAGGTACATGCATTTACGGTGTTGCAGAGGAGTTTCTCCTTTAGTTTGCCGATTACCTTGTTCGTATCTTGCTAAGCTAGTAGACAATAAAGCAAAATATGAAGGCAAACATGGGCGCATGGTAGCCTTACAATTCACCTAACTGCCATGCCCCACATCAGTACAGCACGTGTTTCATACTCACAGCATGCACCAATGAATGCAGTGCATCTGTTTCAGTATGGCAGAACCAGCAAGACGTTTGAAGAATTACAAATTGTTGCTCAATAGTTGCAGTGGGAATGAAAGATGCACAAATGCTACATCTCACCTGTGAACTGGCTTGTGCCTTCACTTGATGCTAGCTGCCTGGAGCCTCTGGCTTTGGTCGATCTCTTTGCTTTGGTTGCAGCCGATCTGTTAGCTTTAGTTGTCACAGATCTCTTGGCATAAGTTGTAGTTGTATTCTTTAGATAGGTTGTATCTGATCTGTCGAACTCTTTGGCTGAGACTAGTTAAAGAAAGAGAATAAGAGTAGGTTCTTGGCAGAAGCAGATCTTAGCATGATTCCTAAAGTCATGGTGTGCATCTAGCTAGGTCAATCTAGCAACTTTGTGGACTTATTGTCCTCCTTCGCAAATTTCGCAAACATTCATGAAATTTCGTGATGGCAAACCGCGGATTTCGGCAGAAAAATTCAAGTAACTTGTGACATGTACCGTATATAAACATGTGGGACATAACAGCTAGTATACAGCTAGTACATATGCAAAGTGAAGGTGTGAAATCATGTGTTGCCATGGCAACACAAGTCTCTACTGTGATATGCTTGTAATCGGACAGGAAATTAGAAACTGTCTCCATACAATTTAGATGAAATCATTCAGCAGAGCCACCATTTAGAGTGAGTTAACATATTATGCACCAGTTTTGGCAAATACGTGTAACAGGAATGTGTTTATACATCTATTTGTGCTTTTGGCTAGTACTTTCAGGAAAACGCCATGTTGAAGTCACAGAGTAAGTTTTCAGATGAAGACGAATAAAGTAGAGTGAAGTTTTGCTGTATAAAATGGGAAATAGTATGGAGGCTTCCTATCTAGATTTATGCATCACAGCATTATTAACAATAACAAGCAGGTGCAGTTTTCATGAGTCCTAAGCAGATTAGTTTACTAATATATTCCACAAAAACGACTTGGATGATACAAAAGTGGATTCAATGTTCTCTTTTGATTTTGACATCTGTTACTATGACATTGGCAATTACCACTAACATTATGGCTCTGCAATTGTTGATACATTTCTATATCCTATAGTTTAGATAGATGCAGAGGAGATTGTCCTTTAGTTTGGTGCTTACCTTGTTTGTATCTCGCTAAGCTAGTAGACAATAAGGCAAAATATGAAGTCAAACTTGGGCGCATGATAGCCTTACAATTCCATGCCCCACATCAGTACAGCATGTGTTTCATTCCCACAGCATGCACCAACGAATGCAGTGCATCTGTTTCAGTACGGCAGAAACAGCAACACTTGATGAATGACAAATTGTTGCTCAATGGTTGCAGTGAGAATGAAAGATGCACAAACGCTGCATCTCACCTGTGTACTGGCTTGTGCCTTCACTTGATGCTGGCTGCCTGGAGCCTTTAGCTTTGGTTGCAGCCGATCTGTTAGCCTTGGTTGTAGCAGATCTCATGGCATAAGTTTTAGTTGTATTCTTTGGATAGGTTGTACCTGATCTCTTGGACTCTTCAGCTGAGACTAGTTTACGAAAAAGAATAAGAGTAGGTTCTTGGCAGAAGCAGATATTAGTATGATTTCAAAAGTCATGGTATGCATCTAGCTATCAATCTAGCAACTTCGGACTTAGAAGCAGTTGCACTGTCTGCAGTCTACAAAAGGACCCACTGTCCTACTTCAAGGTTTTATATGTTAGTCCCAATAGCAACCTAGCTACAGCCTGACTTGTCTGCATCATCTCAAAGAGGCATAAATGGCTATCACTGACAACTACAGTACATCAGAAGAGCATAGTGCTGGTTGAATGCACAACGCCAACGTTTAGCAACATTACACTGCCAAGCTAACAGTTAATAATGTTAACATCTAGCTGCCCGCTTGCCTTCTTATATGAAGAATGCCCATGATATGGTGAATGAAGCTAAGAAGATGATAATTCTGCTGTTTGTTTTAAGGTGGCGGAGTCACCTAATATTATTGAAACTCTTACAGTTCCTGAACAGAAGAGAGATGTATACCGTAACTATTCTCTAATTCGTTTTAGAGTTTCTTAAAGCCCACCAAAATCAAATGAGACAGTTGATACCAATACTGATTGGGCAAATGTGGAACCTATTTTATCAGTTGCTCCACAGAGAATGTGTGTACCTTGCTTCTTTCCACACTCAATCCTTAGTTGTGTATGCTCTGCATCCTTTCTACATACGGTTTAGTCCTCAGCTCGCAACATAGCCAAGCATTAATGAAGAAAAGGCCCTGAGATAGAACAGCTTACCCTAGTGTAGGACTCACTACCACAAACTGACCTGGCTGCAGCTGCTGTAGAAGTTTGGTTGCAAATTGACTCATTCTTCCATAAGCAGTCTCTTCAGACACAAACATTAAAGTTTTTTGCACCTGAGTCTCAGATGCGTCTGTCAAAAGGAATGTCCAGAGGCATCCATTTGCATCCTCCCTACACTTAGAATGTTTTATGTCATGTTCCACAGATTCAGGAATTAGGCCCCGCACTTGTAGTTTTGATGCAATTTCTTTAGCATTCATTTTCTTAAGAAAGTCCTCTCTATGCTCCTCAATGTCGTGCACAGTCAGATTTGTGGCTAAGGCGAGAGAGGTACAAAATGATGTGTACATAACAAATAGACAGTTGACTAGCTAATACAAGAAACGTTTATCTTCACTGTTTAGAAAGTAGTGAATGTGCAAGGAGGTATTTAATACATTCACAATAGAAGCAAGAAGAAATCACACAACATAATCAGCTACGTATTACGTAATTGTGTTGACATTGTCTAGGCGCCAGGTATGAAACACATGGCAAGGGTGTGCAGTCGGTGCTTCTTAACTAAAACAGTATGAGCCTTCAAACGTAGAGCAAGAATTAAAAAAAAAAAAAACTCCCTGCTTTAACACCTGAATTTTTAGCATGAGAGTGAAATGAATGCAACAGGTGCACAAACAGTTTCATAGTTGACAGGCCAAGCCAACAGTCACAGTAACAATATACCAGTGGTTTCTCCTTAAACTGAGGAAATCCTACAGCTAATTTACATTGCCATATATAGTTTTTATGAAACGAAAGTCTTACATTACAGGTGGATGCTTGTAAACAGTTACTGCAATGTAAATTTCCATGAAAATAAGGTATTTAGGAATGTCCAAAAAGCATCGAAACAAGTGGTAACATCTCAGTACTTTGACCCATCACAATTCTTTGAGGATAGGAAGTCGTAAATCCTTTGCAGAGTAGTCCTGAGTTCACTCTAGGGGATTAGAACTGCTGATCCTTAAAGAAATGTGATGAGTCAAAGTACTGGGATGCGAACACTTGTTTCTATGCTTTTTCAGACATTCCTAAATCAATTGAAATTTTCAATGGAAATTTGTAATATTCTAGTTATATATGTAATGTGTATCAAATATTCACCAGGTGCTATTGCTATTGATAGCAATCGAGCCACAAACGTGACAAAGTGCCATGAGAAATGACAAGAAATGCACAGCTTATGTGGTATGTCCACAAACTTTTATATTACGTGCTTCAGTATCACAGAAGTGAAGAAGATAAGACTTACTTAACCCTCTGACATCTTTCCTTCTTCTTGCTGGAGTAGAATCACCAGCAGGCATCGAGGGGTCTGATCCATCTACGAAAGCACAAGAACATTTTATATTCCACTTCATACGTACATAAACTTGTACACGGTGCAATAGTTGTAGCCTATATGTGAACCCTATAAGTACGAGAGGATGAAGTGTAAGTGGCCATAATGCATGGAATGCCAGTAATTATTTAGACAGCAAAGCACTACTGCTCAAATGACATACTGAATTTCGTGGTCATACTCAAGGAGAGATGACTTTGAACTATCCTGGTCACCTGTATTAACAACTGAGGAATAAGTACCAGCAATTATGACCAAGACTCTTCCTTCACAGAATGAGCATCTTACGTTTCAGAATTCAAGTACGCAATTGCAACACAGTATGATGCGGAGCTGAGACTTCAGTGTCAAGAGAAAGCCCTGCTTGAGAGGACTAGAGAAGGGTACCACCAAACTTTCATTCCATAGCAAGAGAGTTATACAGCCCAAGTTACTACAAAGCATTGTTATAGTGCAAATATAGGAAGCAATATGACCTGGTTATGGGGGTGAGTTTAGCCTACAAATGTATTACAGTCCATGTATGGGTTCCATTGTTCAAGGAACACTGTGGGAGACAGGCTACTACAAACAACCGACCACTGCTGAGATATTAGCTATGCATCCAACTTATTAGCTCTGTCATATGAATCATGCATGTATACGCAGATATGACATGTCAAAACAGGAAGTTGTACGGCCGAATTGCGGTTAATTGGTATTCCGACGGAAATGTCCATAGCTGACCTGAGGTGTCAAAATCCTTGGGTGAACCACACTATCGGCTTGCCATACGCACGGAGGTGGTATAAACTGCTGCAATGAGCTTCTATACCAGCGAACGGCACCGGGTTCAAACTTCCCTTCAATTTTTATGGGACTGGCGGGTTACCGGAAGTCTGGGTCACCTGACGTGCACGCGTGTGGTCATGTGATATTCAGCCAAGAACCCATGGGCTGAGCAGTGCTTCGTGACATGTCCTCGCCGGGAAAGTTATATGAACGCTATACACCAGCTAGTGCCGTGGATCAGTTGCGGATAGACTGTAGTTTAAGCGTATTATAATGGGATTCTCGCGTTCTGCTTCTATCGCGATATGTCGCAGTCAAGACGCTGGACGGCAAAGCCTGAAAACGCAAAAGTAAGCATATCACTTCAACATCATATCATATTCACTACCTCTTTCTCGTGACTAAGCCAGCTGAGGAGCCCTCACTTCATTTCTCACTCTGGCCACCATTCTCCTCTCTGCTATACATGTTACCACTCTCATTTCTGTTCCCCAAATCACTGACTCCTGTTGCTTTTTCAGTACCCATATTTTACTTTAATACATCAATGTTGGCACCTCAATGGCTTTGTATACTCTTAGCTTAGTCCTCCTACTCAGTTTCGTCCATTTCCAAACTGGCTCATATAACACCCCTATAACTCTTGCTGCCTTCCCAGTTCTACTCCTGATCCTTTCATCTAACCTACCATCTCCACTATCATCACCCCGAAAAACTTCACTACCTCCACCGATTCCAACCTCCTGTCCCCAACCTCCACACAACAGTGTATCTCTATTGTCCCACCTTCATCACTTCCGTCTTCTCCCAATTCAGTTCATTTACCATCTCATCAATGTCGCATCTTAAATTCATTTCTAAATACTCCGCACTGTCTGCAATCAGCACCATGTCATCAGCAAATAGCAGGACATCCACATTCTCTTCCCTAAAATCACTCTTTCCATGAAGCCTTCTTGCCTCTGTCACTATGGTGTCCAAGAACACATTAAACAGCCATGATGAGAGATTAAAACCCTGCCTCATACCCTGATCCACTTTAAACCACTCTGAATGTTTCTCCCCATCTTCACTCGTGTCACACTCAATGTACGCACATGGTCTGCACTGCCTTCACAATTTCCTCTCCTGAGCCTGTCTTAATGGCTTCACTCACTTCAGTCAAACTTCTCCCTATTCAAAATACAACCCCGCCTCACTACGTTTCTCATTAATTATTATGACCATTGCTGTTGATGACAGGCTAGCCACTTCTTTCACAATAACTTTCAAGTTGGCTTATTACTTAGTCTAGCTGCTATCTCCTACTTTGCCCTCCTGGCTATGCAGGAAGAAGAAGATTGACACATTCTCCTAGACCCTCTGTCTAGCAGAATGTGCAAATTATACAATGTACAAAGGAGCAGATATTGCAACAATGTTTAGCAGTTACAGTAGGTTGATTTCATGTCTTAGATGGCATCTATGAGAAGGACAATAAGCAACCACGAATACCAATCAGGTCACAATCTCTCTCTCCACCAGATGTGAGTACTTGAAGAGTATCTAAGTTCAGAAAGAAGGTCTGCTATAGGAATCCATATGGGCATTCCAATTACTGTGTATTTCCTCCTTCTCTGGATTTAGAATACCACCAACTATGTTGCTGTGCTGGTTGTTAGGTGGTGGTGATGGGTACACTGGATGCTTCAGCCCAGTGTCTTTGGATTTCTAATCTGTTGGCAGCGAATGGTATATCAATCACTGGTGCCCCAAAACAGTGCAGGTTGATATGACTGTTGAGCAGAAGCAAATCTTGCAGCAAGTGCACCCTATCCGCAATGGAATCTGTCAGTCAGTCCACACTGGCCAACAGTTTCTCATGCTCCCAGTGTACTGTTTGTCCATCAATTCCATAATGTCTAACACTGAATTTGACACTGACACTGACAAATTGTCTATTCCTATGTGGCTTTCGCTGTCCTCTCCTTTGTGACTTTTGCCATGTGCTCCTCCATCATCATCTGATCCTTTCTTCTTCAGTTTCTTGGATTTGCCTTCATGTAGTTTGTCACTTCCACTGTATTCTTCGTCAACTCAGATGCTGCTGATTGTTACTATAAATCATTGTCATGTTCATTTGCTCTCAACATTGCCACGGACAGTTCAGACAAAAGTAACCTGATGACTTCGTACTTTGTAAAAATACAGTGCACACATGCCTGTTTGTGTAAGCATGGATGTATACATGTAAGTGTACAAAAGTTCATTTGGCGAACCTCTTATTATAAAATTACTCCAGAAGAGCCAGACATCATAACTCGGCTGTCATGACATCGGATGCCCATTCTCCAGAGCCAAAACACAGCCTGCGCGTAAAACATGGTAGATATATAGATTGGGAGAGCCTAGCTAAGGGCTGTTTAGAACATGTTGGAAGCTGCAACCTTTGGGACACTACGCTGTCGAGAATGAAGTGGTCAAAGTCATGATACTTCGATGACTCCAGCAGTATTGACCCTCTCTATATCAGAGCAGCTTTCTCGAGACTTTTGTGCTGGGTATCAATATCCATTCTTGGCCTAACCACAGCAGCAGATTCAGATTGAAGCATTTGACATATTCACATGGTATATAGTACATCATGAAAGTAGATTGGGTAGGGGCATCATACTTCTGACACTCAATTTTGTAAAATGCTAACTTTCTCCAGTGATCAAAGTGAAGTGTCACATGTACTTGGTTGTATGTGTATGTTTACACCTTTCCTCTACATACGGTGTCATTTCTAAGCATTTCGACCTCTGGTAGCTAGTTACAGATACTATTATGTGCATTCACAGAAAACGCCATTTTCAATTCTTTCAATGATGTCAAAACTGATAGTTTCAGTTGTTTAGCGCACTGTTCACCGATACACTCAGCACATGTTCAGCATAATGGTGTATAATCAATGGTGAGAGCACATGCATCACATTTAAAGGTAACGAATCAGTATAAATGGTCTTACAGAGAATTTCCTACATTTGGGGCTGTCCAAAGTACGATGCCCATCCAACCCACTGTTGCAAAGCACTACTGTCGGAATGTCAAACACTACAATCTGAATCTGCTGCTATGAGTAGGATGAAGATTTGCACTGACCACAACAAACTTCCAAACAAAACTCCTCTAGAGACAATACAGCTGGAGTCCATATCATGATGTCATCCGTCCAAAAATTATGATTCGACTACTTCTTAAAGGCCTAGCGTCAACGAAAGCAGCTTTAAACGTTGCATGCACTCAACATCCTTTAGCTAGGCTCTCCCTATCTAAATATCTACCACATTGTACATGCAGGCTGTGCTTAGAAATGATCATAGCACTGGAGGCCGGCCAGGGAACACTTTAGAAAAGGACAGTTGTTATAATAATGTTGCTTTCTTCCAATGCGCTCTTTCCCATGTGTATATTATAAGCTGGCCGTATGGAAACATCCCTTTCCATCAGCATGTCACAACACAAAATTGGTTGACAGACGAGTGTGTCTGCATCACAAGGCTAATAATAGTACAATTACAGGCTGTTTCTTCCTAACTGGGCCCCCAAATGTTGTCTTTACCCTCTGTGCCACTCAATCAACAGCTGCAATAGTACACTCATATGTTAGTGTTAACTGTGAACTGTGTGTGTGCTTGATAATGGTACACTAATGACAAATAAATTTTACCGATTCGTAATCCATCTGCAAAATTCACAATTTTTTGTTGATGTTATACTGCAGCTGTTACATTAAAGTAAGTGAAAACAGATACCTACAATACCTTGGTCACAAAGTAATGCTGCAAGTTTTGGTGCGCAATCATGCTGCACTGGCAACATCGGCACACCTGACTATGAGCCACCTTAACTGTGGATCATAGTCAGGTGTGAAGTAGGCGTTGCACGCCTCTTGCACCTGCACTCGTTTGCTAACGTGACTTCAAGTGACGTGGGATATATTCTTGTGTAGGTGGTTTTTTATCGCATGCTTGAAATCGCTCACAATCTGCCAACAGTCAGCTGGGGATGATTTCATTTTTGACTCGTTAGCTGGGTCAATGGAGATGGTGATCAATTTTATCAACCACCATCATGTTGTACGCATAATTCATCTTGTTGAAGCAGGAGGGTTCAATGCGGAATAAAGCTACATCACGAAACATGTAGTTACTGTACTCTATGTTCTCTAGAATTACATACCTTTGTCTTTTAACATGCACAACCAAATGAGAGAAAATCCCACTAGGTACATAATGGACCTTGCAGCAGTCAGCAAGGGTGAGGCAGAATGTGACGGATAGTGGGAATTCACTGCATGTGACAGGCTCCTCGTCACAGGCAGGCAGGACAGAGGGCATGAAAAGGCAGCTCTAAAAGTTATATTGTAGAGGCTCATTGTCGTAGAACTGAAATGGGTGAATTCGCGAGCAATTCACGTGGCATAGAAAGTCAATAACAGAACGTTTCGACCTCGAGGGACAACAGCTGAAGAAGACCCTCGAGGTTGAAACGTTCTGTTATTGACTTTCTATGCCACGTGAATTGCTCACGATTTCACCCATTTCAGCTCTACCAGTGACTGTTGTCCTTTCTAAGATCATGGTGGTAGGCTTTGGTGGTAGGCTTTGCAAGCCCCCAGTGAACCAGCCGTTTCAGGCGTGTAGCGTCCCAACAGTAGCAGCTTCAAACTTGCTCTTAATATCTTCTAGCTAGGTTCTCCAATTTACATATCTACCATGATTACATGCAAGCTACACTTAGCTGTGGAGAACTAGCATTCAGTTTGTCATTATGGCCAAATTATAATGAAACGCTCTAGTGGTGTGCATGGCATAGGTTTCTGCACGCTGTCATATATGTAGATACCCACCTTGGTCACAGAGTAATTTAGCAATTTCCATTGGGCAGTCATACTGCTTTAGTTTGCCGGGCAACAAGCATTGCATTGCATGGCAGCCATTTTCACGGCGAATAACCATAGCCAGGTGTGATGGAGGTCGCTTATCGCATCTACACTCGCTTGCCACTGTGACTGCAAGTTTGACCTGGTAGATGCCCTCATAAACGGATTCCATTGCTTGCTTGAAATCACTCACAATCTGCCGACGGTCAGCAGTGGACAACTTGTCTTCTTGAGCTGGATCAATGGCGATGGTCACACGATCCATTTTGTCAACCACCATTACGTTGTACGCATATTGCATCTTGTTGGAGTGAGAAGGTTCAATGCCAAATGTGGCAACATCACGATACAAACAGCTTTGGTTATTTGTGTTCTCTTGAATTGCATAACCTAGTCCTTCAATGTGCACAATCAAATGAGGGAAAATCCCCCGAGGCACATAATTGACCTTGCTTTTGTCAGGAAGGGTGAGGCAAAATGTGAAGGAGAGTGGGGATTCACTGCATGTGACAGGCTCCTTGTCACAGGCAGGTAGGACAGAAGGTATAAAAAAGGCAGCCCTACCAGTGACTGCTCCTTCTGAGATCTCGGTGGTAGGCTTTGCTGCAAGCCCCCACTGAACCAGCCGTTCCAGGAGGTAGGCATGGAAACCAGAGTAGAATCCAAAATCATCTGGAATATCAAGATAACTGAGGGTGTTTGAATCCAGTCGGCCACTGCTCTGAAGAGCCGTTAGACTGTCCCTTTTCAGATCATCCATCTGTGTCTTTGCCAGATCGCGATATGCCATTTCCAGTATTTTGGTGACCTCTTGGTAGATCACATCAGGGTTGGTGAATACTGGCTTGTCGTCTGGCCTCCAGTAATCACGCAGGGTGAACTCCTGGTCAAGGTATGGGAAGGAGAAGATGCCAAGAAGATGGAATGTGCGAACCATTGCGAGGAACTCATCAGGATTGGAAATGAGCCTCTCCTGCTGGCAAAGATCTCGCAGGTTGCTGAAAGTGAGAACGTGCAGATTCTCATCTACTGACAGGAAGATTAGCTGGCAGAGAAACCATGAAATGGGAACAGGGAGCTTGAAGATGCACCCTGCTTGGTCGACCACCTGGCGCACAGACTGCACTCCTTTGCAATCTGGATCTGTGCTCTCTACTGCAAACAGCCTATCACCCGTGTCAGTATTGGGAAGAACTTTTTTCCAAAGAGGCAAATAACTGCACTCTTTTGCTAGCTTCTCACTTTCATGTTCAATGGACTCTTTCATCTTCATAATAGACTCCCTTTTTCGAGTGCCCACTACTAGCACAGGCAACCCATCTTCAGACTTACTGATGGAGTCTCCAAACCAATGGCGTAGTTTGCTTTCTAAAGCAGTGAACTTCTGCTTGCAGTCGTGGAGGGTCAAAAGGGAATTTTTGATCATATCCAGATTCGACTGCTTTGTATTCTGCAGTTGCTTGGTTGGAAATGCGTTCTTCCGGTATGTGATCGCCGGCTTATGATCTAGCCCTTCCTTCATGTTGTACACCAGGAGGTACACAGCGCGTGAGGTAGCAATCACTGGGTGGATGTCGAAGAAAGCAGGTTGTCCCCCGCTGTCAACCATGTGGATAATACGAACCTTCTCCAGGCCTTTCACTTCTGCTCCGCGAGCCTCCTTGAGCTCTTCTTCTACGCTTGCCCTGATTGCTGCAAACTGACTTCGCAAGGCCTCGTTGCTGTCTGTTCTCTGTCTCACGGCACCTGTTGCATCTTCATGCAGTCCAGTGCCTTTATGCGTCACTTCTGCTGTGCCAGCCTCCTTGAGCTCTTCTTCTTCGCTTGCCCTGCTTGCTGGAAACTGACTTTGCAAGGCCTTGTTGCTGTCTGTTCTCTGTCCCACGGCACCTGTTGCGTCTTCATGCAGTCCAGTGCCTTTACGCATTCCAGTCTTCAGTGGCTTAATTTTTCTTGGCTCTACTCCCAGTGCCTGTGATTCATTATTCTGCGTAGATAAATTTGCTTCTGTTGGGGGAGGCGATGCAGACTCTGTGAACCTCATCTTCTTCACCGTAGTGTTTAGGGACTTCAACAACCTCTCTCGTGTCAGAGGCTCCCACGTGGACTTCCCATGGACGTAGAGCTGGATGACTGCCTCGGCCCCTGTGGACATCGGGGTGCTCTCACTACTGTGATCGAACTTGCCGATGAGGGCAGACTTGAGTTGTGTCTTCCCAGCTTCAGAGGGACCCAGGGTGACACACTTTACCATTTCCACTTCAACAGGTTCATTAGCAAGAGCTGCTTTAAGAGATTTCCTGAATTCTGTGGAAAAGAGACACTCTGTGTTAAGTACATACGTACTGTAGAACACTAGACTACATGTAGAATTGACACAACAAACAACTAGTGCATGTACATACAGTTACAGTCAAGTTCTACTCAGATGCTGATAAGTGTTGGATGACACAATTGTCATTAAACCCTACTATATACATATGTGATGTGATGATGATGCCATTATCAGAAGGCATTTTAACTATATACAGTCATTTCAGGGTTTCAAATTCTGTTTGCACATTGCACACTGCACTATTATACCTATGGCACAGAACAAAAAGAAGAAATCATGAAAACATAAATTGAAGCCAAGTTAAGAGCTAAAGTGGGAGATGAAGAAGAGGTGGGGGTAAAAATACCGACACTGGAAAGGCAGGTATTGTAGGGGTGATTTTTACATTAGAGCATGCAAAAAGACTGGTTGCTGGTAGGAGCTGTAGCATAGTGGGAGAGTACTGGCATGGCAAGCCATGAACGTTTCTGGCTGACTTCCTGGGAGTATCATCTTCATTCAAGCCTTATATACCATTCCCATAGTACGTCACACATGCAGTTATAGCCAAACTGGGCCAGGTGTGCTTTTCACATGTCAAACTCCACATCATGACTGTGCCTTACCCATGAAATCATTGCAAAATTAGGGTTCTACATGTTACAACTGTCTCCTAAAACCCTGTTTCCAATCATGAGTGGAAATGCTGAGTGGGGTAGTGAAGTTTACAAGGATGGGTTACTGAAGGTGAAAGATGTACCACTATTAATTGGCTGGTGAATTTTCAATTTATCTACACAATCAATCCTCCACACAACATGGCATATGCATTAGAGCTGAGTCAAGGCACAGATTGACAAGGTCCATGTCAGCAAAGTTTGAAATCCAACAGTATCACCAGAAGGATATGAATAACAACCACACTCACAGATGGTCTTTTGAAGTAGAGGAGAAAGTCCATGCGTGTGACTTCTGTCTGGGCCCAATGGCTATCAGGTTGTGCATAGTAAGATCATATTGTCTACTGCCATATGTTGATAAGTTGTCAAATCGACACATCAGGAGCCTCCAAGATCACATCAGGAAATATCATAGCAGAAACAGTGGATTTGTGAACCCCTATATGCTTGCTGTAACACTCCCTCTATAGTCTTGAAGTAGCTAGGTGTTGAAGTGGTGTTAGACCACCTGTTACTTACTAACAAATTAGGGCCCTACGCCACTGCCTAGTCTTTGTCCAATTGTGTAGACTTGGTATATATACATACTGTACTGGTTGTATTAGGGGGGTTGAGTTGAGTAATGATGTTGAGGCTGATGCCTTGGTACAGTTAAGCGCAAAGCGTTCGGATCGCAGATGAATTGTTACACTTGGGGGCCTATCTGGGAAACCCAAGACGTCTCAACCCCAAGAGAGCTCAAGAGTCATGTTGACTATGGAGTCCTTTTGCCTGTCATTGGACAACCCCAATGGGGAGATACAGCATCTGGAAGTCAAGAATCGGAGGCTACGAGAGGCCCATGCAGAGCGAGTGACAGAAGCAGATGTCTATTGGGGTTCAGCGGCTGAAGGAGTTGTATGAACATGACATCTGCAAAAAGGACGAGTAGGCAGAATAGAGCAAAGTCTACTGTAGGATATGACAAAGAGTCTCCGGAGCCAGGAGAAAGCAGTCCAGGAGGCGCAGATGAAGTGTCGGGGTCTGGAGGAGAAGATGGGTGCAGTTTGCGAGCAAGTCACCCAAGTGTGGGACGCAGGGGAGCTGGAATGCTTGAAGTGGGAAGCACGCAAAACTCGCTTGGTGGCCCAGTTGGAAGCACAGACTGGATCAGGACAGGTGGAACCTCGAGAGAAGCCTACCTCAACACCTAAGAGTGGTTTCACCAGTGGTACGCTTGATCGAGGCAGCCAGACTGCCATCCAGACATGTGAAGTTGGTTTGTGCTAGGGTGCTTTATCCTTAGGCAAGAGGTGCTAGAGTGTTTGAATCTGAGAAAGAAGCCTTGATGGAGAAAGGATTAGTGATTAAGGATATGGTAGTGGAGCCCGATGAGGAGAGAAATGTCACTTAAGCGATTCACAACTGTAGTCTTCATACTATCAGGTTGGACGAGGATCACATCCTTGGATGCCTCCAGGGAGCCACCGTATTGCCAACACCATTTTTTTGCTGAGAATTGACCAGATGATTAGGACTGTACGGTGAAAGCGGTTCAGACAACACCCGCTTCAGGTGAGCCAGACCAGACTGTGGATTGCGAAGCTGATGTGGACCAGACGACACAACTTCGGAAAAAAACTCAACTGGGACTCGCCAGTGCTGACCGTAGAATAGAAGCATCAACTTAAGGAACTCCTGCTACAGAATGGAGATCTGTTTGCTCTTGACCCCTCTGAGCTTCGTGTAATCAACGTTGTGCAGCACACCGTCAACACTAGCGATAGCACACCCATTCGTCAGCAAGTCAGTTGGATCCCTTTTGTCTTGCGCCTTAAGGTTGACAACATGATGGAGGAGATGCTGGAGCAAGGTATCACAATACATTGGATTCAACCCCTACAGAGTCCTTGGGCTAACCTCATTGTCTTGGTTGTGAAGAAAGATGGGACCACACGTTTTGTGTGGATTACCGAAGACTCAACGCCGTAACCAAGCTGGATGTCTTTCCGCTTCCAAGAGTTGATGACTCGTTGGATGTTTGCCAAATCAAAGTACTTCTCTACTTTAGATCTTGCATCTGGTTACTGGCAAGTGAGTATGTCACCTGAATCAGTAGAGAAGACTGCATTTGCAACACATTCTGGACTCTACAAGTTTGTTGTGATGCCATTCGGGTTATGCAACATCCCGGCTACATTCCAGCGACTCATTGAAACGGTACTAGCTGGACTTGCCCGAGATGCCTGCATGATATAGCTTGATGACATCTTGGTGTTGGGAGCCAGGTTGGAAGAGCACTTACAGCTCAGTTGTTTCATTGCCTTAGGAAAGCAGGGCTTCATCTAAAACCGACCAAGTGCCACATTGCAAGGAAGGAGATTGTGTATTAGGAATTTGTTGTGACTGACAAAAGAGTGGCAGCTGATCCACAGAAGATTGAAGCTGTCTGTTCATATCCCACTCTTACCGATCTGAAACACCTCCGATCATTCTTAGGGTTGGCTTCCTATTACAGGAGGTTCATAGCTAACTTTGTCAAGATAGCCAACTATCTGCATGCTCTGACACACAAAGGACACACCTATTCTGTGGGACTCAAACTGTCAGCAAGCATTTGAGAGTATCAAGCAGTGCTTGATTGCAGCCCCTGTGCTTGCCTTTCCCAATATTGATGACCCTTTTCTGATGGAAATGGATGCCTTTGGGATAGATCTAGGAGCAGTGTTAGCCCTGAAACAGGAAGATGGCTCTGTTCTTCTATTGGCCTATGCAAGTTGTTATCTCCAGAAGAATGAGCGGAACTATGGAGTTACCGAGCTTGAAGCATTGGCTGTAGTGTGGGGAGTCAAGCATTTCCGTCCCTATCTGCATGGCCATTGTGAGGTTTGCACTTGCTACTCTGCTGAGTTACTCGTCCCTCGCCGAACGGTCACCGCAAGCGCCTCACAAACAAGGATAATCGTAATCTCGCTCTGCTCTATCTGCACTCCAGCAAGAGCCTCTTAACTCTTTTGTTCCAGAGTTTATAATTCCCGCCGAACCCCTAAATGCGAGATAAAATGGCGGCGCCCGGAAAATATACAAAGTGGGCTCGTAGCGTAACTTCTAGTGCTTTCTTTCGGCCGAAACGGTAGCAGTAAGGATTTTATCGTGTACAGCTGTGTCCCAGAAGAACTGCAGGTCGTTCTTGTCCTTCGCCGCTTACCTCGCACAGGATAAAGACGGCCTGTTCGGTGGAGAAGACGGAAATGAAGTTGACGCTTGAGTGTGCGGCACAACGCTGAAGGTAAGGACTTTTCAGTCTATCGCTGTCACCCAGTAAGAAGGTTTGCCACTTTTGACTCTTCGTGATTGTACTTAACTCTCACTGACTGCTATAGTCGCTGATATTGGCGACCGAATGATGTCTTCGTACTAGCTGCAAATTTCGGCGCTCGACTGCGACCCGTGGGAAGAACTAGAAGATGAAATAACCTTCCTGGTGATAGCTCAGTCACTGCCGCATATTCGTTTAAAGCAGCGTTTCTGTGCAAGACTAGTAGCGAGAGAAACACAACGTTTAATGCAAGTCTTCGGCCATGACGGCTAAGCACGTCATCCGGAATTACGCACAAGCTATTTCATGACGTCTAAACACGTCATCCGGAAATAAAGGGTTAAATACAAAACTCAATCCTATCTAAAACAAAGCTGAATTGTAGGTACAGCAAAAATCATACTAAAACCAACTCGACTAGCAAATGTTACAACAACAAAAGGTCTAAACAAGTGACTGTCTAACCATGATGACAAACAAAGTGAGGCCTAAAGCTACATATGGCACCCACTGTTTACAAACACCCTAAGTTACAATAAGATGAGTCATGGAGGGAAGCATGACTACCTCACACCATCAATGTGATGTCTACACTGACCATGAAGCACTGAAGTCTCTGTTGAATATACCCCAGCATCTGGTAATCTTGCTCATGGGGTAGCTATTCAAGAACTGGACTATCGGCTAGGAGGCAAGAACCAGAATGCAGATGCCCCATCACATGAACCTGTTGCTGCTTTGTTTCTGAGTGCAACTGTCCCGGATGCTGGCAAACCGACTGTGCAATTGGCTACTGTTCAGGTGGGAGAGCAATTCGCAAAGGGCGGGGACGACAGCCTGGAAGATAGACAATAGAAAATTCTGAACTTCTTCAAGTCATCCTGTACTTGGAAGGCGGTGTCATACAACCAGATGAGAAAAGAGCACAGGAGATAGCCCTCTCAGTATGAGATTGTCAACAGCATTCTGTACCATATGGAGAAGGACAAGACTCTGAGGGTCATCCCTGCCACTGAGGACCGGAAGAGACTCTTTGATGAGGCTCACAGTGGAACTCTGGGTGGTCACCTTTGAGATGCCAAGATCCATGGCCAGTTGGCCAAGCACTACTGGTGGCCTCAAATGACAGCAGACACTACTTCCTGGTGCCGAGGCTGCCTCACCTGTATGCCAACCGACATGTCGGTCAAGCCGAAAGACCACTTCTGACACCAATTCCTGTGGAAGGACCATTCCATCATGTGGGCAATTGTCTATCTTTGCTCATGGCAACAAGTACGTGATAGTCTTCATTTGCCTTGCCATCGACACGGGACCCCACAATCGACTCCAGGGAGGAAGCAGAACCTCCTGTGGAATCAACCCCAAAGTAGACTGGGTGGACAAGCCGCCTGCGACTGTGCATGAGGACATCCTGTAGCTAAGGCCGGGGAAATGTGAAACCCTATATGCTGGTTGTAACACGAACTTTATAGCCTTAAAGTAGCTAGGTGTTGTTGTGGTGATAGACCACTTCTTACTTACTGACGAATAATTAGGGCCCTACGCCGCTGCCTAGTCTTTGTCTATTGTGTAGACTTGGTATATATACATGCTGTACTTGTTGTATCAGGGGGTCGAGTTGAGTAATGATAGTGAGGCTGATGCCTTGGTGAATTTAAGCGTGAAACATTCGGATCGCGGACGGATTGTTACAGATTCACACTTGATTACGCAGTCATTGTAGACCGAACAGTGTGCAGTACAATTGAATTGCATCCACCAATGAAGCAATGCTATTCCAGCTGCACCCACCACAGCACTGATTTCAGTGATACATGCTTCCTCCTTGGTGATTCAACAATTACCATTTTCACTCTAAATTCTCAAACCTATTCTAATTGCTGAGAACTATCCAATGATCTAATATTTGTCACATTATTGCAAGGTCAGTGTCCAGGAGTCTTTATCCAGCAACGTTACTGCCTTGAATTGAAGTTTCAATAGTGACTTAAAAAAATTCCACCCATTCAAGCAATGCTCATCACCAAAAGCATTCCAGCATTTCACTATCAGCTCCAATGTTTCTTTGGACTGTGTCAACTTCAGCCCTTGCTTATTCCTGTTCTGATTGCTAATAAATGACAAATTTTCGGAACAACTTGGTTGACAAACATTGAGAGTGAATATGATACTTCACTTCCAATATCAGCACTCGTGCAGCTTATTTATGTGTTAACTGAGAGTTTGCTCAATTGTTGGTATCTCCCTGTCATCAGCACCTATATCTGACTCACAGGCATCTTCACACAAAGTATCAACTAATTCTACTTTGCTTTGATATGTGGGAAGGGGGCATGCTTCAGTGTTACAGTATTAGTGTGTGCACATGCATCCAGTATTGGTCACATTCAGCTAGTGTGTGCACTGGTACTTGTTGCTAGCAATTTGAGGTGATTCAAAGTCACTGTTGTCTATTACTATTTGATAATATGAAGGTAATCAGTATGAGTTGAATCATCACAATGCCCTCATGCTGTCGGTGAAACGGCAGTGGGTGATGCAACAATTGCATGTGCTCAAAATCTGGACGATTATGCACTGATTGCCTCCCAGGGCGACGGGGTAAGTGTAGGAATACGCAGCCCCCTGCCTCAGAAGATCACACCTCCCGCTCCACCGTTCCCACAGTGGAATTGATTGATGCGCATGAGGATCACCAAATGGCCACACATGTCAGCGTGTCTGGCCCTAAGCGATGGGAATGATTATCCACAGAATGCAGATGATAATGCAGGGACCACAAACCTTCTAGGGGAACCAAGTAGTTCTTACTCCCTTCTTCCTTTCACTGAAATGCAGGAGCCATGTTTTCAGTGGGGTGCATGTGAGGGGAACTCATTTAGGGACGCGGTGGATCTGGCATATGCAGAAGTAATACACTGGTGCCGGACCATCTTCAAGGTACCCTCTGGTAAGATAGGTAGGGCCTTCGTTGCAGAGGTTAGTCGCCTCATATGTGCTTATGCAGAAGGAAGCACCCTGGAGCCGGTGGCATTGAAGTGTGTAATGTCCTTGCCAGCTCTCCTGCTCCAGAAACCACACCGGTCTTCAAAGGTAAAGGAACACATTAGTTGCCTTGAGCGTCGACTGAGTTATGGGTGGACGGTGACATAGACAGTCTCCTTCATGAAGGCTGCACCATTCAGAACCACTTGCAAAATAGTCCTTGCAGCCGTAAATCAGAGGTGCATTTGGCGCAATCCTTCTCCAAATTGATGTTTGAAGGCCATGTCAAACAAGTCCTCCGTTTGCTGGCAGCCCAAGGGAAGGGTGGGACCTTGAATTTGGACAGTCATGTACCAGCATCAGGGACCTGTAATGGAGCTAAAACAGTGTGAGAAATTTTGTGTGAGAAACATGCAAAAGGTCAACCTATCAAGTCCTCCACTGTTTGTAGATGATGTGCCTTCACAAGGCCCCCACCCAGTATTGTATGAGAGAATAGATGGCCCTCTCATCCATTCCATGCTCTCACGACAGAAGGTGCGACTGGACCATCTGGTATAGATGCCGCAGGATGGAGACGGCTACTGTCATCATTCCAAAAGGAGTCTGTTAAAGTCTGTGAAGCAGTGGCCTTGATGACAAGACACCTGTGTCAGCAATACGTGGACCCTGCTGGACTGACTGCATTTATAGCATGTAGGCTGGTGGCACTTGATAAGTGCCCTGGGGTGAGGCCAGTTGGAATTGGAGAAGTGGTGAGAAGAATTGCAGGCAAGGCAATCCTGTCAGTCACTGGAATGGCGGTTCAGGAAGTTACAGGGGCCCTACAAGTGTGCTCAGGACAGCAGGGAGGATGTGAAGCGACAATACATGCAATGAGGCATGCCTTCTCTGAGTCCAACACTTGCTTGTAAATGCCACAAATGCCTTTAATCAGCTAAATCGACAGGCAGCCCTAAAAAACATCATGAGACTATGTCCTGAAATAGCGCCAGCAATAGTCAACACATATCATTTGAATGCCCAGCTGTTTATTGATGGGGAAACCATACTCTCAGAGGAAGGAACAACTCAATGTACGCCATTGCCATCGTCCCTCTCATCCACCAACTAGATGCATCCACATCAGTTAGACAAGTGTGGTTTGCAGATGATGCAACAGCTGGGGGGCAGCTTTCGCAGATTAATGATTGGTGGCAACATCTAGTGAGAATTGGACAAATGGCTCATTGTAAAGGAAGAACACACTGAGCAAGTAACACATCTCTTTGAGGGCACAGGCATCCAAATCACGAAAGAGGGGCAGAGGCACCTTGGAGCAGCATTGGGGACACAAACCTTCATTGAAAGGTACGTAACTGAGAAGGTTCATGAGTGGAGTAAAGAGGTGAACAAACTTGCAGAGATAGCCACCAGCCAACCACATGCTGTATACGCGGCTCTCACTCATGGATTGCAGAGCAAGTGGACCTATCTAACTCGGACTGTCCCTAACATCAGTGATCTCCTTGAGCCATTAGAATATGCATTGCATCAGAAGCTATTACCTGCCCTTACCGGTAGAGACGGCATAACAGATACAGAGAGAGAGCTGTTTGCACTTCCAATCAAATTTGGAGGGCTGGGCATTGCCTATTCCACCAAAACTGCCAATGCTCAATACAGTAGCTCACGGCGAGTGACAGCTCCCCTAACTGCTCTCATTCTTCAGCAGGAGCATTCTTACCCAAGCTGTATTGCAATTGAGCAGAAAGTCATCAAGAGTAAGATCAAAAGTCAACGTCGCAAACAGGAGAAAGAAGATGCAGAGAGAGTTCGGGCAAAGCTGCCTGTAGAAATGCAAAGAAAAATGTCCTACAATGGTGAGAAGGGAGCATCCCAATGGCTGGGTGTGTTGCCACTGACAGAGTTTGGGTTTAGCCTCCACAAAGGTGCCTTCCGAGATGCGCTAGCTCTGCGCTATGGGTGGACCCCCAGGCACATGCCATCTCAATGTGCCTGCGGGAAGCGCTTTACTGTGAAGCATGCCTTCAGTTGTCCATTGGAGGCTTCCCATCATTGCGACACAATGACATCAGAGACTCAACAGCCTGCCTCCTCAGTGAAGTGTGCCATAATGTTGCCTTGGAGCTATCTCTAATGCCACTCTCCGGAGAAAGGCTCAGGCACAAAACAGCCAACACTGAGGATGGTGCATGCCTGGACATCCGAGCACAAGGATTCTGGGGTGAAAGACATCAGAGTGCATTTTTCGATGTAAGGGTATTTAGCCCTTTTGCACCAAGCAATACCAACTTTACCCCAGAATCAGTGTATAAGAGGCACGAGAATGATAAGAGAAGAAATTACGAGGAAAGAGTGAGAGTAGTGGAGCATGGCTCTTTTACACCGCTTGTCTTCTCGGCAACAGGAGGCATGGGCAAGGCTGCCACAGTCATGTACCAACGACTAGCTTCACTCCTGTCAGTGAAGAGGGCACAGTCGTATTCCAAGACCATGAGCTGGCTCAGATGCCAGTTGACATTCTCACTGCTCAGGTCCGCCATCACCTGCATCTGGGGATCACGATCCGCAATGAATAGGCCTGGCAGATCACTTGAAATCAATGCATCAATTCCACTTGCGGCCAGTGAAGAAAGAATACCTGACTGCTAGACAAAACTTCCAATCCAATATATGAACATTCATTATATATCAATGAACTCACTGCATGGTGAACGATCATTTCCATTATTGTTATTTCATATATATGTGTAACAGGCAGTGCGCATGTGTGCCTATTATTTATTTCTTTGCAAAAGTCATTTTTGTAATTCAGACGTCCAGTTGTTTACTGTGCTAGCTCAGAGGGTAGCACAGGGCACATGACATCCCCTCTACTGGTGCACAAGCTCTGTGCATCACTACCGTATGGTGCCAAATTTTTGAGGAGCATAATTTTGCCGGTATTCGCAGCTTAACATCATTCGTGGCATAGCTAGACACCCTACCGCAGGTAGCATGACTCTCTTGCACTATTTTAGCAAAGCGAGCAAGGTTGAGAAACTGCCAGACCCCCAAGGAGCGCTTGCTAAAGACACACCATCGTCTGTGATCTCTGCCACTAATACAAAGGTGCAGCGCATCCGGCAGGGCAAGAAACAGCAGCCTGCACAGAAGTCAAGAAGGGAATCGTACTGTCACAAGATGACTGAGCTCACAAGCAATAGCTTGTATTATTAACGTCTTCAATCATAACTTCATTCCACCAGTGGTATGCCGATCAAGTATGCCAGCAAGTTCAACAGAAAACAACTGCCAGTTGATTTCCGACTTAGCATCATGAAGCCACTGGGAGCCAGGTGGATGATCCAACTTCACGACTACCTACAGTCAAAGCCTGAAATTATTCGGAATGGCTTCAAAGGTGCTGGCATTGTGGACTACCTAACTAAGTAATACATCACTAGTATTATCATAACATTAAGTTCAGTAGTGAATTTGTGCTAAAGTGAAAATAATGCTGGTAAATATCAAAATTTGTTGTAATATTAAACCATAATATTATATAATATGCATGATATTGCAGTTGGCGAAAAGGGGTTAAACACATATTCTCAAAGCACATAAGTAGGTGATCCCGCATGCCACACTGATTGAAAGAGGTGTAGCCCATTGCACCATGCAATCCAAAGTGTGCAAGAGCTGTAGCAATAGCTATGGCAAACAAACCAGAATCTATATCACCTTTCTGCTTGGGTGCTTTCTCCATCCTGAACTTCTGTACTCCAAACATTTTCATTATCAGCTCGTTGCTTAGTTTGTCAACATTGACGTAGATAGTGTCAAAAACCAGCACTTTGTCAGTGCAGCCAATGGTTGTGCAACAACTTGCGTATGTATGATCTGCAAGCCATTGGATACTATCAGGTGTCCAGGGGTACTGCTGACTAGAAGTAGCGTACATCTCAGTCCTTGAATGTCTTTGAATTGATTCTTGAGCAATGATTGTGCGAAGCTTATGTGTTTCTCGTGTAATTCCTTGCCTGTTGCAATGATCCTACAATCTACTTCAAACAAAGTTATCCTATTCACTGACAACCAGTCCGACTGCACAGTGTTCTTGTCAGAAGCAGTCTCTTCATCACCAACAGTAATTGCTACATCAGAAGGCTGCTTATCACTGTCAGTGTGTGTAGCTTTCGCAGGGCCAGTGCTTTCAGGACAGGGAGAAGGCGTCAATAACTTCTTTACCTTGTCAATGAACTTCTTTTCACCTGCAAACTTCAACATACAAGGCACTTTCAAGCCTCCTTGCGGTAGATCCACTGATGTTCACCTGCTACCTGTGACTTCGCACACAATTGTGCCACCTCGATGGAAAAATAGGGAGCAGACCGCCGATATCGTTCTAGGTATGTGACCGACAACGGTACCAGCGTCATTCTTTGCAGCCATCACATAAAGATTGCTAGGGTTTTCTCTTCGTGCTGGCAAGACAGTTCTTCCCCTATGCTTGGTGTCCAAAAGTCTTTGGAAAAGTGATGGCCTTGTACGCAGCTGTCAAACACACCAAACTCCATTACAGAATGAATTAACATGTACACGTAGATACACCTAGCTTATATGTATAATATATCATACCCCTATAATTATATCATATACTAACATTGCAAAACTTCACCGGGCTCTCCATCCGCGAAAGTTATTTCCGCAAAAACGTTGGGAAGGCCAATCCGTGAAAACTGTGCTCCTCGAAAACTTGGCGCTATACGGTATAAAACCTTTGTAGCTCTCAATAGCTACAAGTGTGTCATGCAGACCCCTCGTGGATGCACCTGCTGCATTGAAATGTCTACTCCATGATCACAACGCAGCCTTCATTACTACACCACTGAAAGGGTGACACCAACCAATGTCACACCAACTATGATACTGATACCGACTAGGCCCACACCATACCCCACTGTGTATGCAGAGTCAGCTGAAACTGTGTAGGATTTGTACCCTTGCTGGAGTGTTCGTATGCAGAGCCAATAAAATTCTTCACTTCAATTCTTCTTCAATTTGTCATAATAAGCAAAGAAGTTCATGGTAGAAGTGAATTCATGATACACAGTCAACATGGAATACGTGCTTTTGATTAGTAGATTTCCTGGCAAGAGAAGGGATGGTCAGTTTGCTTCCATGATAAGCTCGGGCTGTGCAAGCTACATCACATCCATTCCATGACATACGTACACCAGTCCTGTAATAACACTCCACCAACTCTACCATGGTGCACATCCTGCCCAGGTTTGCCAGCCCCTTCCCCCTCGTTTGGGCTGCTCTCTCCAGATGGTCTGGGTATGAGACTAGACACGTATAGTGATATCATTAGAATACTTGTACTGAATAAAGCTAAACCACTTTGGAAGTGGTTTGAAATCCAGTGTAGCGTCCATATGTATACTGCAACCAATTCCACATGACCTGATTCTTTACTCACATTAGGCTGTGACTAAAACTTTGTAATACGGTATACGCAGTAAAAAAGTTAACGTAGTACGCCCGTACATTCGCCCGTAGCCTCAGTCGTAGTACGCCCGTAGCCGTAGTCGTAGTACGCCCGTAGCTATAGTCGTAGTGCGCCCGTACCCGTAGCAGTACTACGCCCGTACCCGTAGCAGTAGTACGCCCATAGCTGTTGCCTAGGACGCCCGTAGCCGTAGTACGCCCGTATCAGTCTTAGCTCGGTTGGCATACGAAGTATAGCTACGTACGTATGCACTTGCAATTGAACGATTCCGCGGAGTTTCAGCTTTCAGTGGTTGAATTACATCTGAGTAGCCTTGCGTAGCACGACCGCTTCATCGCCTCCACTTTCGTGGTAAAGTTGTTATGCAAGGCGAAAATGGAGGCGCAAGAAGGGTCGGCTAGCTACGCTAGCGTCTAAGAGGCCATACCTCCGTCAATTGTCAGATTTACCTTTCACGATTGTAGTGACCAGAGGTTAGCTTACACCCGGCCGCAAGCCCATAGTACGCCTGTAGCACGCCCGTAGCCGTAGTCCGCCCGTAGCCGTAGTCGTAGTACGCCCGTAGCCGTAGTACGCCCGTAGAATGTTAACTTTTTTCATGCGTGTACCGTACCTGCTGGCTACATTAGAAGAGTAGTAACATGAAAGCTGACTGATGTGATTGACCTGGCTCAAGTTGACACACAGTTTCATGTGTGAACGTCCTGATAGTCACATCAACAATGATGCAGATCCATGAGACATCAGTTACGATCATGTTGACACTAAAAACAATGATGTTCATGACACTTACCAGCAGTGGCCCTTGCCTGGGCTTCTTCCATCTCCTGTTTATCTGTGACAAGGTCTACAAGGGAAGACACAAAGAAAAACACAGGCAGACTACTCAACATTATTCAAATCAGAAACTACGGTATACGTGTAACAAGAAGATGTTTTGATGTCACAAAGCCGATCCACAACAGAGCATGACTGCAACTGATTGAACAAAGATGGCTCAAGCGCGGGCGAAAATTGACCTTTTTATCCTCTTCTTTCTCCACCAGGTCGGGTCCGAAGAATGTAAAGAAAACATAAACGTGATCCCCTATCATTGTTGCACCATCTTCAACCTTCTACAGTGCCCTTTCCTGTTTCAGCTTATCTCTAATCTGGACATTTCCCACTCTGTCCACCATTCTCTTCTCTGCCATACGTCTTAACACCCTCATTTCAGATGCCCGAATCACTGACTCCTGTTGCTTTTTCAGTACCCACGTTTTACTTTAATATATCAATGTTGGCACCACAATGGCATTGTATACTCTTAGCTTAGTCCTCCTACTCAGTTTTGTCCATTTCCAAACTGGTTCATTCAATACCCCCATAACTCTTGCTGCCTTCCCTGTCCTATAGTGCAAGACACCATAAATGGCCATTTCAGTTACCAGCGATGACAGCGGTGAATTTCAAATCTGGAGCCACACAGAGTCAAAGCGCTTAATGGGCGTGGCAATTAGACTCCGCCCCACACGATGACATCATCTACGTGTCGCCATAACAACCGCATATAATTAAAAATGGCTGAATTGTGGTTGATCGAATAAAACAAGATTTTGAGAATTTCTGCACCAATGAAGGGCAGTTGAAACCTGTTACCACAACCAGCGCAGACAAAGGTAAAGTGCGCAGAAAAGTTATGGAGCGCTTTCCTTCTTTAAGCTTCTTAAAGGCTAATAATAGGCTTCTAAGTCGTTTTGGTCATGTTCAGTTGGAGAGAATTTCAGAAGTAGGCGAACTTGATTGTCTCTCTTATTGCCCGTGTTCACGAAGAATGGTCAAGTGTCTAGAGAAGTTATGGACGTTTTTTCGCCTTAAGCTTTTACTTGAGGAGATATGGCATGTTAAATTTGCGTGAATTATGTAATCTGTTAATGTCAATACAAAGGAAGACAATGCTGTATTCCAGTGCTAGATGAACATGTAGTCGGCAGATCTTGAGCTTGTGAACTTCGACAGTACTGCATTTACAAGAGCAACACGAGTTTTCATCACTACTCTCAGTTGTGTCTGATGGGCGTTAACTTTTGCAGGTAATGTGGCCATCACCACCACCAAAGCCTGACCTGTTGAGTGGGCTATTGGGGGTTGCCACAGAAGGCACAAATATGAATGGGACAGCCTGTTGTGCTTGTTGCAGTAATAATGTGCAGTGGATGCAGTTCCATTCATTGTTTGAGGAGTTGCAAGGTGTAAGACGCCACTATCAGCAATTACGCACACATGACCATGTGCCTACACACTTATTATTTCCATTCCTCCCTTTCTAGCCTTGAAAGCCAACTCTGCGTTCCTCCTTGCCACCGGTTCTATCAACAAGGACCTCTTCTACCGATCTTGGTCGCGCCTGGGCAATCTGCCTTTAATGAACTTCTCTCTGTACCATTTGTCAGCACAGATGGTCTTTCCTCCGATTTTAGTACTCCTACACTACTAAACAGGATCCACACAAGGACATCAGCCGGAAAATGTCGAGCAAATATTTCGCCGTTATTGCGGCGGCCATTTTCTCATTAGTAACACGCGATTGATTCCGTGTAACCTTGAACACACGCATTAGTTCTAAGCGCACGTGACCTAAATGGTGCGATCTGATTGGCTTAAAACTACCGTGTCTTGCATTCCAAGCCGTATCTCGCTTACCGAATGGATTTCAACGAATCTGAAGCCAGATTTGGAATCCTCAGTAAATTCTGCGTAATAATATGTATGGCAAACTATAGCGCCGTTTTTGCGCAAGACTGAGCGCAAGTGTAAACGTTTTGGCCATTTATGGTGTCTTGCACTATACTCCTGATCCTTTCATCTAACCTACGTACCACCTCCACTTATCATCACCCCAAAAAACTTCACTATCTCCACCGATTCCAACCTCCTGTCCCCAACCTCCACACAACAGTGTCCTCTCTCTTGTTCCACCTTCATCATTTCTGTCTTATCCCACCTTCATCACTTCCATCTTCTCCCAATTTAGTTCATTTTCCATCTCGCCAATGTCTCATCTTAAATTCATTTCTAAAGACTCCGCACTGTCTGCAATCAGCACCATGTCGTCAGCAAATAGCAGGACATCCACATTCTCAGGACTCGGGCATGGACCTCGAAATTTAGTCTCGAACCCAAACCTTAACCTCCGCGTCACTACTATTGCGCAACCGCGGAGTATCCTCCGCGGTTGTGCAATAGTATAGTGTGACGCGGAGATTAGGGTCTGGGTTCGAGACTACTCGAAATTGAACAGATAGTCAGACTGTGTCGCGAGTGCCAGCAGGAACGTCCCTCTCCACCAACTGCTCCATTGCACCCTTGGTCCTGGCCTACCTGACCTTGGATGAGGTTACATGTTGACTTTGCTGGTCCCTTAGAGGGAAGGATGTTTCTAGTGGTCATGGATGCCCACTCCAAGTGGTTGGAGGTAGTGCCAATGAAGATAGCCACAGCCTTGAACACACTCCAGCATCTACGGCAGTTGTTCGCACGATTTGGCATTCCTGAGTCCGTAGTTTCCGACAATGGAACACAGTTCATGGCTGAAGAATTTTGCATTTTTTGTGAGGTGAATGGCATTTGCCACAACATGTAATCGACACATGGACTATGTTAGGAAATGTGGTGCCAGGAGTGATCAATCAACAGAACTGACTGATGATGAGGACATCCCTCGGCCCCTAAAAGATGGTACCATGACTTCTCTGGATACTTCCGACACACCCATTATTGTCAGGGAATCAGATGTGCAGATGGTTGATCCCCCAACACAGGAGTTGACATCGGAATTGACCGACGAGGTTGAAGAACCAGAGCGGCATTACCCAGCTTGTGCTGGAAGACCCCCAGACCGCTTGACATATTAAGTCTCCTTTATGGGGGGAGGAGTGTCGTGGACTGTGCTTGACTATCAAATGCATGCATGATTACTTAGGGACAGCTTGCCTTACCTTGTTGTACGTATGCATGCAGAGCTCTTGATCGGTAGCCCCCAAGGCAATTGTTGTGCCGACATGGAGCTGATCCCTCTTTGAGGCCTTGATGTGGATCTCCATGTGGTGGTGGGAGTTTGAATGGATGTAATGTAGATCAGCCCGCATAGGTGAATTTGGGGGTTGAATGGTGCATTGTCAGGGGCAGGAACTTGCTGCAGCAAAGGAATCCGAAGGATCCTATGCAGGCTGATGCTCAGATCAGGATGTTCTCAAAACTGTGTGGTTCTCGGGAGTGTGAAGCATTATCCCTGTGGTGACTAGCCAAATTTGGGATAGCGTTCTTGTAGTGTTCACCCTTCTGATACCCGGATGATGAGGTTCAGGTAGGGTGTATGGAAAGTTGGTGCGCTGCATGTAGGTTAGCCAGGAGACGAAAAAAGTCTGAGGCCTGTGAGGTACACCTCAATGGTTCATGCATCCAGACCCTGAGTTCCTGCATAAGCGATGAACAACGTTACCTTTTCTAAAGTAATTGGTTTGGGGCTGAGGGCAAATGAAGATGAGAACTCCTGGTATCTCTTCCATCCTACCCTTTAGGTTTTCATGGTAGATTCCGCCACTCCCTCCAGTGAGATGACGTACAATCTGGTGCTCGCTGGCTGATGAGCGCCACCAGTTCTGGCGGGACCTGCAAATGTGTGAGCCCAACCCTGCATGAAGTGATAGCTGCACCTGCCAAGTGAAGAGTTCTGATTCAGCAATCGTAGAGAGTTTGAAGGAGTGCCAAGCAGCATAGCATGTGCCTGGCCTGCGAGTCACATGCACATAGGTAGTTGATTTGTGACACTACGGCTGTGTTGTCGCAGTGGCGGAAGATGAGGTGCCCTCTCCATAAAACATACTGCCACAGCCAGTACGATTGGGAGCAATTCCTTCATTGCCATTGAGGTTAGGGGTGTCTGGTTAGACCATAGTACCTGGAGCCAGTGGGGTTGAGCCAATGCCCCGCAGCCCCAGGAGCCTGCAGTGTCCGTGTACAGATGGTGATCGGGTTGCCTCAGCAGGAGAATTTGGTGGAAATATGCCTGGCCAGTTCGCACTAGGTGTCCGATTAGGGACACTAGTTCACGCCGATGTCTGACCACTCTTGCCTTGCTAGGCCCTTCACCATGGCCTGTAGCTTTCACCAACATGTCTGCCAGTAATGATGTGGTGGAAATCGTGGCTGTATTCACCTGAGTGCCTAAAAAGGTTAGGATAGGGTAGGGCTTTTCCTATCCTATATCTTCTCCAATCTTTCCTCCATGAGAGGGATGACGAGCTCTTTGCATGTAGTGGTGGTGATTTCCAGAGCTGGTCATTTGGAATGCACAGCTGTACTTGTGTATGTTAGGAAATAGCTAGGAAATGCTGACAACCAGGTGTCTTGTAATTATGTGTTAGGTAGTCTGGAAGGGGAGGAAATGAATGAGGATACTTTCTGCTTGGAACAGCACATGGATGATGACTCGCCCTTGAACTTGTGTGCAGCACGTGGGATTATATTGTCCATCCACCCAATGCTGACCCTGTTCATGAAATGTTGGGGGTCATACTTTAGAGCCTGCTGGTGTGGTGCACATATTTGGGCTGCTTTCCTGCCTGCTGACTGGCGTATAGTAGCAATAGCGCATGCCACTGAGAAGAATCTTCAAGAGTGATTGGTAGAGGCTCATGGCTATGAATTGAAATGTGACTGATGATGTTGAGCATTTCATGTACCACAGTATAGATCATAACAGTACGACGTTTCGACCACGAAGGTCTTTGTCAGGTATATACATAAATTTCAAGAGATTATATGGACTGACTTTCATATATGCATAAATGCAATGCATTTTATAGCATGTCAGCAAACCACATCGCCTGGACTAAGGTGTCAAACTGTATGAAAACACACCTGTTGCACTAGTTGTGTTTGACATCACTAAATTAATTCCACGGGGTCATTTCAGCTTTTGAAGTGTGCGCTGAAATATTGTTATGCAACAGTGATGATTGCTTTCGCTTTGTCATGTCGCTGTAGTTGGAAATCATGCAAGAGCTTCTTCATTAGCTGAGCAACAAAATTTGCAAGACATTCGCCAGATGGTTTTGCAAGTAAGTTGGCGAGACGTTAACAGCCAGCCTGTTCAGTGATCGATCATGGGAGCCATTATACAACCGGAAAACCTAATCAAATACAGAAGTAAAATGCAAAATCGTAAAGACCAACAAGACAGGTAAGTTTAACCACCGGAGACACTCCTGGGTCAGTTCTACATAATTCGTGTAAGTTTGGAGACATTTCTTGCCGTAGTTTAGGAGTTTATCATGCATAAATAAACAAACACGCCTGAATTATATATGTGAGAGTCGCCTGTAAAAATTGCAGATTAGCGCATATCACCGTTATTTGAAAATGGCGACCGTAAATTGGCCACATTCAAGTGGCATTGAACGATATAGCAACGGAATTAAGTAGTTCCAAAGAAATAGTGCATGCCTTTCACAATATTTGAAGAACAGCGCACACCTCTTAATAGTCAAAGCCTATCTTGCTTCACTTCCTTTTTCAGCTGCACTCACTATTCGGCGCTTTGATTCTTTGCCAATAAAATCAGCTGTATAAACTCCCCGTAATGTTCTTCGTAATATCCACAGCCTCGTCATTTGTATTCACCCGAAAGGTAAAAAACGGCTATTTCATGTCGACAACATTATGCAAGCCGCCATTTTCCCCATATTACGTGTATAAATGAGTGGGACTTCAACCGACGATTTCTCTGTGAAAGAAGCTACATTCAACTTGAAACTTGCTGAATGTATGCAGAAGACCTGCGGCAACTTAAATCCATGGTTACATAAAAATCGGTCATATGAGCTAATCTGTGATTTCTACTGGCGACTCTCACATATATAGATAGTACGGTTAAAAGACATATATTTTTGGTGACTATAGCAACGGTGCATATACAATTATTATACCATGGTTGGAGAATATATTTTTCTGTGGTGACCATGGAAGTGGTGTTGTATATATATTTTTGCAATACGAAACATGATTGGTTCTTTCAAAAAATAGGTTCTATTACACATCCTTGTATAATTAAGAGTAAATTTTCACACATTAAAATACGTATATACTACTGCAATTTCCCCATCAAAGTCGTTTTGGTGTGATCAATTTTACCACAATACACCTGACACTACTTGGAGTGTCAGCGAGGGTAATCTAGCTGCTAGTGAGACAAAGTGCCTCCTTCACTACAATACGTATATAGTTGCTCACACGATGCCACTTCGGCAAACCAATACCGGCATACCAACATTAAAAACCTGAGGCATGATACATGCAGATTTGGGGCAGTGCTTACTAGCTGCATGCTGACTGCGAAGTAATGTGATGTTGACTCGTTGACTCACGCCTTTCATCCAAACGTAGTTCCAGTTTGGGGTTTGCTCTTCTAACTTCATCAACTATGTCTTTGGAAGGAGTAAAGTCCTCTGGGGTCACCAGCTCCAAATCTGTTAGAGATGTGCTCTTTGCTGCACCTTTGAGGACAGCAGTGGCCACATTGGTCCACTTACATCGTCTGCCAACAATCTTCAGTCTTGACAGAGACTTGTTCTGTCCAACTGCTTCTTCCAGTGACTGTAATACAAGTGAATTGGACACATCCTCCCCCTGTGGTGAAAACATGGACATGTCTGACAACCATATATAAGTATTAGCATCCTTAAAAATTTCACTAAAAATCTAGACAATTTTAGGAATGTCCGAAAAAGCATAGAAGTTAGTGGTGGCATCTCAGTACTTTGACTCACAAATTCCTTTGAAGATCACAGCATTCCTAAATCCCTTGCAGCTACATCACTCCAACATCTATGTATAGGATGCACGCATGATGCCTGCTGAATTCTTACATGCCATTTGGGAGTATATATAAGCTGAAAGGTCATACATGTGTCCTGTAGCAGCTTGGAGTGTACTGCTTGCAATGGATTCAGGAATGCTGTGATGTGGTGCTGTAAATTTGATGAGTCAAAGTACTAAGATGCCACCACCTGATTTCCTAATTTTTTTTGGACATTCCTAAATCCCCTGAAAATTTTCATGAAAACATTTAATAATGCTAGTTTGCTTACTTTAGATATGCACACTGATTTTTGTAGGGTCTGTCCTTGTTTATGCCTAACTGTAGTTATGTTTAGCTATTATAGCTAGCTAATATATGATGTAGAAAATGCTATAAGCAACCATGTCAGATAGGATACATATACCTATATAGTCCCATGTAGCCAGGCCGTTCCGCAGTTCTGGAGAATGCAGCTGGCTTTGCCAGACTAAGAGATGTACATAAGAGCACATAACAAAATGGCTACATTGGGTATGTTCATACATTAGGGAAGCAAACTTCGCGATCCTCCAAATGCTGTACGAGTCGGAATGCTATCGGCCTGATTTCCTAGAGGTTCAGACACCTCCAGGCGTCATTGTACCGTATACGCTTTAACTTTCGCGGAGTTAAACTTTCGCGGTTTTCGCGGATCAGCAGCCATCCACGAAAGTTTCATCCCGCGAAAATTTAGACCAGTCTGGCAACGAGACTGCGTTCGTAAGACGATTGCGTCACAAAAATGGGAAAATGGCGGCGATTCACTAGGCAACGTGATATGCAGCTAAGAACCTCCACTGAAGCAATTGATTACATCAATACGACAAGGATTCAGAGGAAACGACGAATCGACGAATCAAAGACTAAGACCCTGCATCCGCGAAAAAAAAAAACCCCGCAAAAATTGCTAAAATCTGCAATCCGCGAAAGTTTATCCCCGCGAAAGCTAAAGCGCATACAGTATATGACTGGAACCCATATGTGTCTGTTGGCAAGTGCTAGCAGTGCACAAAAATTCAGTGGGAAGAAGTCGACAACAAAGAAGAAGATGAAAGATAAAACCCTGTAGCATTGACCTACGATGCTTGTTCCTTTACATGCACTCCATGTTGCCTTTGAGAACACTGTCACATTCACCACCTTGACACAAGCTTATCCATGGCCTTGAACTGTTTCTCTTCGCCACTGTTTTGCCTGTTTTGCCGACGCATGTCATTAGATGGGACAGCCATCCACGCGTCCTTGTATATGACTAGAACCCATAGGTGTCTGCTGTCAAGTGCTAGCAGCACACAAAAATTCAGTGGGAAGAAGAACCAAAGATGGACCAACTGGGCTAAGCATACAGAGCAGTCTGCAACAACCCTGAGATACCATACGAAGCAAAACAGAGTCAGATCATTCTACTTGTGTTGAAATGTAGGACATTGGGCTGTATTTTGCTAAGACGTCGTACAAGACATACTACCTACTTCCAAGATACTTCCTACCTACCTTCCAGATCCCTCTGGAACACTTTCTAGGGATGTCCAATCGTCGGCTATCTGGGACAGCATGCGGCGAGCAATTCAGCTTATCACGGTCAGGGTGGATTGAGGCCATGTATAATAAATATATAATACTATCAACGATAGCGGTGTCTATATAGGGTTAGTGGTGTTTGTTTGCATGCTGTAATACAACAAGTAACCGCCAAACAAAGCCTTCCACAAGGAAGGGGGAACTGGGTAGTGGAGATAACCTTGTTTTCGCACAAAATTGTGCATTGTAGTAGTCAGCACCCTCGACTACTTCAGAGTTTCGTCTTCTTCTTCTTTGACAGCTGTAGCGCACGAACCACAGGGGCTAAGAGAATTCTACTTACACAGTATTTTCCCTCATATCTGCAGCTGCATTCCTTTGTAGGTTAGAAAGTGGTGCAGCTATGCTTGAAAGATAGCACTTTAGCGGGGACTCATGGCAGGGTACAGCCCTAATGACATTTTCGCATGACATAACATAGCGGGATGAGACCAGTGCTAACCAGTTTGGCCACCATTATGCTCATTTGTGCGCAGCTGTGCAAATCGCTTCCCCCCGCTGCCATAGTGGAACGATAGATAGTAGACATTCCCCATTGTAGTAGGTACTAGTAGAATCCTTGGTCTTCCCCTGCATCACAGTAACTCATTTGCTGCCTCCTCAGCTTGTTAACCCATTATTTCTGGAGTTTATAACTCCCGCTGAACCCCTAAATCCGGAGATATAAAATGGCGGCGCACGGAAGCTATACAAAGCGGGCTCGTAATGCAACTTCTAGTGCCTTCTTTTGGACGAAACGGTAGCAGTAAGAATTTTGTCGTGTACAGCTGTGTCCCAGAAGAACTGTAAGTCGTTCTTGTTCTTTGCCGCTTACCTTGCGCAAGGATGGAGACAGCCTGTTCTGTCGAGAAGAAGGATATGAAGTTGACGCTTGAGTGTGCGGCGCAACACTGAAGGTAAGGATTTCTCAGTCTATCGCTGTCACCCAGTAAGAAGGTTCGCCGCTTTTGACCCTTTGTGATAGTACTTAGCTCTCACTGACTGCTATAGTCGCTGACATTGGCAACAGAATGATGTCTTCGTACTAGGTGCAAATTTCGGCGCTCGACTGCGACCCGCAGGAAGAACTAGAAGATGAAATAACCTTCCTGGTCAAAGCTCAGTCACTGCCACATATTCCTTTAAAGCAGTGTTTCCTTGCAAGCCTAGTAGCGAGAGAAACATAACGTTTAACGCGCGCCTTTGGCCATGACGGCTAAAGACGTCATCCAGAATTACGCACAAGCTATTTCATGACATCATCTGGAAATACAGGGTTAATGCATCATTCAAAGTCAAGGTGAACGCACCTTGTTCGTCTGCTGACACTCAGCCTCTCTTCAGCATGAGACATTTAATTCCACTTGCAGGTTGTTGTCGAGACAATTACTATTGTTGCCCATGATTACCAACAGTAGAGTCTCAGTATAGCAACTTTACCTATTCTCTTTACACCATTGTGCTGTCTCAGCTGCATGCTGGTTTTTGCTCTTCTGTGTGTATCTGTTCACAATCCACCCTGCTACTGTGGCGAGGCCCTCTGCTGGTAGAGTGGCTCGTCCTGCAGCTGGGATACATTACCCTGCTGCTGGAGTGGCTTTTCCTGCAGCTGGGGTCATGAACTAAGTGACACAGACACTAGACTTACAGTCTGGAGTGGCTTCGTCTGTAGTAGGAGTAATGTACTGTGTGGTTTGTACTGTGGTTGGAAAGCATTGTATCCTGATGAGGGTTCTGTGCCTACTGGCAGGAATGTGTTGCTCTATGTGTTGGGGGAATGGAGCGCTATACCCAGTGATGAAAGGGTACTGTGGTTACCAGCTGGAGTAGCTGGTCTAGCGATGATAATGCATGTATGTACACATTTTCCATATGACTGAGGCAATACCAGCTTACTGTATCAATGGTGCACCAGTAGTGCTCTCTGTGACTTGGGTTATGGACAATGTAACCTGTCGCTAATTTCAGTGCTGCAATAATTTATGCAATTGGGTGCACTCGCTGTCACTATACAGACATGTCTTAGCTTCACTGTGCACTTTACATGAAACAGACCACTGACACCTAGCTACGCATGTGGGACATGTCCAATTGCAGCAATATGGCTTCCGCGCGCGCTGATTTTTACCTTCGTATTTTTGCTTGTTTCTCCTGCAAGCTTCGTCGAATCAGAGCAAGACTAGTACCAAACAGAAGACGAAGAAACCCTCTGTAACCCGGCATATGATTTGTGGTAATAATAATTCGCTCTGCTGAGAAATGTCGGCGCAAATGAAGCAAGTAAAATAGTAGTAAATGCCTGTGTGGTAATTTTCGGAAAGGTTCAGACAGACAAGAATGGCACCAATCACTGCAAAATCAGAGTACCTAACTTTTCCATGTGGCATAAGTTGTTACAGAGCTCCGTTGAGAAGTTACAGCAAGAAACTGCTAATACTGATTGGTAATGCAAATTCGGGGACGAATAACTCTTGATAGGAATAATGCATACTATTATATATGACACATGGAAAAGTTAGATACATCCCTTGCCAAACTATTTAAGTGCTCAACTTGCCTGGAAACCCTCTCAAAAATTACCACACAGCGCTTTTGTTAGTGCACCTCCATTTAGCTCTTCGCTGGGAGCAGATCACATGACGTTCTCGTGACATGGCCAAGTTTTGAACAAAATGGCTGCCACGTGCTCCGGGAAATGTCGGCACTACCCTCCTTTACGCAGTGCGATGATGTTTCGCTTTGACTGGGAAGGATTATCGGCTTGAATAGTGTGGATTTTCGCGTTGAGTGCTTCATTATGACACCATTTGGTTGTCGAGTCACGCGTACATTACGCACAGTCATGTGCGTTTCTACGGAAACACGAAAGAATGTGACAAACCACAGAGGTCAGTCCCAAAATAAACAATCTGGCTTCGAACGGACATGTCCCACATGCGTACTTCCAATTTGTACAACTGTGTGTATGTTTGGGAGAGACAACTTTGGCTTCTATGTACTTAGCGGCTTCTGTTACCGTGCAATTTCACGCGCTTAGCTCTTCGTATCGGCTATGTAGAAGGCTGCATGAACACTAGTCGTTGCAGTGCCAGCGCTAAAAAGACGGCCCCTCTCTCCTTCACTGCAGAAAAGCTCACTTTTACGAACTACCGGAAGTGACCAGTGTACTGGTTATTCGGCACTCGGGGGTTGCGTAATACCGACCAGTACAGTGGTCATTCGGTGATAATGGGTTAACTAATAATATTATGACACATAAATGTGTCAATCGGTGTTAAAGGGTTAAGACAAACTGGTTCCAGGAGCCAATTCCACAACCGAGAAAAAAACTGTCTGATCACCTGGTTGAGGGATGTGAGTGAAGACAAAATTTCAGTCATTTATATATATCATTTGCAAGTTGGGGACAATTTGAGTACAGATGAGCAAGAGATGTGCTGGCAGCTTAGAGGTCATCATATTACTTGTGATATTGTAGAGGCTCATTGCTCAATGTGACAGCTGTTAAATAGATCTTGATGAGCATATATAGTAGAATCAATCAATCAATAGCAACTGATTGCAGGACGTTTCGGTCATGTAGTCCTTCTCAACTGTGTACAATACAGTTTTGCAAGCATAAGTAATCAGTCGACAAAGGCCTACGTGACTGAAACGTCCTGCAATCAGTTGCTATTGATTCTGATGATTTCTTACGATTGATTCTGCTATGTATATGCTCATCGAGATCTGTTCGCCAATTGCTTCTGGAGTTTGCTTTGAGCATTGAGTCTAATGCTACTGCTTGGTTATTGAATGTAACCCTGGGCCCTCCAAGCTATATATGGCCAAGAGAACAGGCTCAGAAACACACACACACACACACAGACAGAAATCACAAAAATGACAAGAACGACTGCCTCTTTCCTTGTGCAGCTTGCACTCCATAAAAAGTACTGAAACAAGGGTTGTAAAAGGTTTTCCACAAAACAACCACAGATGTAGGAATGGTACACTGTCTTGCAAAACTACGATTACCTACTCCAAAAACTGACAGAAAACTGCAGAACGAGGTTGTTTACCATTCCATGCATGCAACAACCCTGGCCAATATTCTCAGCCTTCACAATGCTTTGGATACGTCTACAATATCCCTACACCTGGCAAGATGTACAGTTGCATTGACAAGCAAATGCTAGGCATATGCACATGAGCATGCAAGTCAACAAGTGGTCTGTCAGGACTGTCACTAGTATAGCTTTGGACTTCCTGAAATGAGCATTTAAATGAGGCTTGCCTGTAAAAGCCACTTCACAGTTTGAACTTTTGCACAGGTTGCTGAATACCTATACAGCATGTTGTATGTTGTAGCTATAGTAAGTTTGTCTAGTGAGCTTACATGGCAGAGGAAGATGTAGAAGTTCTGCATGCAGCTTGAAGCAGATTGGCACTACATGAAACTGCTAAAAATCGGAAATAAAAGGAAGGAATAAGAGGTTTGGATGTTTATAGAGCACAGGAGGGCTGAGAGGTAATCCATTTTCACGACTGGTGGGAAATGAACAGCTGGAAAATGCTGGCAGGCTCATATGTATAGTAGGTGCAGCAACCATAGTCAGACCGTCTTTCAGCCTTCAAAGTTAACCTTTTAGCTCCGGAGTTCAAAATTCCCCGCCGAACCCATTAATGCCGGAGGTAAAATGGCGCCGCCCAGGTGAGAACCAATATCGTTGTGTATTACGCTTTATAGTCCTTTCTTACAGCTGAAACGGCTTCAGCAAGGATTTTCTCATGTATGTCCGTGATCGAGGAGGATTCTTGGTAGCTCTTGTTATTCGCCGTTGTGTAAATGCAACGGAAGCAACGATGGAGACAGCTTGTTCGGTCGAGGAAGATTAGCATGAAGTTAACGTAAGTGCAAGGTGCGAAGCTGAAGGTTAGTCTACGGCTGTCACCCCGTAGGATTGTAGGGTTGCTTATGACTCTCGCCGCTTTGTATACACCTGCGCGCACAAATGTGGACGGCTACTTTCATCGAGGAAGAAGGTGTCAACCTGGTACCGCTTATGGTTCGCCGTGCGGGCAACGAGAAGACCGGGTAGGTACACCGCGTGAAAGTTGTAACATTGCTACAGGACCCCTGTAGCAGAACTAGCTGCTCCAAGTTTGTAGTGCCAGGAAAACACCTCAAATTTCGAGTGCTCCGTTATGACACCTAAATGTGTCAATCGGCGTTTATGGGCTAATAATATTAAGACACCTAAATGTGTCAACCGGCATTAAAGGGTTAACTCTGTCAGTGGTGGCCATGTTTCACCTATATGAGTGCATTTGAGAAAAGAGGTAACTTCCAGACTTCAAGACAAACCAGTTCTGTTGCAGTAATGTGCTTACTAGCTGCCTTGGATGGCCAGCATCAGATAGCCCTCGGATACGTAGCTAGCAAACTGAGTGGCAGTGCTTTATTCGCTAGCGGCTACATGTTGGCCATTTCTCCAGAATTATGGTAGGAGTTTCAGTGACAAGGATCAACAGCAGGGCACTACACCTTTTACCTAGGACTTTCACAGTTATGATCGTCACTGGCAGAAACACTGTTTCATAGCATGTGTACGCTTGTGGTATGTGATTCTAAATAGATCAAAGTCAGTTCCATCTTTGCAATATGTCTTCACTCCTCCTGCAACTACTGACCAATGTAACAGCTACAACTCAAATTTCAAGTGTGAGGTGGGCAAACATCAGAAGAAGCTGGTAAGTCAGTGCTTACTGGAACGGTGTATGGAAGATTCGGAGATACAACAAAGGGCAGACAGATAAGCGCTCGAAAAGCAAAATGTGTTTACAGGATACATATATCTGTAGCATGTTTTCTTGTCCATAGAGTGTCTTAAGTGTCTTAGAGCAGAGAAGGAAGTATTTCTTTTTAACGCGCTCCTTGATGTGACGATCTGAGGGGACCCTGTAGCCTGGCTTCAAATAGGCCATCAAAGCCTGGACACAATTGCAGCAAGCCTTATGTCCCTGTAGACCCCAGCAGCAATGATGGTCTTGGTGTCTTGTCTTGTGATGGTCTTTGCTCTACCTGCAGAGCAGGGCTTTTGGGAGACAGCTAAGGAGCAACTAGTGATTGGAAGCTTGTCATCATCTTTCGTCTTGTACTGCAATGGATGCTAGCTACTCAGATGATTCCTGAGTCCCTCCATGCCATGCCAGTAGATTGTTGCACAACGTACACTTTGCCTAAATCAGCTCCTTATATGAACATAGCATTCACTCTAGAATGGCCTAGTAGTCGATCAAGTCTGCCATTTGTTTGACATCACAAGTGAACAGAAATATTAGATGAATAAAGTTTATCTTTGAATATCAGGTTTCTGAACGAATATTCGACTACTCGGTTATTTGTTTAGTCCCCACTTCATTTGATTGGATGAAGATCAGATGTAGAAGGATGTTGTCCTGAACGAAGTGCTTGAAATGAGGTGTGATGATCATGCATTAAATGCACTTCTTAAGGTGGTAGGGAAGGCTCAAGCGACGAAATCAAATTTGCACAATTTTTGGTACAGATGTTTGGTTATGGCTGTCACTGATGTATCCGAAGTTTTAGCGCAGACACTACATGACTGCATGACTTATGAGAGAAAAGAAAAACTAAAATTCGTGTGAAGTTCCAAGTACAACTGATTAATTGATGGTCCAAATTGTAATTGCTGCTCTGGCAAAAGGTATAGCCGTGGCCAACTTGACGCGTACGTTAGAGGAAGCCCTTACCCTTCTAAATGCGAAGTTCGTGGAAAATGGGTAAGCACCTGCTCCGCACTGCTCGTACAACGTAAATGTTAGCGCAGGTAAATGGCTTCCGTGCTTCCAGTTTCGAGAGCGCGCCACAAGGACTGGTCACCCTACTGAAGACAGCGTACAGCAATGCAAAAGGGAAGGCAGGGCGGTCGAAGTTGTATTCGCGTCGCTACGGCAAGCGAGAAATTCCTGAACGGCCGTCCTGCTCACGAAGTATCGTCAAGCGGGAGAGCGATACCTTATACGAACTTCAGAACCAACTCGCCTTTCCTCGGTGGTCCAGTCTGTCGGGATAGCGAAGTCCTCGGACTGTCTGCTGGATAACCCTACGTGCCTCGGGCGGCGTGCCCTTCTGCACGCAGCAGGCGTTTCCCAACTTTCGAAGGCTAGGTGTGAAGTGAGGTGTGAAAACCACAGTAAATTGGCTCGACCGTCGCCGAGTCGGATTTTTGGCTTCGCGTTGGTGAGTGCGCACATTGGAAAGCTTGAAAAGGTATTAAGGAGGTATAATAGATGTACTTCTTAGTGTTGAGCTTAGGAAATAGGTGCAAAGTTTGCAAGGGCACTTGCATTAGCATGTTCCTGTGTAGGACAAGGCATAGACTATGGACAAGGTGTTGCTGGCCTATCTAGTCTGGCGCGTTGCAGTCGATCCAGACGCGTTTTCCCATTTTCGACAGCACATAGTCGTGTGCAAAAACGTATGGCAGCGATTGTAGAAAATCGTAATGACATGGAAGTTAACGCAAAATTCGTTGCTTTGCAAGTCAATGGGAATAACTCTGCAACAAAAAGGAAAATGAATAATCGCTGCCATAGGTTTGTGCACGCTTGCCTGTAGGTTGCATATCCCAGGTTTGGTCCCTTCCAGCCATCCAGGTCAGAACTAGATAGAATTTCCCTGAAGCTGGTAGACTTTAGCTGAAGTGAAAAGTTTTGAATTCCAATTAGATTATCTCAGGAACGGAAGTGCCTATCAATCAATGACTAGCACCAGATTATGGGAAATTTACTTGATGATCATATTTGCAATATTGAATATGAATGGTTGTATGGTTTAAGAGTTACATAGTCAAAAGTAATGTACCCTAAAGGAAGCTTTGAGCCTTCCCTACCACCTTAAGCTGACCTTATACAATGTTAAAATTAAGGCTGAAACGAATACCCATTGTTGCTATCCGAATATCCTTTTCACAACAAAACGAATATCCTGCGAATAGTAGTAGCACCCACTTCAACTATCACATGGTTAGGTATGCCTGTGTAGCACGGCTGGTCCAAATATCCATTGTCAGCGCAACATAGGTTTGGCCTTTGAGTGTTTCACGCTCCTCCTTCTTCGTCTGGAAGATTTCACGACAAACCGTGGTGACATGAGTGTGCGAAGACACTTGGTACCCTGGCTCGATGGTGTTCAGGAGTTGTTGGAAGCCGTCGCCACACACGATGCTCAACAGACGAAGATCTCTTGCCACGAACTCGGCGATCAGCCTAATAATTGTATCGGTACACTCAGCAGAACACTTGCGAACAACTGTTGGCAGTGTCGTTTGCGTCTTTGAAGAGACTGGGCCCCCAAAAGAGCGCGTGTACTCCTCCGTGTGATTCGACAACAAGTGCAAAGCAAAACTGGTCGTTTCGCCTTCGTGGATTAGTTGCATTCCACACAATTTACATCGTACCTTCACCACATCTTTCCTGTTCTCCTTAATCGCTACAGGTGCATCGAAATACTCCTAAACCGTACTAGTACGCTTTCTAGTCGACATCTGATTGGTTCAGGGCCCAACTCCTGCTTCAAGTTATTCGAACCCAAATAAGTGGTTATATTCGCGAGGAAGAAAGAATGATATCCGGATACTAGATTACAAATGAATGTCCAGATAGTAGGGTATTCGTTTCAGCCCTAGTTAAAATTACATACAGAATACAAACATGCTATTCATTAATGCTTGCACTAAAGGTAGATCGAATATACATAAATGTTCTCCTGAAGCAATGCAGTTGTTCGAGAACATGAAATGTACCCATTCAGGACAGAAAACTATCCTGTAATAATAACGCATGTAGCTGAGTGCATGCTTTCATCATTTAGCATGCAGTCAAACAATTCCATGGGTAGATTCCTGGTTGATATATGGTTAGACAGTTCCTTGGTTCTCGAGCGTAAGACACGTGGTATATAGCTTCACTTAGCAATCTACCACGTGTCTTACGCTCGAGAACCAAGGAACTGTCTATTTATAGACGTGGTACTGAATCTTTACTCTATCATTGATATATGGATATTGTAGTTAGCACATTTCTTTTGCACACCTTCCATATTGTTTTCAGTTTAAAGATTTTGTAGGGCATCATGTTGTAGATGTACACATAATATTAAGGATTTTTTAATATCTTAAAGGATACTGTAATATTATTGCTATAATATATATAATATATAATTATATATGATAATATACATTAACCCATTTGTTCCGGAGTTTATAATTCCCGCCGAGCCCCTAAATGCGAGATAAAATGGCGGCGCCCGAAAATGTACAAAGTGGGCTCGTAGCGTAACTTCTAGTGCTTTCTTTCGGACGAAACGGTAGCAGTAAGGATTTTATCGTGTACAGCTGTGTCCCAGAAGAACTGCAGGTCGTTCTTGTCCTTCGCCGCTTACCTCGCACAGGATAAAGACAGCCTGTTCGGTGGAGAAGACGGAAATGAAGTTGACGCTTGAGTGTGCGGCACATTGCTGAAGGTAAGGACTTCTCAGTCTATCGCTGTCACCCAGTAAGAAGGTTTGCCGCTTTTGACTCTTCGTCATTGTACTTAACTCTCACTGACTGCTATAGTCGCTGATATTGGCGACCGAATGATGTCTTCATACTAGCTGCAAATTTCGGCGCTCGACTGCGACCCGTGGGAAGAACTAGAAGATGAAATAACCTTCCTGGTGATAGCTCAGTCACTGCCGCATATTCGTTTAAAGCAGCGTTTCTGTGCAAGACTAGTAGCGAGAGAAACACAACGTTTAATGCGAGTCTTCGGCCATAACGTCTAAACACGTCATCCGGAATTACGCACAAGCTATTTCATGACGTCTAAACACGTCATCCGGAAATAAAGGGTTAAATCCTTCCATAGCAAGGAGTTGTACCAAACAATCTGGCTAGTCATGTATGTTATATTGACTAGCCAAATTGTATTTCTGCAATTCCAGACATAAACACAGTGACATGCACACACACATGGGTCGCCAGGACACAGTAGCACATGTTTTGTCACGACAGAAGAGAATTCGTTCAAGTACAAACACCGCACGCTGCTAGAGACAATAGTTACTTATATGTTTTCATTGCGTGCTAAGCTTTCCTACGCGAAACAAAGCTAGCAAACCTTAGAATAGACGGTTCCCGCCCTCACTAAGCTTGGAGTCTGTTCATTGTTCTCGACAATGCTGCAAAGATTGAAAGTTGGGAAGCCCTAGACTGAACACGCTGAGCGATATGCCGCATTTCCAAAGGTTAGGGTCGCTTTTGTCCCTTGTCTGAGGCAGTAGTTTGCACAACTCTGATGTTAACATCGAATGAACACAGTGTGATGGTCAAAACGACAACAAACGGTGACTTTCTGGACTTTCTGAGGTCTTTCCCTCATGAACTGAGTCACAGAAAATGGCTGCCAATATAAATGTTACTGAACGCAATACATTTCGTGTACTGTACAATATAAATTTAAGTACAGTTATATTACTGCATCATTAACATTATCTCTCTTTCTCTCTCTCTCTCTACGCATACATGAAACATGAAGCCATACGACGGGTGAAAAATGAAAACAAAATAGGGGCTTCCACACGGCAGCCCCAACAAGTTGAACAACACAGGTTTGCGTAGGCCCTATAATATGAAACAGATCAATTGCCACAAATTGAAGTAGGCAATGAGTTTGCACAGCTGTCAGATCACTAGAGAGTTCTCTTTGGCATAGTTCTACCAGATGACTACCTGCTTGAGCTATTGTATGATAATCTTCTCTGATAGACATATACACTTGTAACTTGCACTGTACTACAATGGTAGGTTCAATGTGCCTGCCACTAGTGTACACACATATAAATTAATATATCTGTATATCTACACATGTTTGTTGAGTCGGCTGTATGACTAGACCATGTTTAAGTGTAGCTTTGTGCATTCAAGGTCTCTCATGTTTCATTGGCTTCTTAAACCATTTCTCACCTGTGTGGGATCTGAAACAACATGCTCAACATTAGTCCTCTTGCAGTGAATCAGGTCCAGTACCACAAGGTCAAGGGGCAATACGTGAAAATCTTCAAAGTGTAGTTCACCAATGGGATGGTGAGCTGTTTAAAAATACACAAGAAAATGCAATATTACACAAGTAAGAAAAAACATTACACCAGCATATCATGCAAACCATTGCTGAATCAAATGAAATAGGTTGCAGTAAGTTTTGCAATTATCATCAATGTCATAACTATCAGGTTACTCTAGAACCAGTAATTGTCAAAACCAATTGCACCTCATAAATTATAGTCAGTGCTACTGACTGTCCCAGTGGGATGCTATTCAAAAACTGTTCAAATCACTGCCTTTCATACCTACCGAAGAAGTTGAAACAAATCCTAAATAAAAAATTGGATAAGAGTTGCACTAGCAACTTCTGTACATGAATGGAAGTCAATTATTACGAGCAAAATACGCAACAGTAAGAGGAAAAACTCGGGACGATTCGACCTCGAAGGTCTTCGTCAGCTAAGGAGACTCATATATTGGTCGAAACGTTGACGCAACAATGAGCCTTTACAGCATCAACTTCTGTACTCTCTCTCTCTCTATAATATTATATATATGTACAGCAATATACCATTACTAGCACTACTAAGAGTGTACCTAGTACCCTATCAACTGGATACCATGGAGGAAAAATGATACAAACTACAGAAATCTACAGCAGCTTGCACTTTTAGAAGAAAGCGTTTCTAAAATAACATTAATCAGGTAACTAATATACAATAGGACTTACAATGTTTAGTACAATAATCACAATTAGTTACGACTAAAAGCTTACTTCGAGACATTACATTGCTGTATCGAACTTGTTATACATTCATCATCATTACTGCACTGCATATTGATCAATAAGTTTATAACACATGAATTTAACCCATTACGCACGAAGTTTATAATTTGCGCCGAACGCTCAGTTACAAAATAAAAATTTCGGCGCACGCGAGCAAGAGGCACACCACGTGTTGGTACTTCGAAGCCTGCTTCGAGCACAAAGGAGCGTGGAAGAGGAGCGTCCTTTTTGCCGGTATACCCAGAAGATGGGAGGGTCAACTCGTGCCACTTCAAGACTCTTACGCACGGTGGCTTGGTTGGATGAAGACGACGAAACGGTGAGTTGCCGTAGCTATGTACTTGTACCCGCTGACACTCATCTGACCCTTCTAGAAGTAAGTTGTGCATACTTTGCCTTTTAGCAATGCTATAGCGTACATTTCTTCTCTATTTACACGGTGATTGTTATGCGCACAAGTGAAATGTGTGCTGGGTCATCGCAGCGGTAAATGTGTGTCTACTATATAGCTAATAGCACAGATGCGTATATATGCTGCCCGTTGGCGCATAATCATTAGCATAATAGTTCAGTGGTTGCCGGCTGGTCCATCGACGTGTCTGGTGAGGTAAATCCGAAAGCAGTCACTTGCTTACTGTCCAGTGTGGCAAAGGTACAACTGGCATTCATTACAACGCCAAGCAGTTTCTCGTCGTCGCTTTCTGTAATTGTGGCAGTAGTGGCAACGATGGCTGGATTATAGGAAAGTGGTGTTGGCAGAATCTCAATGTAGGTGGTCCAATGGATGGGCACCCTGCTCTCTTTTCACTGAAGTAAGTACCAATGAGTTCTTTTGCAAGGGAGGCCCGAAAGTCCTTTACGTTTTTCATTCTGTTGTCCGGGTTGTACTTGCTTAGTACAAAGGCGTTGGTGATTACCAAGTCAAGCAAAGACCAAAACACATATTTGTAGGATTTTCTGCATTTGTATCAAACACGAGTGTCCACGCAGCTGATCACTGCGGTCGACTCCGCCCATATTTTGGTTGTACAACGCAAGTGAATCAGGGCAGGAGTAGGTGGCTGTTGTACCATCTCGGTTCTTGCGCACTATAGAGCTGGTAGTGGTAGGGTCTGAGGTGTTGGAAATTAGTGTGACCGGTTGATTGTCTTGCCACACAGTCACAGTAAGATTTCCATCCTGGTATGTCTTACTGCTCCCTCTTGTCTGTAACCCCTTCTTAACTACTGGCTTCAATAAAGCGGGGAAACCCTTGCGGTTGCTTCTAAGGGTTCCACAACTGTATAGCCCAGGTCTAAGTAGATCCAGTGCAAGATCCACACTTGAAAAGAAGTTGTCGTAGAACACGTGACAGTATGTGCCATGTAATTGCTCTGTCAGTCCCTTTACTACCGTAGCCCCCAGACCCTTCTCTGTTGTGTTTCCCTTTCTGCCAGTGTACACTTCAAATGCCAATATGTATCCATTGTTAGCATCTGCCCTAGCCCAGACCTTTATTCCCCGCTTGATAGGCTTAATGGGCATGTATTGTTTTAGGCTGGATCTGCCTTTAATGGTATCATTGCTTCATCTATGCTGATGTTCTTACCTGGGTTCCAAACATGAGCAAACCGGTTCCTAAGCATTGAGATAATTGGTTCAATTTTTCCAAGCTTGTTGTATAGGTGTGTGTGGTGGTGATAGGGTGCTATTATCAACAAAGTGCAAGTAGTGATGAAGATCATAGAATCGGTCCCGTGAAATTCTCTCTGCTACAGGCGGGTAATGGTAAATCATGTCTTCCTTCCTCACTAATCTCCAAAACTGACCATAGAATTCGCAGTAGACACAGATTGTGTGCAAAATATCGCAAGTGTCAATGACCAGCTGCAGCGCCTATTCTGATGGCACTTATAGCAGAGATGTGTAGAATCGTGCAAACAACACCAGCACGATTGTCTAGCACGCATTGAAAACGCCTTACTTACAGTGACTTGAACAGCCAGAAAGCAGAAACTATTGAACATCACGCATAGCCTTAAACAAGCTAGAGCCACTGACTGGTGTGTGTGACCAATAGTGTGCTGGCATGAACAAAGGACTTACAAGAGCACAGAAACGTTTTTGCCAACTGCTGTCTGTTTGTCTCGATCTTACTATCAGTAGCTACGGTGTTGTACACAGTTTGATCATGTCCTAGCTTCGCGAAGTCTGGCTGACGTTGGGTATGTTGCACACATTCACATCTTTTGTACACACTATGGCCAATGCCTCATGATCTCTTAAGATAGATAGTCCCGTTACTTGACGTCAGACTGGGCTGTGTATCTACTTTCCTTGTCCTGTAGAAGAGCTACAAGTTAGATTTGCGCTCTTGCACTTTGGGCGAGAGAGCAAGGCAACAAAAGAATACAATCAGATCTCATAAGGCTTCCAATAACATCGAGGACACCGTCAAATGTTGCACAGGTGCAGCAAGACCGAGAAAGCAGTCGGAAGCTAGCTAGAGTAACTATTGCTTTATACAAAAATTAATATCTATATTCATTACTACACCACATAGTATGTGTGGCAGTCGAGGTTAGAATGCGAACATTAGACCAATTTTTCAAATCGAGTTTTTGAGATATTCTGACATAGCAAGTCTTCATCTATCTCTGTACCACGTTTTGGACAAGTGGATACATGCCCATCAGCCAGTCTGAGGTGCTGGACAATCACCTGCTCACCACCACCCACTGCATGTTGGAGAGCTGGTACATTCAGCACAACCAGGCAGTCTTGAACAGGGAGCGAGGAACCCTACTGGAAGTGTATGCGGTGCTCCTGGACTGATGGGCATGTATCCACTTGTTTTCTTTCTCTTCTTTTTCTTATTCTACATTGGTTTTGAGTAAATAACTTGACTCAGCACTGATGTGCATGGGATCATGCCGCGTGTATGTGTATGGGTACCCCAAGGACTGATTGGTATGTTCTTATGTGCAATGGTGTTGAGTCGGGTTATTTGCCTTATATTCTGGCTTTTAATATTCATCTTACTGTATTGTAGTGTTCGTGTATCTATACGTATTCCATTATTTTATTCTTAACCCTTTATCGTGGAAAACTACCGTGCGCAAATAGTTGCGTAATCATGGATAAGCCACTATAGTGGCTTGACCAGTGGTTGTGGACGATTCCAGTACTATAGCGGATTTTATTAAAAAATTAATATACAGAGGTAACACATAGTGAGTACTAATTGAATCTGCAGTAAGAAAGTCATACAATACGTTACAACAAAGATATAACCCATATAAGACAAAGTATACGGTGTTATGCGCCAGTTATACAATGGTATGCGATAGAATCCTAAGTATACGAAAGTAAAAATGTCTTCTGCAACGGCTTTTAGTGTCATAGAGTTGTAAGCCAGGAACTACACAAAGTGGAACTGGCTCGCTCGCGTTGTATTGTGTGCAGAAGCACAGCGTACGCTTCCTGCTTACGTTTGAAGAGCAGCAACGGCAGTTGAGGACGCCAGCAGAGCTGAGAAATGACGCTCGCCGAACCACACTGAAAAAGGTATGCTGCCCATCAACAGTTGATTTTAGTACCTTTTCACTTCCTAGAATAGATATGACTAGATTTTGGAGGGTGTTTGTGTGAAATTATCGACCTTCTGATTCAGCGAGCCACCACCAATCGTAAATTGCACAGTGCAGACAAACACGAAGCAATTTTGTCTGAGTAAACTTCTAATTGTACTCAATAATAAGTATATCTAACAGAAAAGGTATGAATTACGCTAGGGAAGTTTGCATTCGTTTGTAAATGTGCTCAAATAAATGAGCCACTATAGTGGCTTGTCCACCATAACGATTACGCAATTGCTATGTCTATTGCACACCATGCTGTGGTCACGTGCGAGCCACTATAGTGGCTCATCCACGATAAAGGGTTAATTATATTCATACATTCCATCACCACTGTCACATTACATCACATGTCAACACTTGTCACCACGCCCTATTTAAACAGTCTGAGTGTTTTGTACAGCCATTCACTGATGAAGGTGGCTGTATAGTCACAGAAACATCTGAATTACTGTAAAACGTGGGCTAGTGCTTACCAAAGAATCATGACTGATTTACCTAGCCACTCAGGACTCTACACATGCCATATTGCTCACTTATGATTTCAACCATCAAAGGATGTCCTAAATTCACTGTTCAGAGACAGATAGGTTGTACTCAGTAATGTGACACAACAGTCCATACTTATACTCTAGAGGGTCTGGGTATGAGCGGTGCTGTTCCTCTACACCTACACAGCACCTACACAGTTTAGGAATGTGTTTGTATCCTGAGATTAGATAATCACTAGATACCATACAGCAAGAACACTGTAAACAGTTCCAAGTAAAAGGGAACGAAGTTAAAGGTGGATCCAGAGCATGCAGTTAATCTGCTATAATTATATACTGAGAAATTAACACAAGAAAATCAACAATAGAGGAGTAAAGCTAGGCGGCATACAGATATTACCATATACAATTGAGGTATGGTGGTAATGCAAGTTTAGTTCTTCTAACTTCCTGCCAAATGTACTAGGCAACAGATAAGATACGTTATAGTTGCTGCTGACTGTTGTGATTGAGTGTCATCATTGATTCACAGTTTTCACACTATTTCACAATCTGTGCAGCAAATTAGAAGGGACTGGAGGACAATTGGCAGTAACAATTACAAGTGCACCTACAAAGGGCACATTCAAGGGCAGACTATAAAACGGCATACCATGATCTCTTTGCAATGACGTATACTGGAATGAACTTCAATATCACCTAGCACAGCAGGCAGTCTTAAGGTCTGACAGCAAAGCTAGCTTTGAAGTGCATGGCCTTTGCACAAGCCAGATTTGTAACATTCATAGGGTTAATTCTGCACTTTGAGTATTGCTATTTGCAAGGCTGTGTAAAAGGGCGAAAAAGGAGTAATGCTGAAGGCAAGCAATGGACTAACAGTGAGCAAACAATGTGTCAAGGGAGAAGAATGCAGCTTTCAGGTGACCATGGGGAGCTAAAGTATTAATTTTTGAAGTGGGGTACATCAAAGACAATTGATTGAAGACGGAAAAAGACAATGTAAATGTGGTGGTGGATCGCCCGCAAGGTTGTGACTAGAGTTTGAAAAAGAACAGGAGCCTACACCAATTGTGGATAGTAGCACATCGCATTGCAGAATGTGGAAGGAGAGCTCAGAATCATGTTGAGTCGTCAAACATGTGTGTACTAGTAGAAGGAAGTGCTATTAGAATGTCCTGACCAGGCATTCAAAAACTAAACCTTTGGCATCCTAAATAGGCCACAACCCCAGTACGCAGGCGGTCATTAGGGACAGACACACACTACACTCTGTTCTTAATACCACAGGACCAAATCAAAGATTAAACGCAAACTATGTGACACAGAATCTAAATTTTTGTCCACTCACCTGCAACATTCCGCTCCCCTTCCTCAACAGTTGCAAGAGAGTCGGCAGCTTCCTTCAAATCTGAACAAACGTGCAGGGCAATATGTAACAGCAATGAACAAGCACATGTAAAAATGGCCACATGTATGATGCATTATGGGGTGCAGTTCACTGTTAGTCTCATGCGCCAGCTCCTACCTTCGCATTGCTATGATTACACAATTGTGAAGGATTCTTTACCTAACAGTAGCAACGCAAAGGTAGGGGCTGGCGCACAAGATTAGTTCACTGCCATATTCTGGTGAGCATACACGTACATTATCCATTACATAAACTATCCCTGGCAAAGGTGTTAGCATGATCATGCTGTATTAAGCCACATCGGAATAAATTCCTACTGCGTGGTAAACAAGGTGCACAGCTTATAATTGACTATGGATGGACAGAAGCTGGCAATTGGAGGTCACTTAATAGCGATCTGGTCACCAGTCAAACTATAGATTTATCCCTGCAACCATGCACCCAGTTGTGAATAACATAAAGTAAAAATCTTCTTGCCTAGTCCACACTGGCAAAGTGATAGCAAAGTATCCCTTTTGAACAGAGTCATGACATGGTCAATGGTCTATCATCTTGACAGGAAGCTGTAAGAAAGGAGGGACCTTGAACATTCCGACGCGAACTGAACCCTTTGAACTTGCTCCTGGTGGAAGAAGATAAACATGCTATACGTATGTTGATGCATGCAGTGAGCTAGGATTTACCACTGAACACAGCTGGTAGTGATGTGAAATAATACTAGGAGATGTGATATCTCTACAGCTAGCCTCTAACCAACTTGCTGCTTCTTCTGCAGTTATCTGTTTGTGAAGCTTCTAGCTTTGCGACCTTATGCAACTTTTGATAAAAGTTCAGCGCTTCATTGCGCATCGTGTGTGCACTCAAGAAAGATGAAATGCCAGCCAAATGATAGCCAGAAGACTATTGAATATGCTACGAACTACTCAAAGCTGTTGCCCTTTCACAGCAGCCGAAAATGCCGTGATAGTGTGCACATTCGTCCTTCATGCATATATGCGTCAATGGCACTTACACGCATGCAACTATTTGACGCATATATGCATCATTGGCAAATAAAAGGTTAATCTGAAGACAGGCAAAATGCACTTTTTGTCAGAAGGAGGTGGTCTTCCCTGATCACATTGTGTCGGAGGAGGGCATTTCCACGGATCCTGCTAACGTACAGGTTATTACTAGCTGGCCTATCCCAAGCAAGTTCAGCAATTCCTAGGTTTGTGCAATTACTTCCATCGCTTTATCCAGGACTTCGCTACCATGGCCAAGCCACTTCATCAGTGTCCAGAAGCCTCTTGGAAGCTGTCGCAGGCGCCCATCTTTGCCTTCCCTGACTTCACCAAAACCTGAATACGGATGTCAGTAATGACAAAATTGGGGCATTTCTCTCACAGAAGGATGATAGCAGAGAGACAGTTGTCGCATATGCCAGTTGGGTGCTCAATAAGGCCAATAAGAGATACTGCGTCACACGGAGAGAGCTGCTGGCTGTTGTGACATTCCTTCAGCACTTCTGCCCATATCTCCTAGGACGCCACTTCATAGTAAGTACTGACCATGAATTCCTCACCGGTGGTGGTACATAGTTGCATGTAGAGGTGAAGGTATGCACACATGAAACCTGCACTGACACTTGGGCAACTTGCACTGTGTGGTTTTAATTATAGCAACTTGCACTGTGTGGTGGTAGTTTGCAGTAATGATAGATGTATGTGGAGGCAGAATCTATCTTTCTACATATCTAAATAAAAATCTATGTATCTGTACGTATTTAAATCTAACCTGTAATAATAGTGGGAGGTCTGTTAAATAAAACTCCCACTCATGATACAAGTCACCCTACTAGATCTCACCAAGTGATCAAGGGTTGCAATTGGCCAGTGGTTTCATGTGAATCAAGTGTCGGTGCTGCAATTTGTATATATTACATATAGTATGCAATCCTCTGCACTGTACACACACACACACGCACATTTACACATACAAACATATATAGGTACACACATACTTGTACTTGTATTGACCACAGCCAGATCTGGCTACGTGGCCTCCATTCAGAGGGTGAGCCAGCAGGAGGCAACAAGACTGGTGGTCCTGTTGGCAGCAAGGACACCACCCATATTTCCACAGCTGCGTGCCCCCTCAGTGCATCGGGGTACTCATCTATGGGCTTGCAAGACCCATGAGATGAGGGAGGTGGAGTACGGCCTTGAGTGATGGCATTCGAGTATCCTTCCTGAACTCTTGGCCGCAAGATTCCCTACTTCTATGCTTGGTAATTTCTAGGTGGCTAGCATGTGAGCACAATCAGTGTCAAACACTGGTAAATGTGCTAGCAACTAAGAGAAAATTACACAAGTCTTTACTCTTCCAAGTGGTGCATGGTTCACAAGTACACACACACACACACACACACACACACACACACACACACACACACACACACACACACACACACGTGCCTACAGCACAGGAAAACGCACAAAAGCAACTACAAACACGAAGTTTGCCGATTGCTGTGGATACTGAAGGCTAAAGAGCTGTTCGTTTGAGCGAGCTCTGGGCACACCATATGCTAAGATGATTTGAAAACGATATCGTGTGCACTGAGGCTTTTACACGCTACAGACACTTGCCAAACCTTAGCGTATGTGATTCACGGCACTCGACCACTTCTGTGCCGCTCCTGTCACTTATCCGTGGCAACGGTGTTAAGGTCTTTGAGACGGCAGCCATTGAAAACAATGCTGGAATCAAGACGGCAAGTGATGGTGCACTTACCAACAGATTATTATGCAAATGGTTGACCAGAAGATGGAGTGGCCATCTGTGCCACGTGTAGGAGCCTCCTTCGACAAATAGACTCAAACTTTTCGCACAATATAAATGCCTCCACTTGCAATGCTTAATCAATACTCGACCTTTATAAATGTTGGTACAGTAATACTGTTATACTTGTTATGTTATATATTTAGCCTCCTAACTAAGAGGTGCAAGTGCTAATTAAGAAATCCTGCTAATGAAAGTGGCTTAGAGAGCACTTGGCCAGGTGCTCTGAGTTTCATGATTTTCCAGCAACTTTGTCAGGACAGAAGGTGCAAAGGTCAAGACCAGCATCAGTGCAAGTCGGTAGGGAATGCAGCAACAACATTCAACTATAACAACTATCACCACCACTGACCAGGACCAACACAGCACAATGCAGCAATCACTGCAACTTGCGTAAGGGCACACAAGTTCCTTACAAAAACCCTTACGCAAGGTGCAGTCATACGGTAGGCTCGAAAGATATGCTTCCATTTCGAAGCAAACTTCGCTGGAAAACTTCGTTCGAAGTTCGGCGTTACTTCGTTCAAAGTTCGGGGCTACTTCGTTCGAAGTTCGGGGCTACTTCGTACGAAGTTCGAGGCTATTTCGTTCGAAGTTCGTCATTACTTCGAACGAACTTCGGCCCAACTTCGAACGAACTTCGAGCCAACTTCGTACGAACTCTGAGCCAACTTCGTTCGAAGTTCGCGAAGTACGAACTTCACATGGAAACATAATTTCCGCGGCTACCGTACACACACACACACACACACACGTGTCTACAGCGCAGGAAAACGCACAAAAGCATTAAATATCTCGCATGTAGTGCTTTGCTAATACCGGAGAATATAAATGCAAGTACAATTATATTGCTGTAGTATCTATATTATTCACTTGGCCGTATATCTTGGACAGCGAACCGCGAATTAAGAAATCCCTCTCATAAAGTAGTCTTATGGACCACTTCAACATGTCTACAAAGTTTCATTGCCATGTGCCAGCATTTTTATTTTTATTGACTACGCTATCTATCAATACTAATGTATCACACATGATGTGGTATTCTAGGAAAATTCATATTGCCACTTTGCCTGCAATTTGCAGTAGACAAAAAGCCTAAATAAAAAAAACTGCCTAATTTAAATCCATTAAATTCCTCGTACTTTACAGGCATGCCAAGAGTTTAGTCACCAGCCCTCTAGTGCCCCATACAATTATATTGTCAGTAAGTATTATGCAAGCTGGTGTGTAACATGTCCAAGTTGTCAACTACACAGCTTGAAAGTAGCGACTGGAGAAAAAGAACCCCGGGGCCTGAATTCATAGCCTACACCCTAACATGGAGCTTCAGCCATGCAAGCCACCAATGTGGCCACGATTCTTCGTCCCCAATCGCCATATATATATGGTCATGGGCGGGCTGCAATGCTGCGACCACTTAGAACCCATGCCTTGAGGATCTGTGCAATGGTATGCTCAGCGGGCAGCTAGCATGTGTATGTGCATGAGCCCGCGAACCAGAGGTGGATGATGGTGCACCATTCCTAAGCTCTATACATTGTCAGTAAGTGTTAAGCAAGCTGGTGTGTAACATGTCCAAGTGTGTCAACTACACAGCTTGAAAGTAGCGACTACACAGCTTGAAAGTAGCATACCATCGCACAGATCCTCAAGGCATGGGTTCTAAGTGGTCGCAGCATTGCAGCCCACCCATGACCGTATATATATGGCAATTGGGGACAAAGAATCGTGGCCACATCGGTGGCTTGCATGGCTGAAACTCTGCGTTAGGGTGTAGGCTATGAGTTCAGGCCCCGGGTTGTGGTTCTTTTTCTCCAGTCGCTACTTTCAAGCTGTGTAGTTGACAAACTTGGACATACAATTATATTATCTATCTATTTATTTACACCACTGTAAATTACAACTACACAGTGCAAGTTGCTCAAATGGCAGTGCGGGTTTCTTAATTATGTATATATACCTCCACCTCCACATGCAACCACGTACCACCACCCACCACTGACCACCACTGACCACCACCACACAAGTGCAAGTTGCCCGGGTGCAAGTGCAGTATTTGTGCCAGTGGCTGGATGAAAAGGAACCACAAGCGCAAGTTGCAGAGGGTGATGCCACCACGTGTGCACTTAGTGGACTATCTGCTCTAGTGGCTGAATGAAAGAGCACCACGAGCGCAAGTTGCAACTGGTGACAACCACCACTTGAGCAAGTTGAATATTTGCACCAGTTGAAAGAAGGGAAATACCACAAGCACAAGGTCCAGAGGTCAGGATGTAAGGTGTAAAGGTCAGGACACAAGGTGAAAAGGCCGGGCCAGCATCAGCGGTAGTAGGTATGGGATTGCAATTACAACCACCACCACCACCAACCAACCATGCAGATATGGCTAAACAGCATGATGCAGCAATCCTGCAACATGCGTAAGGGCTAGGTAGGTTAGTAGAATGAATGGCGGGCCTCAGGAGTTCGTGGTGTTGTAACACAATCTAAGGAGATGTAAAAGCACTACAGCTAGCCTCTAACCAACTTGCCGCCTCTTCTACAGTTATCTGTTCGTGAAGCCAGACACTTCGCAGCCTTGTGCAACTTCTGGTAAAGTTCGGTATTTGATTGCGTATCCTTACATAGCAGTCGAGAATGCCGTTACAGTGTTCGTCTTTGTCCTTGATGCATATATGCGTCACTTGCACTTACGTGTATTGACTTATTTGACGCATATATGCATCCTTGGTAATTAAAGGGTTAAGGACTAATCACATGTGTGAGTGTTTCAGGTGTAACTTGTCAGCGCAATTCCTGGCTTTGAAGTTGCTTACGGCGAAGACGCAATTTTGCGCTCCCTACGTGTTGGAGTTTATTGTTGCATAGCATTTCCAGTCATTGTTGGGCATTTGCAACATTGTCTTTAACGTTTCCCTACTATTGAAGCTTTAACCCATTAACCCATTATGCCCGAACTTAAATTTCGCGCGGTAGCATTCAGTTCCTAACTAAATTCAAAATGGCGGCGTATCCGAATCGTCCGAGCAAGCAGCAGCAACTCGCTACGCTTTCTTCGTGTTGGAATGGCGATGATGAGCGTCGAAGTGATTTGCGCTGTGGCAAAGGAGAAGGTTAGGATGTTTTGAAGCGAGTGGAGCCGTTTCAAATTTGCTCTTCGACGAAGAAGAAAGAAAGATTGGTACGTACGTAGCCGCATGCAGCGAGCTGGTATATACCACAAAGTACACTTTGATACGATTCAGTAGTGATGTAAAACAATCGTAGAAGATGTTACAGCTCCACAACTGGCATCTAGCCAACTTGCCGTCTCTTCTACAAGCATCTGTTGGCGGTTCAAGACGTCCGCAGCCTTCGCAAGATTTGGCGCTTGATTTCTCGCCGGGAGAGTGGCCAGGAGAGACTGTTATGCAGCCAAAATATAGACAAAGGACTACAAAGAAAAGCACAGAGACATTACTCTCTCGTAGCCATCGAAGGGTCTGTTAATGCAAGCTTTCTGCTATGACGAGATATCTCGTCATTCGTAGTTAAGCGCATTGCGTTTTTTGACGAGATATCACGTCATTCGTACGTAAAGGGTTAAGCTCGAATTTCGCGCGGTAGCATTCAGTGCTCAACTTAATTCAAAATGGCGGTGTAGCCGAATGGTCCAAACAAACACCAGCAACTCGCTACGCATTCTTCGAGTTGGAATGGAGGCAATGAGCATCGAAGTGATTTGCACTGTGGTAAAGGAGGAGTTTAGGATGTTTTGAAGCAAGTGGAGCCATTTCAGATTCGCCCTTCGCCGAAGAAGAAGGAAAGATGGGTACGTACGTAGCCGCATGCAGCTAGCTGGTATATACCACAAAATACAGTTCGATACGAGTTAGTAGTGATGTGAAACTATCATAGGAGATGTAACAGCTCTGCCACTAGCCTTTGACCAACTTGCCGTCTCTTCTGCAATCCTCTGTAAGCGGTGCAAGATGTTCGCAGCCTTGCGCAAGATTCAGCGCAAGATTCAGCGCCTGATTGCCCAGGAGAGATGGCTAAGCAGCCAAAATATAACCAAAGGACTACCTGGGGTGCCCTGAAAAGCGCCGAGACATTGCTCTCTCGTAGACACCGAAGTGTCTGTTGAAGTGGGCACTATCGTCTTTGACGCAATTTTGCATTAATGGGCCTTATGCGCATGCATAATTGGACGCAACTTTGCGTCTACGGGACTTAAAGAATTAAATCAGGATTCTTCAGCATAAATATTGCTTCCGCTGTGGTGATATTGAAATTTGCGGGTAAAGGGGTTAAAATTATACTAATTAATCTATAAAATCAATGCAGTAGGCAATTATTACAAAAAGGGGGTTATGAAAATAACAATGTACAGAAGCTTGGGTAAGTAATGTATATTTCTAAAATGTCTGAGTGGCTAGGCATGACATGGCAATACTTCTGAAAATACAAGGAAATAGTCAAAGAGATGAGTAAGCTAAGCAAGAGTGTGTGACATAATCGCTATCACAGTGGAAGTTCCCTGTCATGCACAGATAACCCCATGGAGTTGGTGCCCAGTGTGACTATACCTTGAGGATCTTCATGGAAGTTCTATCACTCAAACATAGACTAGCCTATATCTTGTGTTCAAGCAGCTATCAGATGTCGATTGTGGCAGTTGAAAATAAAAATTGCAAGTTAGACCGCAGTGTACAAAGTGCAAATATGGCACTTAAAAGTTGTCGAAAAATTGTGATTTTAATTTGCTGTAAAGCGCTTGATTGATACTTTCAATGATATATATATATCATTGACTCTTAATTGATCACTGCACAACGACATCCTCCAGATGCTAAACAAGAGCAAGAAAAGTACCTACAAGTCACTGACTATCTGCCACATGTTACGAGAGGAGGCTTTGATAGCAAACAGAATAGGGATACACACATTTCTACAGAAGCACAGGGAGACAAATAACATCGAGAGAAGACACGGTTCAGGCCGACCAACCAAATGATGGCGGCTGTGAAAGCACTCGTTGAGCAGCAGATGAAGGACAACGAAGAAACAATCGCGGTTTAGTTGCATGCTCTCAGGGTTCTCTTGCGGAAATCACCAACCAAAGATTTTCTTTGAAATACCAAACGTACCTTGACTTTTCTTCTCATCACCCCTAGCCCACAAGATAGCAGTAGTACGAACCTTGTACTCCAGGGCACAGGCTCTCATGTCATCAGCTGTCACTAGGACTCAGGAACAACACACCATTTCCAGAGCCTTAGCCCAGAATGGCTACCTAGCCACTTTTATTCACAGCCATTCCCAACCCTCGCATGATCCAACTCCTCTTTCACAGCCCCCCAGTGTCACTACCTCAGCCACAATACCATACATCAAAGGCACCACAGAGGCCATCAGATGAGTCCTGTCCCCCCTAGGCATTAGAACCACTTTCCGTCCTATTAACACTTTACGACAACTAGTACACCCTAAGGACCAAGTCCCCCAACAAGAAAGGCCAGGTGTAGTATACCGCATTCCCTGCACAAATTGCCCTCGAACATACATAGGACAAACAGGTAGGACCTTAACACAGCGCCTTAAAGAACACCAAAGAGCAGTACGAAATGCCGACACAGCCACCTCGGCCCTAGCAGAACATGCTCACTCCAATGGTCATCCTGTTAACTGGACTGAGGCTCGTGTGATTGACACCTGTTCCTACACCTCCAGACGATGCCTCCTCGAGTCCTGGATGATCCACAAGGAGACCAACCACCTGAACAGAGAACTAGGTACACTGCCCCACATCTATAAGACCCTCATTAAGCACTCATAGTTCCTAAGTCACCCACAGACTGTTAATTAACAAACATCCATGTAAAATTCATTTTAAATTCATTTTTATCATCAACTCACATCATCACCTGTCACCCTCACACATTTAACACATGCACACTCTGTAACTCACTACCACTGATGATGGTATTTCAAAGAAAATCTTTGGTTGGTGATTTCAGCAAGAGAACCCTGAGTGATGCAATCCAGCCGGACAAGCTTCTTCAACAAGTTGCATGCTTTGCTTCAACCTAATTGTTTATTCAGCGCTGAATTGCTTTTTATCAGTTTACTGAGTGACGAATCGTTTTGAGGTTGTTTTATTCAGCGATGAATTTTTCTAGAACTGTCAGTCAGTTTCGTGTAAATGGGAGGGGTGTTTCGTACAATGGAAAAGGTCGTTCCACTTTCGTTTCGTTTCGTAAAAATGGAACAATAACATTAATTTGTCACATACTGTAGTTCTGCTAAATGTTCTGTGGACTGACTTCACCACCAATGACAAGGCTCTGCACTACCACAAAAGAGCTGATTATAATATCATAGCACAACATTATAACTTCAACAGAGGAGTACAGCAAAGTAACACAATGTCTGAAGAAGCAAACACAGAATCAAAATCACCACAGACACAACCAGTGTTCACCTTCTTTGCATCTAGTAAACACTACTTTGCCGCACCTTCAAGCTGACAAATGTTCAGCAACAATTAATAGCCATGAGCCCATCCCCAAACACGCATACCTTCTTAATGTTTTACACTAGGGTTGAATTCACCTGCATGTCTGTAAGTTTGAACATAAGCTCACTGTACAACAAGTATTTCGAGTTAAAAAACTTGTGGGGCTGCCGCCCCAACTCGAACTACTTGCTCACTCAGTCACAAGTCAGGTACATGACAATTTGTTCAAACTTGCCCATACAGAAAGCATTGGCATGCACATAGCTTCACTCATGCAAGGGCACACAGACACGAACAAACTGTGCAATTATTTCTTTCTTTCCTTCTCATTCTGAGCTGCACCAAACAATCCTGCTATTCATACCTAGACACATATGGTATACGCAGTAAAAAAGTTAACGTAGTACGCCCGTACGTTCGCCCGTAGCTTCAGTCGTAGTACGCCCGTAGCCGTAGTCGTAGTACCCCCGTAGCCGTAGTCGTAGTACGCCCGTAGCCGTAGTCGTAGTACGCCCGTAGCCATAGTCGTAGTACGCCCGTACCCGTAACAGTACTACGCCCGTACCCGTAGCAGTAGTATGCCCGTAGCTGTTGCCTAGGACGCCCGTAGCCGTAGTACGCCCGTATCAGTCTTAGCTCAGTTGGCATACAAAGTATAGCTATGTACGTATGCATTTGCAATTGAACGATTCCTCTGAGTTTCAGCTTTCAGTGGCTGAATTGCGCTAGCATCTGAGTAGCCTTGCGTAGCACGACCGCTTCCTCGCCTCCACTTTCGTGGTAAAGTTGTTACGCAAGGCGAAAATGGAGGCAAGAAGGTTTTGGGCTAGCTATGCTAGCGTCTAAGAGGCCACACCTCCGTCAATCGTCAGATTTACCTTTCACGATTGTAGTGACCAGAGGTTAGCTTACACCCGGCCGCAAGCCCATAGTAAGCCTGTAGCACGCCCGTAGTTGTAGCCGCGATACGCCTGTAGCCGTAAGCGTAGTACGCCCGTAGCCTTAGACCTAGTACGCCCGTAGCCGTAAGCGTAGCACGCCCGTAGCCGTAGGCGTCGTACGCCCGTAGTCATAAGCGTAGTACGCCCGTTGCCGTGGGCGTAGTACGCCCGTAGCCGTAGTACGCCCGTAGAACGCTAACTTTTTTAATGCGTGTACTGTAGTGTGCTTGCTTGAAGACAGAAACACAATCAGAAGGTATTGACACACACACATGCACGAATGCACACACACAAACACACACACACACACACACACACACACACACACACCACACACAGACAGCCCAGAGGGACACGGTAGCATGTGTTTGGCCGAGACAGAAAAGGATTCATTCGAGTACCAACAGCGCGCCACTGGAGACAATTGTAATTCCAGATGACGTGCTTAGGCGTCATGGCCTAAGACTCGTGTTAAACGTTCTGTTTCACTTCCTACTAGTCTTCCACAGAAACGCTGATTTAACTCTTTACAGGTGAAACTTCTCACGGAAACATTCAGTTCAAACATTGTAACAGTAACAAATTCGCCAGACCTAACAGCAGCAACTTCCTGTGCTTTCTTCAAGTCGAAATGCAAATTATAAGCGCCTTGATCATTTGCGCTGTAAGGAAGGAGGAGCTGTGAACGTTTTGACGTGGACTGAGCCCTTTGAACTCGCTCTTGGCATAAGAAGAAGGTAACACATGCAGTAAGCTTGTATATACCACTGAACACAGTTGGTAGTGATGTGAAACAATTCTAGGAGATATAATAACTCAACAGCTAGCCTCTAACCAACTTGCAGCCTCTTCTACAGTTATCTATTCGTGAAGCCATAGAGGCTTTGTAGCCTTGTGAAACTTCTGGTAAAGTTTGGCAGTAGATTGCGCATTGCATATGCACTCGAAAGAGACGAAATGCCAGCCAAAGGATAGCCAGATGACTACTGAATTTGCTATGGACTACTCAAAGCTGACATCCTTACATAGCAGTTGAAAATGCAGTGAAAGTGTGTACCTTTTTCGTGCCACTATAGTGGCTTGTGCACGTTTACGTGAAGATGAAAGGAATTTAACACAAACAGTAAAAGGTTACAGCCCCATAGTTCCCATTATGCAATTAGTACACGCACTAGGACTCACCTTTGGGATGACATTTACTGAGCGTCAGGTCCAAAGCTGAAGCTGTCTGAAGCACAGGGGACAGAAGGTTACCCAGGTGAACGCGAATGTCTTTACGGCACACAACAGTGAGCTTCTTCATGCTCTGGTGATGCTTCAAACAGTAGCCATAGGCTACGGTACTGTAGGGACTTCGCGGCTTGACCGCTGGGCTGTCATCAAACACTTTCTGCATTGCAGTGCTGGTCAGATCATCATTCTGCGACTCGTATAGAGACTGCATTAAGAAGTCTTTGTCCTGCAATTTTGAGGTGAGGTACTGGGCATCGAAGTTCTCCAAGTGACTGATACCACAGAAAAATTTCCATACTTGTGCCATGTGGGGCTGCCCAAGGTACTTAGCCCAGATCTCCTTTTGAACCACAACCTCCTGTCTGGAAATGTCAATTCCACCGAGGTACTCTTGCACTGACGAATGGATGTAGTAAAAGCTGTCCACTGCCAGAGCTCTATTCCTCAGTACACCAACTGGGCGGGCTGTCAAAAGACCACAGCCACATTCACGATTAGAGTACCTTGTTGAGAGACCCTTCAGTTCTTCCAATGTAAATATGACTTTCTGTTCAACAATACAAGAGTAAGCAATGCTGCACAGTTGATAAAAGTCATGGTCATCGGGAAGGTGCAAGAGAGAATCAGCCTGGCTGTCTTGTGCATTGAGAAGTAGCTTTTCGCAAATAACAGAATCATACACCTTAGTCAGAGTTGATGGGAGGTCTTCCTGGGATAGGTAAACAACACAAATTATGGACAGCAACACTGGGTTAGAGTACAGGCTCTTCATCTGAGGAAACTGCTCCAATTTATCCAAAAATGAATCCAACAGATCTGGCCGCTCTCGCTCTTCAAAGTACTGCTGTGCAAACTTCTTGATTTCAGTCTTACCAAACCCAAGAACTTCAACATTCACGAAATGCTTAACAGGCTTAGCCTTGCTGATGTGATTATATATCTCACTGGTGACTATTGACCTCGATGTCAGTACTACATCACAGTTGTAAAGGGAAGACTGAAGGGAATGTGTTAAGAGGTGATGAAAATATGTACACTTGCGCAGCTGGGCAGACAGTTCATCATAGCCGTCTAGGATGAGGAGAACTCCCTTACCATGCTCCTTTTCAACTATCTTAGCCATCGTATCTGGCGTGCATCCTTCACACATTAGACCACTGAAATGCTCTAGCAAGTGCGTGGTTTGAAACGCATCAGGGCTACCCTCATAATTGATTAGATTGCGCAGTTCCAACAGAAGCACCAATTGATAGCCATGCTGCTTAAGGTCCTTAGATATATCTTGACACAACTTCCGAGCTAGTGTGCTCTTTCCAACACCTGGAGCTCCACTTAGTACAAGAAGCTTGAACCTTCTCACCATCGAAGGAAGATCCGTATACTTCCCTTTGTATTCGACAAGTGTTAATACTTTGTCCACGCCTTCTGGATCACACACCGCTTCAACGAATCTCTTCTGTTGGTGCTCAAAGTCCAATTTGAAAGGAGCCATTGCCAGGTTAACAAATGCCATTGTACCAGCCTTAAAGACATTGTCTTGCACAATTTGCATCTCAATATTGTAGGCTTCTACATTCTTGAAAAATTGTAGCATCTGTAGGGTGTGATAACACAAAGTAGAATTACTGTAGCACTGCAAGCACAAAACATGCATGTGACGTAGTACATGACACAAAACCATTCACAAGTACTCACTGAGTGTGGACATCACTGACAATCATACATACACCTAAAGTATGGCATGGTCTTTTGTAGACAATCTAGCCAACCTAAGTAGACCGAATAAAAAATATAGTCTATCCAATGCATAGGCCAAATTAGTGAGTGATAACATAGACACGTGTGTAAAGTAAATGATATTCAAATATCCTAACAGTGTTACCTTGCTTGAATGGAATCACAGCAAAATGCAAAATGAAATGAGACATGAAGTGAAATCTCTTTGCTCACTCAAATCACAGACAGCATAGTGAGTAACAATGTCATAGCCACATAGCCACAGGAGACAAAAAGCAGTGAACATATACCAAACAGCCAGACTATGGAAGCCATTGAGAACAGTTTCACACTGTTTAGCTATGTGAATAAAGAATGAGCCCAAGCTGGTGTTGCTTGCCAGCTGTTCGATTGCACAATGAAGGTCTGGTCCATTACGAAGTGTATTACAGAAGAACATAATTAAGGAGTTACTGCAATATACATGTAGAGGTAGCTAGTTGCCTAGTAAGATTTGGAATGTATGATAGTGATCTTGAAGCCCTGCAAGTGGAATGATCTATCTAAAGTATCTAAAACGGTAGCAAGGGTATTGTCAAGTCTCATGCAGGCATATTAAAACATTGTTTCCGTGAATAGGGCGAAATTGCATTCTTGGGCCTGGATCAAAGACGTACATATGCGGGATATGTCTGCGTATCACTACTATGGCTTCCGCAACGGCCAAATTTTTACATTTAGATTTTACTTCCATTTTCCTCAAAATTGCATTGAAATAAACTATTTGGTTTGGCAAATCTACTGATTCCGGTAAGTTCTCTTCTTCCTCGAAACCAACATCACGTTCAAGCCACCACATTCGGTGTAACTGTCTCAAAGGGCCAAATTCATATGAAAATCCCATGATTTTCCAGCAAAACGTCATATTCTCAAAAATTGTTGCCGTGAATTGACAGTGTTAACTCCTTGATGCAAACTGGCGTCGTGATTGGGACAGGGAATAACTTTCTTCGACGAAGATTTAGATTCGAATGACAAGTGCTGTACTATCCTCGCAATTCATTCGAGCAGTCACACGCGCATCACGCACAGTCACATTTGTCGCCACGGAAACGTTAAAGAATGTGCCTGGTTTACCCTAATGCAATCAAAGCATACATGTCCCACATGTGCGATGGCTAGTGGCACTCGTCACCACTATATAGTGGCTGGCCAGCTCGATTCTCTGGAAGGGGCAGGGCTGTCAGCACTTGTGTGTCTAGGCTCCAAATCGCTGATGGTACCAGCAATAAGGGTAGGGGCTTAATAAACGGGACGCAGGTCATGAGAATAACTGTGAGGAGGAGCAGGACTGACGCTGGGGTTTGGGAGAATCCTGGGAGGATGGTTGAGGCAATTTCAAGGCATCAACCAGCTGAGTCTGGGTGCGGGTCAACAGGGGCTTTTCATCCGAAGACGTGCTGGAGGTGGTGACAGGTGCAATTGCGAGGGAGGGTGCCCCAAGCTCCTCAGTGGTGAGAAGTTGCTGTAGTCGCTGCTGCTCTGAAGCCCCGGTCCATTTGATCAGGCCCTGCTTCAGTTGGTCATACAGATAGTCCTCAGGGGGGTAGAATAAGATCTCATATAACTTCACTACCTTTTTCAAGGCTAAAGTAGTGAGGACATGGTCAAAAGGGAAGGGATATTTAGCACCACAGCGGAAATGGCTGCATGCAGCTCCACGATGGTGGTGCTCGAGGCTGTTCGACCTTGGGGGCAGCAGGAGTCCCAGCGTGGAACAGGGTACAAGTGATATACAGCGGGTTCGCAAAGTAGGCAGTGTTTGCAGGTTCGAGTAAGTAGCTAGTATGGGCTAGATGTCAGGTTCACCAATGTGGCAGTTGGCTACTGAAATAGACATTGAGGCAAACGATTCATGCACATAAAACATCTGTGAACTCCTAGCTCCTTATATATAAATTGTAAGCGGATTTGCGAAAAGGGACCTTTTGGGGCGCACTTCTGATTTTGAGTTAGGCATATGGCGTGAAAGCACATCTGATGAGCTTAAGCTTCCTTTTGCACTTTATTGCGCTGCGCTAGATTGTTCCGTTGCCAAGATATGCTTGCGCAAAGTGTTTTCGACAAAACAGCCTAAAACATTTACTTCCGGTAAAAACCGTAACATTCCGCATACTGTCGTGTTACGAATGACGAATGACATCATCGCAAGCATGGTGGACTCGGCGCAACACACCGTTAGTTTCACAGCGGTCTACCTAATGTAGACTTCATCCAAAACCTCATCGAACTACGGCGGATTCTTCTGGAAGGCCTCCCGAAGCCAGCATGATGGCGCTGAACTGTGCTGCTGGCACAAGCTACGTAAGCTTGCGCTATCAGCTTGTTGGTCGTCGGTAGTGCCATCTTCATCGCTGTCAGAATCTCTGCCTTCAACAGGTGAGGTAGAATAGTCAGTCATGACTTCCAGAAGGGCCTGCTTATCTCTGCTTAAATCAAACAGGGTATTGGCCGCTTTTTTCACGTCTATAGCACTTGTAGACATCGTGAAAGGCTACAAGGGTTGCAGCTGACAAGCCCTCGAACTGAGAGACGGTACGACGAAGGCGAAGGTTATACAACGAAGCAGAAGTGCATTGCGAGCTTAGCCTGCATCTTCTTTCAGTACGATCATATTTGAATGAATAATGTCATGAAGATTATGAATACACTTAACAGGTAATGAATACACTTAACTTTGGGCTTTTCCCTGTGTTACACTTCCGATATAGTCCGTAAACCAACGACGTGACCACGGGATTAAAAATGTTCGTTCCTCGTTTGAGGCACAGGAAAGGACTACGGGTTTCACACTTGGCCAGAATACGTCACAGGTTAAAATGATGCAATAACCCGCATTTGCGTGAAATCACGATTTTGTGCGTGTTTACCCCCGTCCTAAAACGTTTACAAGTGGTCGCTTTTCACAAATTGGCTCACAATTACTAACAAGAGGCTACTGTAAACTGCGCATGTTTGGAACACGTAAAAAGTCGCAATACATGTGTATATAAAAATATATTATAAGTGACAATGTGGAAATAACGGAAAAGGCATGCACAGCACAAATGTGAACATTCTGTCCTAATCATAGGCCAAATCAGTGAGTGATACCATTTCGGAGGAAGATTCCACTCAGCAGTAACAGTGGTCAAAATGACTCTTAGGCACACAGCACACAGGAATTGCAAGAAAAAGGTTAAAATCCAAAAACAAATGAAACAAAGAAGTGAAATCTCCTTGCTCACTCTAATCACAGACAGCATAGTGAGTACTAATGTGGCTTGTTTCTTACATGTAGCTACAGGAGACTAACAGCAGTGACCATACCAAACGGCCAGATTATGAACGCTATTGCGAACAGTTTCAGATTGTGTACACTCACACATATGGACAACACGTAAAGAAAGCCCAAGGGAGACCAAGCTGGTCTTGCTTGCCAGCTGTTTGATTGCACAATGGGCAAAGAAGAAGGGCTGGTATCTTTTAGCAGGTGCTCATGGCACATTAGAAATAATTATAGCCACCAAAGGGTATGTGAAAGTGTGCACTATTGTCTTTGACACAAATATGCATCAATCGGGGCTAATTGGTTAAAGGGACCCTCTCTTCAGCAAATCGCCCACTGATGCATGGTAGCACTTGGCATTAAAGCTCACGGTTAATTCTGCACCACTGAGATAGACTCGAACCGCCTAAAACATGTTTTACCTGAACAACAAAATTTGTTTTTTCTAGCTTACTTTGATTCTATCCACAATATAGCGATTACGTTTGGCCTATGAGACATCTCCTTCTCTTCAGGCACGATTTCGCATGTTAGACTGTGAAGACTATTTCGCATTTCGCCATTTTTCGGTTGCATATCATATAGAATTCACACGCTAAAAAGTGTTAACCCCTTACAGGCAAACTTAAATTTCACATGACAACATTAAGTTCATAAGTGTATTCAAAATGGCGGCATAAAAATTGCCGGACATAACAGCAGCAACTTACTGAGCTTTCTTCAAGTTGGAATGCAGATGATGAGCGCCTCGATCATTTTTGTTGTAATAAAAAGGAGGAGGGACTTTGAACGTTTTGACGCGAATTGAAGCCGTTGAACTCGCTCTTGACGGAAGAAGAAGGTAAACATGCTATACGTATATTGACACATGCAGGGAGGTAGTATATACCACTGAACAGTTGGTAGTGATGTAATACAATTCTGGGAGATGTAATAGCTCTACAGCTAGCCTCTAACCAGCTTGGCGCCTCTTCTGCAGTTATCAGTTCGCGAAGCTAGAAGCTTCGTGACCTTGCACAACGTCTGGTTAAGCTCGGCACTTGATTGTGCATCGCGTGTGCACTCAAGAGAGACAAAACAGCCAAAGGATAGCCAGAGAACTACTGAATTTCCCATGAAGTACTCAAAGCTGTTGTCCCTTCACATCAGCCGAAAATGCTGTGAAAGTGCACACCTTCGTCCTTGACACATATATGGGTCATTGGCACTTACGCGCATGCAATTATTTGGCGCATATATACGTCATTGGCAATGAAAGGGTTAACATGCGAGTACAGTCCTTACTAGTGCAAGTATAATTCTACTTGCAAGAGTACACGTGTGCTGTACGCAATTTTCTGGGTCAGTATTTTTAATCAGTAGATGCTTTTCACTTGTAATTGCAACGTACACAGTACTTCTTTGCTACTTGGTTACAGCAAGTTGTCGACTTGATTTAATACAATTTCTAGGAACAGTGCTGCCTGAGCCATAGCTGTGGAAAGAAATGGCTACATAGGGTAGAGCAGGGTAATTTCTAACGTGTGATAATCGGCCAGAATTCAGCTCAAATCTCATAGCAACCTAGAACACACAAGCCCAGTGTGTTTTTGGATGCACTTCATATGTGGCTTTTTGATTACGCCATATTCTCCGTATCACAGCCAGGTATGGAAAATTTTGACATTAATACTTTAGCATCGAAGTTCGAACTGCGCGCGCAACCCCTTAGTGTCTAAATAAAAATGTCGCCGCATGTGCCGAATTGAACGTAGAACGATTTCCACGTTTTGATGCTTCCTTCGGCTATGGGCAGCGACGCTGTACCGCGGAATCTGCAAAGACATCTCCATACAAGCTTGCGTATCGTGTGTGCCGACTTTGAGTCTTCACAAGCGCGATCTAAGAAAAGATGGTGAAACATGGTGAGTCTTGTATGCAACGCTGACGGTCACGGAAAGGGGGCAATGAAATTACGCTGTTGTCGTACTGTCGTCTGCAGACCGTCTGTATCTTCGCTCAAGCAACTGGCACCGTCTACGTTCGCGCCTTCGAAGGGCCGGACAGTTGTAAAATGACTTCTGTTACCGTGCAATTTCACGCGCTTAGCTCTTCGTATTGGCTATGTAGAAGGCTGCACGAACACTAGTGTTTGCAGCGCCAGCGCTAAAAAGACGGCGCCTCTCTCCTTCACTGCAGAAAAGCTCAGTTTTACGAACTACCGGAAGTGACCAGTGTACTGGTCATTCGGCACTCGGGGGTTGCGTAATACCGACCAGTACAGTGGTCATTCGGCGCTAATGGGTTAACTCAAAGAGTACTATCTCCTCTTACTTCTTTTGGAAAACTGCTTTCCTCCATCTTACAGCTTGACCTAAAAAATCAAGTTTGGTAGAGGCTGTTTCTTTCAAGCCTGTTCCCATGTGCATTTGAGTAACTACTCTGTAGTTGTGCTGATATGAAAATGTGTGTTTCTGTCTGTCTGCATTTAGGTGTTTGTGACCATTTTGTTCTTCCACTGCCATTGGTGTCACATCCAGAGGTGTACTTCTAAAAAAGCTGTTGTGTGCTGTGCATCTAAGACAAGCAGGTGTGTGTGTGTGTGTGTGTGTGTGTGTGTGTGTGTGTGTGTGTGTGTGTGTGTGTGTGTGTGTGTGTGTGTGTGTGACATCATCAAATGCCGGTGTTAAGCCACATGTTCGTCGAAGAGACACCACCAAATCCAGCAAACCCGCAACACAGACTTTGCCAGCATTAACCATCACACCCTCTGAACTTCTCGGCAGTGCTACTACTGGCAACCATCTTGGCTGCAGTAGCCAAACGGTTTTTCGGTGCCTGTTAGCGGGTATCCACCTCATAGCCAGAGGGCTATGGGCATCAGTTCGTGAGGAGGAGTCCAGATTGCTGAAGGTGGTCTCCTCTCAACTGGACTCGCAACCCAGGGAAAAGTGCCATCTTTTACTTGTGCGAGAGTGGAATAGGAGGATCTGTCAAGGTCCCACTCCCTACCACTGGCCCAGGGTTATTTCAGGGTTATTTATGATTACGCATGTACTGTGGGCAGCTTTCAAGGTTCAAGGTTTAAGGACAAGCAATAGTGTGTACGTTGGTGTGTTTACATGTCTGCGTGTGTCGGTGCATGTGTGCATGTATGTATGCTCTATGCCTTAGGTCCATATTGAGAGGTGTGCCCAAAGGATCTTCATTGGCATGTTGACCCTGGAGCCAGTTGTGTGTGCGTGTGTGTGTGTGTGTGCGTGTGTATGTGTGCGTGTGTGTGTGTGTGTGTGTGTGTCAAAAACTGTCAATGTGGTTCTTTTCGAGTTAATAAGTGTCCTCAAAAAAGTAAAGTCGACATGCTTATCTTGGATGCTTCGTTTTAAACAAAAGGAGAGCAAGCACCGAAGTAGTGAATGATTCTGTTTGCGCATGTCTGTGTGTGTACATGCATAAGTATGTATAAAATTATGGTTACTCATACCAACGCGAAACATTCTGCGGTAAAAGTGCTTTTACTATGTTTTTTGAACGTTACAGTACACACACCATTGGGTACAAGTACTACAATAGGAGGACATAGTTAGTCTGTGAAGTCAGAGGCAGAGTGGCATTTCATTGCATTCTGCCTTAACCCTTTACATACGAATGACGTGATATCTCGTCTAAAATCGCAATGCGCTTAACTACGAATGACGAGATATCTTGTCATTGCAGAAAGCTCGCGTTAACAGACCCTTCGATGGCTACGAGAGAGTAATGTCTCTGTGCTTTTCTTTGTAGTCCTTTGTTTATATTTTGGCTGCATTACTGTCTCTCCTGGCCACTCTCCCAGCGAGAAATCAAGCGCCGAATCTTGTGAAGGCTGTGAACGTCTTGAACCGCCAACAGATGATTGCAGAAGAGACGGCAAGTTGGCTAGATGCTAGCTGTGGAGATGTTACATCTTCTACGATTGTCTTACATCACTACTAACTCGCATCAAACTGTATTTTGTGGTATATACCAGCTCGCTGCATGCGGATACGTATGTACCTATCTTTCTTTCTTCTTCGTCAAAGAGCAAATTTGAAACGACTCCACTCGCTTCAAAACATCCTAACCTCCTCCTTTACCACAGCGCAAATCACTTCAACGCTCATCGTCTCCATTCCAACACGAAGAAAGCGTAGCGAGTTGCTGCTCTTCGTTCGGACGATGCGCTACGCCGCCATTTTGAATTTAGTTAGGAACTGAATGCTACCACGCAAAATTTAAGTTTGGGCTTAATGGGTTAAAGTTCCGAGAGTGTGATCAGTAACGTTTCGCTTTTCCTTGCAGACATTTACATACTTTTTCTGCAGATGAGGATTGCATAAACATCAAGCAGACAAGACTACAGAGTGTGATCAGTAACGTTTCGCTTTTCCTTGTAGACATTTACATACTTTTTCTGCAGATGAGGATTGCATAAACATCAAGCAGACAAGACTACACTGTACTGATGATAGGGGGACAAGGCAACAGAACTTTCTGCAGTTTTCTTGCCAATATGGTATCTAGCACTTGACCATCGAATGGAACAGCTTTACACCATAAACATATAATTATTATGCATATGCATTTCAGTGGATTGAGTGAATGCCATCATTGCTATATTTAGCATACCCAGCACGTATATATCAATACAAGATTAGTGGGGTAAATTGCAACTTGAACTGTATAAATGTACCACAAACAGGGTTAATATCCCTCTCTATTAGAAGTACAAATTACCTTAACCCATTTGTTTCGAAGTTTATAATTCCCGTCGAAGGCCTAAAATGCCGGAGATAAAATGGTGGCGCCCGGAAGATATCCAAAGTGTGCTCATAACGCACCTTCTATTGCCTCCTTTTGACCAAAATGGCAGCAGTAAGGATTATAGCTGTGTCCCAGAAGAATTCTTGTTCTTCCCTGCTTCCCTCACACAAAGATTTCAGACGGCCCATTCAGTCGAGAAGACAGGCATGAAGTTGATGCTTGAGTGTGTTGTGCAACCCTGAAGGTAAGGACTTCTCAGTCTATCGCTGTCACCCAGTAAGAAGGTTCGCTGCTTTTGACTCTTAGTGATTGTAATTAACTCACAATGACTGGTATATTTGTTACTATTTATTATTTGTTGGCACTCGATTGTGACCCACGGGAACCACTACATGAAATAACCTTCCTGGTGTAAGCTCAATCACTGCTACATATTCCTTTAAAGCAGCATTTCCGTGGAAGATTAGAAGTGAGAGAAACACAACGTTTAACGCGAGTAATCAGCCATGACAGCTAAACACGTCATCCGGAATTACGCGCAAGCCATTTCATGCCGTGTAAACACATCATCCAGACTAAAGGGTTAAAGAAAGAGTGACACAATATAACTCTTAACCCATTAGCACTGAATGACCACTGTACTGGTCAGTATTTTGCAACCCCCAAGTGCCGAATAACCAGTACACGGGTGACTTCTGATAGGTCATAAAAGTAAGCCTTTTCTACAGCGAAGAAGAGAGGCACCGTCTTTTTAACACCGACACTGCAACAATTAGTGTTTGTGCACCCTTCTACATAGCCAATAAAAGAGATTTACAAAGCGGAAAGCGTGAAATTTTGCGTTGACAGAAGCCATTTCACAACTGTCCCGCTCCTCAAAGGTGCAAACTTCAACAGTGACGGTTGCTTGAGCAAAGCTACAGACAGTCTGCAGACAACGGTACAACAACAGCATAACTTGCATTGTGTTGCATGCGAGACTCCCTGTTTTACCACATTCTCTTCAATCGCGCTTGTAAGACTTCAAGTCGGCAAAAACCGTAATCCAGAAGGATTCCTCGGTACAGTGTCGCTGACCATAGCCGAAGCCAAAATGTAGAATCATTCAATGCACAACTCGGCATGTGTAGCTCCATTTATATTTCAGCACTATGGGTTTGCACGTGCAATTTGAACTTCGACGTTAAAGAGTTAAGTGAGTGCTCCTGGTTTCAATGCCTTCATCCTGTGATATTTACTCCAATTTGTCAGTATTGGTTTGCGTCTTAGCTTTAGTGGCAATGACAGCAAGTATCCTATCAATTTCATTCAGTTTCCGAAAGATGCAATCATCCTGGACATTCGCATACATGCAGAAGCATTACCACATGTAGCACGGTGATTGCACAACCATAGGAATTTAAGCATTGTGAAGTAGTCCTATATACCAAAAATCTTCAAAAATGCATGAACTTTTGGGACTTACCTTTCAAAATTTAGGAAAAAATACACTCCTCTTTTCTTACGTCTAGTGAAAATTTGAGACTTTATAAAAAATTAGAGGTAATCTGACGCCAGTATATAAGTGTATATAATATCTAGCATTTGCTTCCATTTTATCAAGCACGGAGGAGATAGCCTCTAAAGCTACACATAATTACTACTTCCAGTAGATGTGCAAGCTTACCATCCCTATATCATCCCTTGACAAGGGCAGTTCCTTACCAGACCCTGCAGAATGCAGTTAAAGGTGAGTCATTTACGTACATGCAATGACACAAATTATCAATACAATGTCCCCCAGTGTTACAAGGTACAGCCACCCAACTCATAAAAACAATACAGAAAGTGAGTCCAGTAGAGTGAAGAAATTACATATCGGTCAGCGGCATAATTTCGCCACTCGTTCTTGACGGCCAAGTGCAACCAGAGCTTCTAAACTCAGCATTCAGGGAGCAGGCCAGGGTAGGTAAAGGCTAACAAATTGACATTTATGACTGCCTTCCTTGTCACACCAGATCATAAAGAGCAAAGAGGTTAGAGTAATTGCTTTGGCTTAGAGACATGCCATTCCCGCAAGCAAATATATCTCCAAAGTAGGCCATTCTTTTGCAGTTAGAGTTCACCAATACCAAGCTCTATCACTGCTGTGCCCACAGTAGCATGTACAGCTTAAAGGTAGCAGTGTAGTGCTGGGTGGCGGAACCATATTTCAGCCACCCCAATGGTATTCATGATATGCATTTCTAACAGGTATATTTCTAATGATAGGCTCTTGTTTCACAGTTGGACTTCACCAATGTCACCTTACATTGCTCAGCTCACAGCAGTCTGTAATGGTTCATGGTAGTGGTTCATGACATTTAAATTGATGAAGGTATCATACTTCGGCCAAAAGCTTGTATTTAGGCTAACGGAGAGTTTCTATCAAAAGGCAATTAGATATGTCTCAATTGGACATCATAATTTTCAAGCCTCTATCATAATTTCCAAGCCTCTATCATGAACCAATTTTACTCTTGCTACTGGTTTTTGAGTACTATGCAATAACACATTTTACAACATAAAGTTGCAAACTTTGCAGCAGTGCCTTGGCGCTGTGCAAGGACTTTCCAAACATTTCCTCATAAAAGTAAAAGGGTTAGTTAGAACTTAGCAGTAGAGATAATACATGTGCTTCCGGAAAACATTTGATAGTGACTCTTGACTTCGGTCATAACTTTAAATAAAGACAACAACATGCAGGTTTGTGCTAACATACCAGTATGTATATGTGATAGTTGCCAGTAGAAATCACATTTTAATGCATATGACCAATTTTTATGTAACCGTGGATTTCGCTTGATGCAGTTCTTCTGCATACATTCAGCAAGTTTCGAGTTGATTCTAGCTTCATTCGTGAAACAATCGTCACCCGGATGCACTTTACTCGTCATTTTATTTAGGGTAATTGCACCATAATTTATGGTGGACAGCCAACAATAAAACGGTACAAATTGGGAATGGGTGTCATATAGTAGTAAAGACGCAGAAGATAGTAGAAAAAACATGTGACCCACTAGAGATAACGAGAAACCGAGCGAATTCATGAAACTTGCCTAGTAATACCGTCCTCCATGGTATCCGCCATTTTCGCTATTTCTGGGTATCTTTTCCTAAAGTGGGCCAGGCAAAAGAAATTAGGGCACTTCCATTTCATCATCGTTAAATGGCAAAGATCGACACTACTATCATTGCTTTAACATGCAGCGCACTTCCAAAAAGATTGAGCATGGTTACAGAGTCTGAAAGTCCCACACAATCAAGACGATGTCATGTGGAACAGCATTCACAGCAAATCCATGTGCCCACTTCAGTTTCATAGATGGCACAAATACCTTCATCCACCACTCCAGTCTCAATTTTAGTGAGAAATTTGCATTCACTGTTCTTGGCAATAGACAAAAGTAGCTGTGCATACTTTAGTGCTGTCCAACAATGCAGCATATTTTCAAAAATGTGATGTTTGCACGTGCAACAGAGTATTGAAATCATTCAATTTGTGGGGGGTTTGGATTATACTATGATACATAGAAAATGACTTCAAGATACATTAATTATTCATTACACCCTAATGTCAGTTTAAGGGACTCTTCTATGAGATCTATAGTCCTTGATGACCATTACCATAACCATTCCCACAATTATCACGCTGCTACCATCAACTACATTTCTTAGTTCACCCTCTCTCCAGATATTCCCTCACTCACTTCCACACCTTCTTCTACCAGTTCTCTTTGTGCTGAAGGAATGAAACTGTTTTGTAGTGTCCGTAGACAACACAGTGACTTCTTGCTCGGCGTCCATTGGAAATGTCGCGTCTCTTGGCCTCACGTGCTGATTCTAGATTCTCACTCGAGTGCGCTTCCTCTTCCACCTATTCGACATACTTGCAGAAACTACAAACCGATTTCGTTCGCAAGCTTTAGCGTGACAATAGAAGAATTTCTCCAAAAACGGTCATTTAAAATGACAATGTGTAGCTATAGAAAATGGCATCAATTCAGAAAACGAAGAGATCCGAACATATACGCAAATGCGACATTACGTCATGGAGAAATGCGCTGATCTGATTGGTTGGATTTCATACTCTATGACATTCTGACTTCATTTTCAACCTCAGCAGCCTCGAAAACAATAGCACCCATTTGCCTTGACTACCTACGAAGAATATGTTTGTTATATAGCGATTTTAAAAGTGAAAAGTCTTGGTAAAATGCACTATACTTTGTTTGGATCCGTAGGAGAATTTGATGCAAGCCGAGAAGACTGGACTTAGTATGCCGAGCGCTTGGCTCAATTCTTTGTTGTTAATCAGATCACCGATCAAGACAGAATAACAGCGCTTCTTTCTACAATTAAAGGGCCACTGACATGAATTTTTTTATTGCCTAAAATGCTAGCTTACTGTCAATAGAGAACGTGCGCGGTGTTAATGGCCGCCGTTGCTGCCTGTTTGGGGAGTAATTTCAAAGAATAGTAGCGAAAATCTGTAACCTTTTAATTAGTGACGTAAGCAAAATGGACCACTTCCGGAATTTGTTGTGACGTCACAAGGGGAACGGCGAAGATGTCCCAGTACAGAAGATACGCCGAAGCTAGGCTCTCCTGTAGCGATTCGTTGCATGACGAACGTGATATGAGTAGCTCTGATGGCGCGCACGACTATTCCAGTGATGAGGAGAGCGACGACGTCGAAGACGGGAGCGAGGATAGCAAGATACGAACACGGAACCACTTAGATTGGAGTCATACCAGTACGAACCCTTACTGTTGACAATTAGTCGACTATGGTAAGCGGCTCGGAGGAGAGCGAAGACGAGGCAGCTTGGAGGTTAAACAATACCAGGTGGTACGTACTCGTAGTTTGAAAGATATCGTCGATGTTAGAATCGCGTATGACAATACTGGCTTCGCATACAGGTGCACATGTGGGCAGTGCAAGCCCATGCCAGCGGAGAGGGAAAGTGTGTGCTGCAGGGAGATTCAGCAGGTGGAAAACAAATTGGAGTGGGATGGTAGCAGTATAATACCTTTCTCATAGGCACGTATTATGGACTCTGCCTCTTTACGACTGCTGGCCTAGTCCTGCTGCTGGAGCCAACAGTGGATTCAGGTGCAGAATAGTGAATGGAGCCACATGCCCATTCCATGGATCTTGCTCTTATCTCGGTAGCCTTTGGGAATAGTGTTGGTATAGCTGTACCTTTCAGTCTCCGCTTCTTAGAAGGCAGACCCATTTCTTGTGTCAGCAGTACAGATGTCTCATAGCTGTCTTTGGTGAAGTGCAAGCTGCATAGTCGGGAATGCTGGCTTGGTTCTGTCCAGTCAGATCGCATTTAGGCGACTACCTTGGACCATTGATCTCTAGTTACTGGATTCTTGGGAAATTTGTGCAGGCTGAGCCCTGATTCGTTGCTTCCATCACAGCCAGCAGCGACACAGCGTTTAGGCATCGTCTCACAATCGTAATGAGCCAGAATCGTTTGCAAAATGCGGTGAATTCGGCAATTTAGTATTATTTGCGCTGTATGCGGTTCCCCTTGTGACGTCATACCGCGCCTGAGGAAAAAATGGCCGACTCTCGTAAGGTACGCGGCCGGAAATACTGGAGTTGCGCGTAAGTGCGGTGACTTTTACGATCATAAATGCTCATTATTAATCAAATACCATCTATTCATGCAATAAAAAATTTTTCGTGTCAGTGGCCCTTTAATTAGCTAAGTATTTTGCACAGGATAGAGCCCTGCATGTACACAGTTTCATGCACTCTGATACCTAATCCAGCTAGCTAGTCTTATTACGTGCGGAACAACGTTCATAAAATGGCCGTTCAGCCTCGGTAGCATTTGGAGCTGTAATCCGAAAGTAAGATTTATTTAAGCTTCTAAGCAACATTAGGCTTCTTGAAACTATTGTGAACAACTATCGTTCGTTTGGTAAAGGAAGAAATAATAACAAAGACGATTTCTAACCGGGTGAACAGAAGCCTCCGGGGCGGCCATTTTGTTATCAGACCTCTTCTTTTTCCGGCTGTTTCATCTCGAAAACGTCCTGCGCAGCCTTGGCGATGGCTTAGTATTATAAAGTAGTGTTCTTAAATACTTCTCACTTGATCAAATAGCTGCGCAAATGAAGACAAAGCGAGTAAAAGCTTGGTAAATTCAAGGTAACCCGAGCGCCGCCATTTTGTGACAGATATATATATATATATATAATTATATATATATATATATATAATATATATATATATACGAACATGAAGCCATACAAAAACCTAAATCTGAAAACAATATAGGGCGCCCCAAAAATGCGGATGAGAACATTACAGCGATAAGTAAGATGAATCATTGAAGCTAGTGGATTGTTTTTATAGTATTAGTTACTCACAGAAAATACAGATTGTGTTGCTGAACGTGTCACAGCAGTGGTGCTAAAGGGTTATTATACGGTACGTGACACAGATAACACTTTCTCAGCAGAGAGGAATGCTAGCACAGTGTGAATGGGTTAGTCTTTCGGCATTTCCTATACACTGTTTAGGTGAAATACATCTCATACAGCAGTTACACACTATATAGGACTAAACAATATGTATTGTCAATTTCAATCGAATAAATGAGACTTGGTATTAGATGACAGAATCTAATGTGATTTCCGGCAATGTTCATGTGTTGTAAATTTTCATTCCAACGCTGTTTTTCCCTCAGCGAATTCTGGCACGGTCCAACGTGTATGGCCTGTGCTCCATCTGCACGGGAAAGATTTCCGCGCATATTCGGTAAAATGGTGGAAAATGGCAATCGAAGTAGGCAATGCTGAAAGTGATACTCTCGCTTCAATGCTGAAGGACATCGCAAAGCCTCTATCGTATTATTAACAAATAAGTAAGGCTATTCGTTCGGGTATGAATGGGGCACAGAATGTTGACTACTAGCATTATGTATACATAGCTATGTATGTACCTGTGATATCATGATCACTAACGTACTCGGATCACGAGCGCACTCTAGTACTAGTACTTCACCAAAAAAACTCAATGCTGCTTACAAAGATCGGCTTAAATACAAGACAAAGTATTCAGCAAACAAGTTTCTTAACTTAAAACAGTTGTTAGCACAGTGTCAATGTTACTATAAACCATGCATAAGGAAACAATAATCAAACACATGTTCCACACAACCCTTCACTTGAAACAACAAAGACATGAACACACACACACACTTACAGGACCACAACTACAATACCAATTAGAGCAAACTCAAGTATATGTCAGACGGTATTGGGTGGTGATGGTGCTGGCAAGTCAGCTCTACCTTCCGTCAAAGAAGACGCTGCGTACACTTGCGTAAAGTTTACAAGCCTCCTGCGCGCCACAGGCGAGACCAGGAGACCAAGTGACACGGCTAACGGAAGGCTCTGGCACTGGTGCGTGTGCACTGAAAGCGACGTTGCTCTTGGAGACTCTTGCGCTGAGAAAAACACTCGTAAATCACGCCTTTTACTATGACGTATAAAGTTGTCATCTGCAGTTACGTTCAAAATACCCATGACCACTTTATGCGTCATCCGCAGTTAAAGGGTTAACCCTTTAACGCTGGTTGACACATTTATGTGTCATAATATTATTAGCCCTTAACCCATTAAGCCCGAACTTAAATTTCGCGCGGTAGCATTCAGTCCTAACTAAATTCAAAATGGCGGCGTAGCCGAAGCGTTCGAACAAACAGCAGCAACTCGCTACGCTTTTTTCGTGTTGGAATGGAGACGATGAGCATCGAAGTGATTTGCGCTGTGGTAAAGGAGGAGTTTAGGATGTTTTGGAGCGAGTGGAGCCATTTCAGATTCGCCCTTCGCCGAAGAAGAAGGAAAGATTGGTACGTACGTAGCCGCATGCAGCGAGCTGGTATATACCACGAAATACAGTTTGATACAAGTTAGTAGTGATGTGAAACAATTGTAGGAGATGTAACAGCTCTGCCAGTAGCCTCTGACCAATTTGCCGTCTCTTCTGCAATCCTCTGTTAGCGGTGCAAGACGTTCGCAGCCTTGCGCAAGATTCGGCGCTTATTTTCTCGCCAGGAGAGTGGCTCGGAGAGACGGTTAGGCAGCCAAAATATAAAGAAAGGACTACAGGGGATTCCCTGAAAAGCGCAGAGACATTGTTCTCTCGTAGCCACCGAAGGGTCTGTTAAAGTGTGCACTGTCGTCTTTGACGCAAATATGCGTCAACCGGAGTTACCCGCATTCTAATTTATGACGCAAATATGCGTCAATCGGAGCTAAAGGGTTAACGCCGATTGACACATAAAGGTGTCATAATGGAGCACGCGAAATTTGAGATGTTTTCCTGGCACTATAAACTTGGAGCAGCTACTTCTACTACAGGGGTCCTGTAGCAATGTGAGAGCTTTCACTCGGCGTACCTACCCGGTCTTCTCGTCGCCCGCACAGTGAACCATTAAGCGGTACCATGCTGACACCTTCTTTGTCGACTAAAGTAGACGTCCACATTTGCGCGCGCAGGTGTATACAAAGCGGCGAGAGTCAAAAGCGACCCTATGACAGGGTGACAGCCGTAGACTAATCTTCAGCTTCGCACCCCGCACTTACGTTAACTTCACGCTAATCTTCCTCGACTGAACGAGCTGTCTCCATCGTTGCTTCCGTTGCATTTACACAACGGCGAATAACAAGAGCTACCAAGAATCCTCCTGGATCACAGACATACATGAGAAAATCCTTACTGAAGCCGTTCGGCTGTAAGAAAGAACTATAAAGCGTAATATGCAACGATATTGGTTCTTGCCTGGGTGGGGGCCATTTTATCTCCGGCATTAATGGGTTCGGCGGGAATTTTGAACTCCGGAGCTAAAGGGTTAAATACTCGCTGTTCTGGATTTGGTCTGAGCAAATCCAGATGGGTTCAGACTTGTTTTCCAAGGAATAACTGACTTGGTGTTTCCCCTGCAGTGGCATGAGTAGTGTGATACTTCAGGAGGAAACTTCCCAACTGGCGTTGAAGTGGTGCCGGTGGATGCTTTCAGTGCTTGCTTGAAAGTTTGTATGAATTGTTCTGGAGCTCCATTTTGATGTAGGGTGATACAGTACTGTTTGTACATTCTGCCATTCTGCTTCAAAAACTCCTCAAATTCCGCTGAGCAGAACTGTGGGCCATTATCAGACACCAGTTGCTGAGGCAAACCATATCGTGCAAAGCACTCTCGTAGAACAGCAATGGTTTTCTCTGCCGTAGAACTGGAAGCTGCAAAACTTCTGGCCACTTTGAACGTGCGTCCACCACTATAAGAAACATGTGACCTTTGAATAGACCAGCGTAATCCACATGAATATGCTGCCATGGTTTTCCTGGCCAAATCCAAGGATGTAGAGGTGTAACCGGCGGTGCATCTTTCACTGACTGACAAGGCAAGCACACTTTGACATGGCCATCGATGTCCGCAACCATGCCTGGCCACGACACATAGCTCCGGGCAACTGCATTCATTTCATATCACTGTGCTCATGATGTAGACCTTGAGGATTTGCCTCCGAAACTTTGCAGGAATGAATACGACACAGTGATGGAAAGCGCACGCTGTTTGAAAATGTAGTTAGCAGAATAGCTATCAGTAGTATTAGCAAGTTTCCGAAATAGAGCAAATGAAGAGGTCTTCTGTTATGTATCAGTCCATTACTTTGCTGGCTCTATTGTGTTTCAGAGCGTCAATAATAACTCCTAAAACAAGATCTTTAGTCAACACACAAGTACTTAGTCCACCGTGTATGACATCATTATTCCATTCAATGTTAAGCATATTTATATTATATTTATATAAATATATATAATTTATAGTATTTAAAAGTGTATGTGAAAAAGGTTGCGACCAAAATACTCACAAACTTGGTGTATTTGCTAGATTTGCAAAAATTGTTAGCGAAAATTTTGCAATATATGTTATGAAGGGAGTTTACTTTGGAATATTTCATCTCAAGGGACTTTGCTGCCAAGTATACTGACAGTGAGGGTGAAACGGAGAACAATATCAAGCAATATAAGAGCTAATGTCATAGCAGAAAGTGAGAGTGGAAAGCATACAATTGCGGAATACATAGGTGAAAGGTTTGATAGGGGTTAGTTTGGAGGAAGAGGGGAATGCACTTTAATTGTTAGGTAATGGAGTTACATACTGTTGGGAACTGACAAATCCAAATATCAACTTTGCTGTTTTATATACCACCAAATGCCACTCGCCTGGGGATGTTTACCTCGCACATGTACAGTGACACCATTCCTGTGTCATCACCTTCTCTTACCTGTCACAAACGTACATTAATTGCATAGGACCTTTGGCATACAGGATTAGTGCGGCCAAAGTGGAACCTGAAGATGTGACCCACTGAGCACATACAAGTGGTAAGTCAAGGTGATGACAGGAGTGGCATCGCTGCAGATGTGCACAAGTGTAAATCCCACATTGACCGGAAAGTTGAGGGGCGAGTGATTCCTGACTATTGAAAAAGAATTGAAAATGTTAAAATTGAAGTGGATGAGACTTACAGATACCATCCTTGTTTGGTAGCAAAACTCCATCGTGATTTAAGATTGTGGACTTGACACTTCCCAGCAGTATGGTAACCCACTCTTGACATGAACTGCAGTCTCACTCCACCTCCATAACTGTTCCCAGCCACACTCAAGCAATTTGTTCACTACATTCCTGCCACTCTATCTTTCTGCCATAGTATCATCTGATGTATAGTAGTTATTATTACTAGTCGACTTCACTGTAACCATCTCTACATGTGTGGCTAACACAGACCCGAGTCAATACCCCTTCTTGTACAAGATACCACATGCCTTCATTGCATGAGGCCACACACCTTGTTGAGACGGACCAGGTGAGTCACTGACTGCAGTGTACTGTTGACGGGGTGGGGTGGGTGCCACCGTCATAAAGGTTGGCAAGGGAAGTGGGGCAGGAGGTAGTGGCTGAGCAGAGATTTGTGAATGCCTTGGAGCACCCCAAGAGGCTTGGGGGAATGGCCCTGTCAAGGGAGAAGGAAGAGGCTGTGAATTTACAGTACTCAGATCAAGATACATACTTCCCCACTAAACCAAATACATAGGTTGATACATGGGAACTGAATACCACCCATTGCTTGAGTCAGTTGGTATCATCGCAGTGGTGTGTGTACACTAGCGTAACCCATTTTAACCACAACCACAAGCACTTGTGTATAGTATAATGCAAAGTATAATGTAAAATTTCTGAGAACATTTTTTGGGATTTCGTTCAAGTGAAGATTTTGTGGTTTAATTTCGTGAAAAAGCAGCCTTGTCCTGTTTAGGGAAGAACATTTTGCAAAGTGAAAATTGCACAAATTTGACTGAGTCACAAAAACTGCATAACGTTTGTTACTGAAATGTTCACTAGTTGGTAGTACCATTTCAATTGATTTATTCAAAAGGTTTGTTTGGAGCACAACTGGACAGCTGCTCAGGAGTGCAGCAACATGGTGGCCTGTGCTTGCACATACACTGGCTATGTTAGAGTGGCACAGAAATGTGACAGTGTGAATTCTCCTTGACTTCATGTCCATTTATAGCACCTCACATTAGTGAGTGAGGTCTGCCACAGGGCAGTGTTTGGGAGTACACAAGATACTATTGCATTGCTTGTTGTGAAATGGTGCTGTTTGTAAGTGCTGAGCTCACATGAGAGGAGAAGTTGGCTGGTCTCGGAGGTGGGACGAGGCCACATTAGAGGTGTGAGGTATGGTGGGTAGGGTGGAATTGGAAGAGGATGCGCAGTGGGGTGTGGTCCAGTGGAGCTTCCCTGAGATGCTACGCAAGCTGCGGAGGGAACAAGGTGCCATGCAAAAGATGTCAGTGCAGCATGGACAGTATGTCTCTGTGTATGTGTGTGCACTCAGCAGTGAATTACATACATAATACAAAGATATATATATATAAATCACTGTCAATTTGCAGTGTGCAATAGATTGAAGTTAGTGACTGAGAATTCAAACATGTAAGAGGGCAATGTCTACATGGATATCAGGCTTCACTGCTACCTCAGATTTAGCAGAACTATCCAAGCCTCAACAAATGCCCACCCTGCACTGCACCTTGGGTAGGAGGAGGGTCCACTGCTCCCCCATCACCTCCTACTGCAGGTCTAATGGGGAAGGGCCAGGAGGTCTGTCCCACAACACTGGAGCCCAGCAGTGATGTGAGGTGGGGAGGTGTCTGCTGCATCACAGCAACTTGAGTGGTGCTGGGTTGCTGTGCCAACTGCCCCAGTGGCTGCTGCTGCTGCCCTCAAGGGTTCTGCGGTGCAGCCTGGTGGGAAGGACCGTGGATGGGGACACTCCATGGCACAAGGCCCTGGATCATCATCATAGCATGCAATTGTGACTGCTGTAGAATAGCTGTCATCTTTCACATGAGACAGTTGGTTTCCACCGTCAATTCATGCTGTTTTCTCTGGAAAGGCTTCAGTTGTGGATCTACAGCTGTGGGCCAACCAGCTTTCGTGTACTGCACTACCGGCTGAGCACAGGGTCTCTTCATGTTGCTGTCTCTAACTGTTCTGCAGTAAGTGGAAGAGCCTGGATCTGTACCACAAAGAAACATGTTGCATGGACATCTTGTTCATTACCTGGATCAGCCCATATAGGTAAACGTGACAAACCATCTGAATTGGAATGCTATAGGATAATTGTCCAATGCTGCAGGTGAGCAGCTGCCAGAGTGGGGATGCCCTCCTTTGGACCCAGGATGGTCAGCAAAGGCTTGTGATCAGTAATCAATGTGAAGGAACGTCCATATAGATACTGATGAAACTTCTTGACACCAAACACAAGAGACAATGCCTCCTTCTCCAACTGTGAGTAATTCGGTTCACTAGCAGTAAGAGTTCGGGATGCGAAAGCAATAGACCATTCTGAACCATCTGGGTATTAATGGGAGATAATGGCACGCACGCTGTAGAGTGAAGCATCTATAGCTAGCCTTACCAGAAGCTTTGTGAGCAAGAACTTTGTTGGAGGACAACGCATCTTTGACGGACTGAAAAGCTGTCTGGCAGGCTTTGGTCCACCTCCTAGTACGCTGCTGATGCAACAACCTGTTCAATGGATGGATCAGAGTAGACAGGTTAGGAATGAACTTTGCATAACAGTTCAGCAAACTTAAAAAGGAATGAAGCTCCTGAACATTGGTGGGAGGTGAAACTTCTTGAATAGCAGCCAGTTTCTGCGGTGTAGGATGCAATCCAGTGGCATCAAGACAATGACACATATACTCTACACACTCACCCATAGGGACTTCAGGTGCTCCAACACTCTGGCAAGGGTTGACAGATGTTCTCTGGCGGACACTTCAGTGATAATGATGTCATCAAGATAGCACAGGGTATTCGTAATTCCCTGTAACACCATGTCCATTGCTTGCTGAAAACTTGCAAGAGCTGATGCAACGCCAAATGGTAATCGGGTGTATTGAAATAATCCCTTGTGGGTGCTGATAGTGACCAACTTCCGCGATGATTCATCAAGCAAAATTTGCTGATACACCTGGGAAAGATCTCATGTGGTGTACTTCTGACCCCCAGCCAACGATGCAAAAATTTCTTCTGGTAGTGGTAAGGGATGCAGGTCAACTTCCAAGACAGGATTTATGGTAACCTTATAATCGCCACATATGCAAAAGTTCCGTCTTTCTTTGGTACTGCTACAATCGATGCAGCCCACTCACTGTAATCCACCTTCGTGAGGATGCCAGCATCAGCTAAGCGATCAATTTCCTGGTCAATTACCTTTCGTGTGGCCAATGACACATTGCGAGGAAGGCAGAGCCTGGGCTGAGCACCTTCGTTGACTTGTACCTGGGTTTGAAGTTGCTTCACGGTACCCAAATTCAGCCTTGAATACTTCCTTGTACTCATCAAGTAGTGCTTGAAGATTTGACACTGGTGTTGAGGTGCTATAAGCCAGTCGCATCCCAATAAGGCAGGGTCATCACTGCTACTATCAACAAGGCTGTGTTGCACTGTTGCTGTCCGTATGTCAGATACACAGGCATCTCACCCACAACCTGCAATTGCTCAGTGGTGTATGTGCATAACACCACACCAGACTGGTGCAACTCCACAGAAGGAAATATACATCTCTGTTGCTCGAGCGACAATTTTGGTATGCGCAGGTATTCAGTCACTGATTCTCCTACTCCCTGATTTCTCTGATTGAACTGAAACCGTTCCGTAATGATAATGGGTGTTGGCTCAAAATGGGCTTTAAGAACGTCCGTTACTTGGGCAAGTGTCATCTCACTGGGCTTCTGGGGTGCTAGCAGACTTCGCAACAGACCAAAAGTCTTTGCGCCAAATACACTGAGAAATACAATTTGCAGGAATGTTTTTGGCCACAAGGAACATCTCTGTTCTTTCCACTTAGGCGAGAAGGATTCCGTCTTGGACTGGAACTCTCCTAAACTGCCAACAACTGCCATCACATACATGGCTGTTCAGCTTGAACCCACCCACAAAGATCACGGCTGCCCCGGCTCAACCCACCCACGGAGATCATGGTCACAGCCTGGGCTCAGACTGGGCAGATCCCACCTTCGTCACCACTTATGATATCATGATCACTAATGTATTTGGATCACGAGCACACTTTTAAGTACAAGCACTTTGCAACACTCCAGGCTGAGCCCAAGAAAAACGCAATGCTCCTTACAAAGATCAGCTTAAATACAAGAGGAGTACTCAGTAAACATGTTTCCTTGACTTAAGAGTTGTTAGGACAGTGTCAAGGTTACTAAAAACCATGCATAAGGAATTCAAATACATGTTCCACAACACTCTACACTTGAAACAAAACACAATACACATGTTTGACTACACCACAGTACCAACACGCATCTCTGTGTTTGTCCTTCCAGCATGGTTAACAAACACTGAGGTTAACCAATGTTTGTACAATCGACATTCCTCACATACGTATGCATTTGTGCTTGTTGGTCTACTTCTGCAAATTCCGCATGGAATCTGCTGATTGCCCACACAGATTCCACAAGAAATCTGCACGCTGACCTAAGGACCGCTGACCGAAGCACAGATGCCAGCGGATAATCTGCGCCATATGCCGTGAAAGTTATCTGTGTCATGTACCGTATATATCTACACAGGAAAATTGGTGAAACGTTTCTATGTCTCCAAGTCAGGGCGAGTACAAGAACAGACACTCCGAAGTGTTACATAACAAAGGACAGAATAGGATTAAGCCAACATTGCCACATCGAGAGTTCTTCCCAACCAGGAAGCAATTACTATTAATTTTACAAAAGTTGTCAAATGATGTGTTTGGAATTGTGGACAATGATGACAAGGCATGAGAATATTTGCTTTCCATAAAACAGCATGGGCCCAAGAATACTAACCACCATTTCCTACTTAAGCACCAAAGTGCAGAATCAGTTCTTTTGTTTGCTATGTGCACTTGAATCTTGATAACAAAAGCAGTACAAATAAGAATTGCTAATTCATGTCAGCGGCTAAGGAACTAGTTCAACAGCATGTCCTTGATTATATTTGAATGTTGTTTAATATAGCAGGACAGACAAAGTTTTCAATAGGCTCTCTTCTAAAGTGGCCACTACATATACACATAGCGATGTCTTTACAACTCATCAAGAACTTGCTTACACATAATTTTAATTTTGCACTGGTGGTGGTTGATGGTGGTAAAAATAGATAAAACTTGGAGAGACAAAGTTGGGGAGAAATACATCAAGAATCCAGGTATTTGGACATGTCATGACTTTCTTATTGTCAGGCATCCAACTACATATGATGTTATGAAACAAGTGAGAGAGAACTGTGCTACAAAGATGAATTCACGGACACATCCGTGAAAGTGGTCATTTAGCTACTAAATCTCTTCACAACAGACACCTAAAGTAAAAGGGCAAAGTTGAGCGGACTTCAACTGCCAAGGCTACTCATCAACAGCAAATGTATTCACAATTTGAATCTGAAGAACGTCGTCCAAACTTATCATGAACTGATTATGCAAAAATGGCGGCAGAAGTGACGCCCTGCCACGTGGTTCACCACGGAAACATCTATGTCTTTACCTAGCGATCCCCTCGCAAGCTCCCCCAGCCATACCACCCGGAAATCAACATGTCCCCACCCGACGACCCCCCCGTTCCCTCCCCAACCTGTCTTTACGCTCTACGGAGCTAGGAATAGCAACTTTCAACGTACGCGGACTACAATCAACTACCAAGCGACAATCATTAGGACGCGATATGAAAGCCTACGAACTCGACTTTGTTGGACTACAAGAGACCAAGATAACCACCCAACTGGTAGAGAAACTTCCCGGGAGGTATGTTTTACGATGCTTCCCTTTGTCCACTCGTCATCACGGAATCGGCTTTATTGTTTCTCCAAGGTTAGACCCGCATTTGAAAAGGTACTGGTCTGTGTCTGATAGAGTAGGAGTAGCTGAATTTGTTCTGCCTGTCACTAGAAGATCAAGATCAAATAAACTCTATATGATAGTAGCCTATGGCCCACACTCCTAGTTATGTGCTGATAATCCACAGACAAGGGACAATTTTTACGACAGCCTCGACAGGGCATGGAAACAAACCAAGGAAGGCAAGTCACTGACATTTATTGCAGGTGACTTCAATTCCAAAGTGGGTTGCCAGCAATCAGTTGAAGAGGATTGCATGGGAGTACATGGTAAGGGTACGCGTAATGAGAATGGTCAGGCCCTGGTTGACTGGCTGCTTCATAGACAACTTTTCCTCTGCAATACAGCCTTTGAACACCCTAGTCGCCATCGCACTACATGGGAAGGTCGCTTCAAACCCCATGGATCCTCGACATCGGTGCCAGTCTACAATACCATTGACTTCATAGTGACTCCAACCAGATATCGTAGTCTTCTGCGTGACAGCCGTAGTTATGCGGGCACTGAAACATCCAGTGACCACCGATTGGTTATCTCCCGTATCCGATTAAGAAACTTGTACAGAATGTGGAAGAAAAGACCAACAATCAATGCAGATCGTATCGCAGTAAATGAACTTGTCCATCAGAAGCCCAGACGTATCGAGTACGTGCATAGAATCAGAGAATCCCTAACTGCTGCTGCTCTCCACCAGCAAACAAATGAGCCTGCACAACACCGTCTTGACACAGTACGACGCATTGTCATGTCAGCTGCCCGAGAAACAGTTGGAGTAATTGCACCACATTCTAATCACAAGGGCAACCACTATGACTCAGACATAGCTGCCAAGACCAGTGAGCAAAGAAACCTACGTCTCTGTATCTCCAACTGCAAAGATGAACAAACCAAGGCAGGCCTTAAACAAAAACGAAATCAGATACAACATGCAATCCGCCGATTGGCACTACACCGAGCCAATGCAATCCTGGATGCCAAAGCAGCAGAGGTAGAGAAGTATAAGAATGATACCCGGATGTTTGCAGCCATGAAGCACCTAGTTCCTCGACCACGGCAAGCTCTTACAGTACACGATAGCAATGGCAGAATTTTAACAAACAGTTCATGTAAAATCAAGAGAGTGTCAGAGTGGTTCCAATCACAATTCAATCCATCTGCAGTTCAACGAATTACCAACGAAGCCTTTGTGACAGGACCACTTGTCTGTCCCATTTCTGAGACTGAAGTTGAGAATGCCCTGCTTCGACTAAACAACAACCGCGCCTGTGGACCAGACGGAATTGCTGGTGAACTGTGGAAATACTCTGCAGGAGCAGTCTCTGCATCGCTGGCAAGCATATTCAATCAGGCACTACAAGAAGGGCAATCCTTGGACCTTGGCCAAGGCACCCTCATACCTCTACAGAAACCTGGCAAGCCACCAGGCCCGCTCACTAGTGTGCGTCCTATAGTACTACTATCTACTATTCGCAAAGCACTTTCTTTGATTGTACTGACTAGAATTGCCGACCGTGTAAGCCACTACCTAGATCCCAGCCAAAGCGGTTTCAGACCAAAGCGCAGTACAGCAGATGTCATCTGGTGTGATAGGTGGCTGGCAGCAACTAGTCAGAGATATGAGTGGTCATGTCATTTACTTGGTATTGACATGAGCCGGGCCTTTGACACCATTAACCGACGCAAGTTACTCCAAGTTATGGATACCATAGTAGATGAGGATGAAGGAAGGATGATCAGACTACTGTTGGACAACACCACTCTGGCAGTACAAATAGATAACATCACAGGCAAACCATTTGAAGCAACGATTGGAACACCCCAAGGAGACTCTCTCTCTCCTATCCTATTTGTGTGCTACCTAGAAGCAGCACTGAGGGATGTAAGAGCTCACATCCAACCAAGACCATCAGCCGATACGTACATCCCAACAGAGACAGAGTATGCAGATGATGTCACCTTCATCAGTACCAGCTCAGACTATCTGCAGGAAGCCCTACCCATGATCCAGACCAGGCTCCTTGAGTGGGACCTACATGTCAACGAAAACAAGACAGAATGGGTAGAGCTGGTATTGTCAAACAAGGCCGACGAGAAGGGGTCTGAGGCATGGCGAAATGTGAAGGCATTAGGCTCCTTGCTAGGCGATCAGCAAGATATCTGTAGACGAAAGCAACAGGCTGCAACTGCTTTTCGAAGGATGATGGCACTCTGGTTTCGCAGAACACAAGTCAGCGAGAATAGACGAATCCGACTCTACAAAGCGTACGTCCTTCCAGTCCTCACATACAACATTGGCACATGGGGCATCACCCAAAGTGAAGCAAACAGACTAGATGCCTTTCATCGCAAACAGCTTCGCTTTTTGATTGGTGTCTTCTATCCGGACCACATCACCAACTCTGCCCTATACAACCGCTGCCGTTCTGAGCCCATTTCAACTATTGCTCGACAGGCCCGCTGGCAACTATTCGGTCACATATTGAGACTACCTATTTCAGTTCCAGCCAACTAAGCCATGACGACTTACTACAGCAAGCCCGGTGCAGGTAGATGAGGGAGACCGAGAACTACGCTCCCAGTTGTGCTAAGTGAAGACATCAAGTGTACAAATTACCAGCTCAAGACATCAGCAGACCTAGAAGTGCTAAGGACCAAAGCACAGGCAAGGGAAGAGTGGACAGACCTGATAGAACAGATCACTAGGACCTAGGCGAAAATGACTGGTGCATAGAACAGATATACTCTGAACCCTATACCCACCACCATTAACGCGAACAGGTGTATTATTATTATTATTTATTTATTACTTATGTACATGTCGATAAGCTTAAACATCATATATGATGCAGATAGATGCATGCCATAAATGAACTAGAGGAGATGACTAGTTCATTTGAGTTGATTTTCACAAGTTCCAGTGAATGCTCTACCTAGTGCATTTTAGCGTACTTTGATAATCGATTAATTAGCAATAAACAATTGATGATCAGCTTCAAACTTTAGCACGAACTAGTTTTATGTATGTACTATCCAACATTGTCAAAACTTCATTTTTCCATGAGTGCATTTTGTATTTTACATTTGGTATGTATGGATGGACCCTTCATGTAATAGATTCCCACTACCCTGACCTGCTGCAGAGGTTTCACCTTCCCTTGCATCAACTGGGTTGACTCCTTCATCAGGGCCTGCAGTTTCTATGCAAATTAGAAGTATACAATATAATGATACTGGTTCAAAAGATTGGCTCATTCAAAATTTGCTATTTTACACATCTTACACCCGATGTTGTGCATGTAGCATGTATGTTACTCGTGCATGCATGTTGATCAAATCTTGGATGCTACATGCATGTTATACGTATGTAATTTGAAGGTTAGAACAGCATGCATGTAACATGCATGTAACATGCATGTAACATGCATGAAAGAGCCAGTTTGAGCAAAATGCATGTTTTCCCTTTTTCCCTTTGCCGTATACCGTGATGCTTTTGCAAAAACGTATATCACAATGAAATTTTCAATAACGCCTAGCACAGCAGACAGTCTGAAGGACTGACAACAAAGCTAGTGTCAAAGTCATGGAAAGTGTTGGATGAGTATGGGGTGAAAGGGAAGCTGCTAAGGGCAATTCAGGCATTGTACGAGGATGGTGAGGCAAGGGTGAGAGTTGGAGGGTTGGAATCAGAACTGTTTGGTGTGCACAGAGGAGTGAGACAGGGATGTACCTTATCTCCATGGCTTTTCAATGTGTTTATTGATAGGGTGACAAAGGAGGCAAGAAGACACTTTAGGAGTGAAGTGAAGCTGTCAACTGGTGATGTAGGCGTACTTCTCTTTGCGGATGACATGGTAGTAATGGCAGAATCGGTAGAGGGGCTTCAGAGTAATTTGCAGGTGTTGAGTGATGTGTTGAACAGGTGGGAGCTGAAACTGAATTGGAGGAAGACTAAGATGATGAGGGTGGCAAGAAAGAGTGAGGAATGTGAAGTTAAAATCGGAGAGGAGACAATAGAACAGGTAGATGCAATGAAGTATTTGGGGGTGATGATTAGTAGTGATGGGAGTATGGAGAAGGAAGTGGAGGCAAGGATTGGTAGTGCAACACAAGTGATCGGAGGTTTGAATGAAATAGTACTGAGGAGGAAGGAACTGAGCAGGAACACCAAACTAAAGGTAATGAATGCCACAATGATGCCCACATTATTGTACGGAAGTGAGACGTGGAGCCTGTCAAAGAAGCAGCAATCAAGAATACAGGCAACACAAATGAATGTTCTGAGGCGGATTGAAGGGTTGAGCAGATTAGATAGGGTAAGGAATGTGGACATTAGGGAGAAGCTACGGCAGGAAGGCGTGTTAGATATGGTGAAGAGCAGACAGGAGAGGTGGAGGGTCAGAATGGAGGAGATGAGTGGGGAGAGGACAACTAGGAAGATTTTTGAAGGAGAGATGGGAGGGAAAAGGCCCAGAGGAAGACCGAGATTGAGATGGACTGACAATTTTAAATAATCATATATACATTGTACTTATAACCAGTAACTTTATGTGGTCACTACAGAACTTCCTTTTGGCTCCTATTACATATACATGTATGTAGGGATGACCTCCAGTACTTGGAGAAACATCCATGTGGGTGAATGAAATGTGAATGTTTGCATGGATGTGCAAAGGGTGAAAAGGGAGTAATGCCGAAGGCAAGCAAGTGACCAACAGTGGGCTAACTATGTGTCAAGATAGAAGAATGCAGCTCTCAGGTGACAATGGAAGCAAGTCAAAAGTATTTTGAAGTGAGGTATGTCAAGGACAATTGATTTAAAAATGAAAAAGGCAATGTAAATGTAGTGGTGGATCACCTGCAAGGTTTTGACTAGAATTTGATAAAGTATGAACAGGAGCCTACACTAATTGTGGATACTAGGGCATTGCATTGCAGAACGAGCTCAGAATCTCATGTTGAGTCATCAAACATGTACGTAATTGTGTAAGGAAGTGCTAGTAGAATGTCCTGACCAAGCTTTCAAAAACTAATCTTTTGTCATCCTAAATAGGCAAGTTCGCAGGGGCTCATTAGGGACAGACACACACTGCACTCTGTTCTTACCACAGGACCGAATCACAGATAAACTACAACATTTCTCTTCATAACTGCCTTCTACCATAACTTTCAGCTAATCTATCAGGTGAAAAGTCTGGTTACATCTAGTACTTTCATTATGACCAGTCACAATCATCCTAGCATGAGCGCTGATGTTTTGTTCCTACTCGTATACCTAATACATTAGCAATGAACTCCATGTGACTTGCTGGTGTATGTTAGCTTGTATAAACGTGGAGGTGATAAACTATGAATCTAATTATACTGTCTACATACTTCCAGACCCAGGCCTTGAATGGTGCTGAGGTTGCACATAATAAATAATAGTACGGAGGAATACGATCATGAAAACAAGTACTTCGAGTTAAACAAGTATTTCGAGTTAAAAAACTCGTGGGGCATCGATGGGGCACCCCAAACTCGAACTACTTGCTAGTAATAGTTCCCACATTTGTCATGCCATATAGCATCACTCTAAATCCTAGAATGACCCCAGGATGCACCACACCAAGTTTTGCATGAATGCATCAGGGTGTTAGACACAAACCAAGACAGCTGTGCTTAAACATCCACACTCATTGGAAGGAAAGTTGGCAATTGCATGGGAAGGTGCATTAATTAGCTAAGTGTTTGGATGCTTTGCACAGGATAGAGCCCTGCACGTACACAGCTTCATGCACTCTGATACTTAATCCAGCTAGCTAGTTAGTCTTCGTATTATATACGTGCAGAACAATGCGAGAGCGTACATAAAATGGCCGTTTGGCCTCGGTAGCATTTGGAGCTGTAACCCGCAAGTAAGATTAATTTAAGCTTCTAAGCAACATTAGTCTTGAAACTATTCGTGAACAACTTTCGTTCGTTTGGTAAAGGAAGAAATGTTAAGACGATTTCTAACCGGGTGAACAGAAGGCTCCAGGGTGGCCATTTTGTTACCGGACCTCTTCTTTCTCCGGCTGTTTCTTCTCGAAAACGTCCTGCACAGGCTTGGCGATGGTTTAGGATTATAAAGACGTGTCCTTGAATACTTCTAATTCGATCAAATGGTTGCACAAATGAAGATAAAGCGAGTAAAAGCTTGGTGAATTCAAGGAAACCTGAGCGCCGCCATATATAAATATGTGTGTGTGTGTGTGTGACAATATTTGCGAAAAGGGACCACTTGGGGGCAAATCTCCAGGGTCGCCTATGGGGCGCCCCAAACTCGAAGTACTAGCTAGCAATGGTGTCCATATTTGTCATGCCATTTAGCATCCCTCTAAGTCCTAGAATGACCCAAGGATGCACCATGCAGAAGTAGCATGAATGCACCAGGGTTTCAAATAGAAACAAAGAAGCTTTGCCTAAACATCCACACTCATTGGAAAGTTGGCAATTGCATGGGAAAGTGCATTTAAGTGTTTGGATGCTTTGCACAGGATATATATAGTCCTGCAGTTATACAGCTTCATGCACTTTGATACCCAACTGTTTTAATCCAGCTAGCCAGCTAGCTATTCAGCTGCTTTGCGCTCAATAATACCATTTACACAAACTGATAGCTGCAGTCCAAAATGTAAAATCTCACATGAGATAGCACCGAAGTTAACAGCTGAAGCAGTAGCCTATGTGTTAGTACAGAACCATGCGAGAACGTAAATAAAATGGCCGTTCAGCTTGGTAACTTTTAGAGCTGTAACCCAAATGCAAGATTTATTACAGCTTCTACACAACATTATCCTTCTTGAAACACTAAGACGATTTCTAAGCGGGTGAACAGAAGCCTCTGGGGTGGCCATTCAGTTATCAGACCTGTTCTTTTTATGGCTGTTTCTTTCGAAAATGTCCTGCGTAGGCTTGGCGCTGGCTTAGTACTATAAAGACGTGTTCTTGAATACTTCTCACTTGATCAAATGTCAGGGCAAGCAAAGACAAAGCGAATAAAAGCTTAGTAAATTCAAGACCTGAGCGCCACCATTTTGTATATATATATATATAATATTATCTAACGTGGAGTCAGCCCTACCTTCTGTCGAAGAAGACGCTCTGGTAAATTGTGTTTGCTTTAGAACTGGGTAGCACGACCTGAAGACTAGGTGAAGGCACTTCCACAAGGATGAATTACTCTTGTTCACTTTCAAAGTTATTCTAGACACACCAACATGGAATTAGCCCTACCTTCTGTCGAACATGCGTCAAGTTTACAAGCAGCTTGTAAACCACAGGGGGACCACGAGACCAAGTGACGTGGCTAACGGAAGGTTCTGGCATTGGTGTGTGTGTATTGAAAGCGACGTTAACTGCTCTTGAAGACTTTCGAGCTGAGAAAAACACTCATAAATCGCGCCTTTCATCATGACGTGTAATGTTGTCATCCACGGTTACGTGCAAACTAACTCATGACCACTTTATGCGTCATCTGCGGTTAAAGGGTTAAAAACTTGTGGGGCTGCCGCCCCTACTCGAACTACTTGCTCTAGCCCTCAATTGCTGGTTAAGGTAGTATTGCACCAGGACCAAAGGATGTCAGTTTAATAGTGCATGCAATCAAACATTATACAAGTACAAGTCACAGCAAAGTCGATGAAAACAATATTGTGGGCTCACCAAGTTTAGCGTCGCTCTTGTTCTTCGCCTAAGGCAGTAATTCGCGTAACCTCGAGTTTGTACACTGTAGAACACAATGTCGTAGGCAAGAACACAACCAACGGCGACCTTTTCGAGCCGTTCTCCCCTTCAACGAAAACGGCCACCTATATGTAATAGTTAAATGCCGACCAAGAAGTGTCTACGGGATTTAGATCACGAAGCTCGAGGCCACGAAGCGCCCGAGTGCTGAGTGGTCTAAATCCCGTAGACACCGATTGGTCGGCATTTAACTATTATAGATCCAAAACGAATCATAACCCAATCACGTCCCTACTGATTGGCGACAAACCCGCCCTCTAGGCAACGTACGCCGTCTAGAACGCCGCTTCTTCGGTTAGAATAGCTTCAGGAACGTCTGGTTGCTTCTGCGTCGGCAAAAGAGAGTTCGCTGTTGGCTCCTGTGTCGCCTGCCAAAAGGGAGCTTCCCTTTCGGCCTCAAGCTCCGCCTCTGAAGTGCCTACAGTTCCAGCAAAAGGTTGCGTTCCTCTGCGCAACACCTCACAGCAGCCACCGCTCTATTCAAAGCCGACGTCCCTGAAAACGTAATTCAAGGGAGAACAGGACACTGCTCTTTGGACGCTTTAAGGACGTATGAACGTTCTACAGAAAGGTAACATGGCGCTCAAGAGGTAGAAGAACTTTACAGTGACTTCTGACTCTATTATTATTATTATTATTATTATTACTATTATTACACTTCTGCCTATTATGTATAACTAGCAGAGAAGCCCGCCTTTGGCGGGCTTCGCCGCTGCGGCGCTCCTTCGACAGCGCGGTCCATTGACGGCGCTCCGATGACTGTGATTCAATGACAGAGCCTTGATGGTACCACTGTTGTTAGCTAAATCTTGCACTTGGTAGCTAGCTATATTGCTCTTGGCCATAATTTATACAAATAACACCATCCCGGGAATATATGGGTAAAAGTGATGAGAATGGATGAGAACAGGTTATTGAAGTAAGTAATGGTGGAGGTGATGGAAAAGGGAGATGAAGTTCGGTGGAAGCAGGATTTGGAGAGGAGTTTAAGAAAGTTTGGATGGGGGAGGATTGGGAACAGAAGGGCTGAGTAGTTTGTCAATGAATCAGGTTAAGCAAATGTTAAAGGATGTGGCATGGAGACAGATAGTGGAGAGCTGGAGGGTGGAGGCAAAAAGTCACTCCAAATTAGTTGAAATGTATAAGCTAATGGAGAAGGGATGCAAATCACGTTGTGTTGAAGTGAAATGTAAGAAGAACAGAAGGATTATGACTAAACTGCGAGGTGGGACAGCAGGCTTGGAGATTGAGATGGGCAGATGGCGAGGTGTCAGTAGAGAGGAAAGGCTGTGTAAGAATTGTCAAAGTGGAGAAGTGGAAGATGTGGAGCACCTTTTGTTGAGATGTATGGCTATGGCAGAGGAGAGGGAGAAGCTGGTAAGGCTGATGGAGGATAAGGTGGTGGAATGGAAGCATATGGAAGATAGGGAGAGAGTGGCAGAGGTGTTGGAGTATGCACGTGGAAATGATGAAGTTAGTAGAAGTGTGGAGAGGATTTGGTGGAAGCGTTTTGGTGTCTAAGGCATGACCGCACCCCCCTCCTCCCCACTCCCCCCCTCCCCCAAGCTGACCCCCATCCTAACATATGTATCCTTGCCTGAGAATTTATTCTTATTTATCAGACTCTATTATATTTCGCTTTTTAGTGCTGCATGGGGTGTGCACTATTATATTTCGCTTTTTAGTGCTGCATGGGGTGTGCACACCCTAGTGTGCTTTTGCACATGGTGCACTTAAAATAGTCTCGTTCTCAGCCCACCACTTCCGCTAACAAAATGGCCGCGGAAGGGTGGTCTGGTATCTTTGGGCCGAATCCTTGTTTCTCGCCAGCCCAAATAATTCTGGCCAATCAGTTACTGGCCAATCAGATCGCCGTTTGATCACGTGTCCACCAAAAAACACGCGCGAAACTCGTAGGGACGAGTCTCACGTGTAGCTAAACTTCGCGTTCTTGTTTAGATTATGGATATTCCACGTTTGAGATCGAGCTCTGTACCTGCGGAGATATTCGACGAATGCCTCACAGCATCTCTGCAGAAGCTTCATTTCAATTTTTCGATCACCGACAACCAGCGGGAGATAATTTTCAACTTCATACGAGGAAAGATGCTTTTGTATCCCTTCCAACCGGGGCAGGGAAGTCTCTGTGCTTTGCAGTGCTTCCTTACCTGTTCGACTTGTTGAAGTCTCGGGTGTCATCAGTAGGAGAACTGGCAGCAGAGGAACGTTCTATAATCGTTGTTGTGAGCCCTTTAATTTCACTAATGAAAGATCAAGTCGCGAAGTTCAGTGAGAGGGGTCTAGCTTGTACATTAGTAGGAGGGGAACAGGAAGACGTGTCTAAGGAAGCACCATAGAGCACAGAGACATCCCTGCTCCGGTTGGAAGGAATACAAAAAACGTCTCTCCTCGTATATATAAACATGAGTATCGCCTCCGAGTAGCCGGTCGACTGAAACATTGAACTGAATGGAGCTTGAGACTCATCGCCTACGAGTTTCGCGCGTGATTTTTGTAGACACGTGACCATGCATCAATGTGATTGGCCAGAATTATTTGGGATGGCGAGAACCAAGGATTCGGCACAAAGATACCAGACCATCCTTTCCGCGGCCATTTTGTTAGCGGAAGTGGTGGGCAGGGAACAAGACTACACTTAAAATTAATATAATTAATATATAATATATATATGTAGCCAAAGCAAGCTGTCTGGCAGTTTGGCTTGGGCAAAGCACAGAACATGCAATTTTTGTTGCTTATTTGTGCACCATGGTCCCCCTAGGTGCCTTTGCGTGCCAGAGAGCGCGAGCGTCTTCTCTTGCCATTGAACCGCCTTTTTTTTACACACAACAACGTAACGTGTCCGGAATCTCGCATTCGCCATCCGTATACGCAAGAAAAACATGGCGTCTATTTCCGTAAGAGTGGGAAACTGTGCGGCGCTCTTCTCGGCCGTAACGAATCGTCTTCCGCCTACCCCCTTATGACATTCCCCGTGCGGCGCCCTGAAATAAGGCCGAGTTTCGCGTCCGTCGCAGACACGCTGCGGGAGGAGTTTGCGAACAAAGGATGACGGCTCTACGAAAATATATATATAGATAATTGTGTATGGATGACGTCATTAATATCGTCACGCGCACTCTGCCCGCAGCGTACGTATACGGGATTTATCGTCACGCGCACTCTGCCCGCAATGTACGTATATGGGATTTATCGTCACGCGCACTCTGCCCGCAACGTACATATATGGGACTTATCGTCACGCGCCAAGCTATTGGAATGATTCTATGAGATTTAGAATCATCGTTTACGCACGTTACCATGGCAATGGGATCTATAAATGTTTCTCTGAAGACTTCTGTGTGTCTAGGTATTGTCGTCTTGGCGAAATCTCTAGTACTACACTAGCCGGGCTGAATTTGGACAGATGGATTGTCAATTAACCAGACGTTTCGACCCCAATCCTGGGATCTTCGTCAGTGGTGATCTGTATACAAGGCAAGCACTTTTGTACATGCTATAAAGGAGGTGGAGATGGCGGGGGCGGGAAAGTAAGAGCTGAGAAAAGCAGAGAGAGGAGTCTTGAGCAGAGGCCTGAACTTTGCCCCAGCACCGAAGAGAATTCCTGTACGTGAGATCGTCGCTGTGGTAGAAGGAGGTCTAAAGCGATCAGATTCTTGTCTTGCCCAACAAGCAAGAACAAGAATAGTGGGCCTCCTAGCCAGATCAAGACCACCACCGCCAAACCTTCTCCCAGAAGAACAAAAGGCCATCAAGGACCTCAAGGCAGACGGGACTATTATCATCGCACAGGCTGACAAGGGAAACGCCACTGTAGTAATGAACCGGACAGACTACGATGGAAAGGTGAGGTTGCTCCTCTCAGACACGGCCACGTACAAGAAGCTCCCCCCGTGACCCCACAGCAGCCCAAGAAAGGAAGATGAACTCCCTCCTCCTTGCCCTCAACAGAGCAGGATCAATCCCAGACCCACTGTATCACCGCTTACGTAGCACGGCAGGCCAGATCCCGCGAGTGTACGAACTGCCTAAGGTCCACAAACCAGGAATCTCCCTGAGACCGATCACCTCCTTCATCAATTCGCCTACATATGCACTCTCAAAACACCTAGTATCAATCCTATCCCTACTTGTAGGTAAGTCGACATCGCACGTGAGAAATTCTGCAGAATTCTCTACCTTTATTGCAGGTCTAACCCTTCCCCCCGCGATGACCCTGGCGTCCTTCGATGTTGTATTGCTTTTCACCAAAGTCCCGACAGATCTAGCAGCAAAAGTGGCAAAGGAACGCCTCCTGACGGATCCATCCTTACCAGAGCGCACAGCCCTCTCCCCGGACGAGATGGTGAACCTTCTCACTTTCTGCCTCAATGCCACGTATATGTCATTCAGAGGTGAATGGTACCAGCAAACCTTTGGCATGGCAATGTGGTCGCCAGTCTCAGTCACAGTGGCAGACTTAGTGATGGAGGACGTGGAAGAAAGAGCACTTTCCACCTGCACCCACAAGCCATTGTTCTGGAAGAGGTACGTAGATGACACCCTGTCACCACTACCACTTGACCAGATACAGGCATTCCACCATCACCTAAACTCCATCGAGCCCTCAATCTAATTTACGATTGAGGAAGAGTCCCTGGGAACCATTGCGTTCTTGGACACAATGGTAACCAGACATGATGACGGTTCCTTGTCGATCACCGTGTTTCACAAGAAAACTCACACCGATCGCTATCCGGACTTTTCATCCCATCACCCGTTGCGCACAAGGTCGCAGTGACACGAACCCTGCTAACTAGAGCAGACAGGATCTGCACCTTCCCACGTGACAAAGACGCAGAGAAGGAACATGTCTCCAAAGCCCTGGAATCCAACGGCTACCCCAAAACCGTGATCCACCAACACTGCGACCTTCCACTACCCCTGCCCCACCTCCATCACTAGACATGCCCAAGGCTACCATCACACTACCGTATGTTCGCCATTTGGCCGAGTCCATACGCAGGATACACGTGCCCCTGAACGTCCGAGTCTGCTTTCACCCCCACAGGACACTCAGACAATCACTGGTGCAGCTCAAAGACTGCACCTCCCTGAGAAGAAAGCAGGGGTAGTTTATCAAATTCCCTGTGGGACATGTGGCAGAGTGTACATCGGACAGACCGGCCGGACATTCAACCAACAGCTGAAAGAGCACAAAAGGGCCCTGACATCAGGAAACCCAGCTCAATCAGCAGTAGCAGAGCATGCCATGGAGGAGATGCACACAATTGATTGGGAAAAGGCACAGGTTGTGGACAGTCATCCACACTACACACAGCGATGCACACTGGAGGCATGGCACATCAGATCGGAGAGGAACAATCAAAATAGAGATGTAGGCCCATTGCCATCCACCTATAACCCTCTTATTTATTCCCTAACTTCTTAACCCACTCAGTCATTACCACTACCATTAACTCACTGCACGCTTAGACTCTGAACTATAAACATTACGTAATTGCACATTCAATTATCACCTTTACTTTCCCGCCCCCGCCTTTATTTACTTTCCCGCCCCTGCCATCTCCACCTCCTTTATAACATGTACAAAAGTGCTTGGCTCGTACGCAGATCACCACTGACGAAGACCCCTGGATTGGGGTCGAAACGTCTGGTTAATTGATAATCCATCTGTCCAATTTCAGCCCGGCTAGTGTAGTACCAGAGATTTCGCCATATATAAATGTTTCTTCCGCAATACTTCGCCTGTACTTGGTATATAAATTTCAGTGTAACAATACCACACTATACCGAATGGTTAAATATGGATAGACTAGGGATACTGAAAAACCGACTTTTTCGGTATTAATCGGTATGTGCTGCAGGTGTAACTAGAATTTTATTGAATTTAGCTGTGTAACTCTGCAACAGCACACAGATACTAGTCCCAGCAAGAATAAAGCTCTGTCTAGTAGTTAGCTACGTGGTATTTGAAACGTGTGCGAGTCATTCACTTTTGTTTCTTCCGGAAGTGCCACGCATCATCTTTGGAATGGACATTTTTTGACGTGGCACAGCTCCCAAGTGCCCACTGAGATCCCGTCGGCTCAGTGGAGAAATCGATCTCACATATCCGTGCGTCCGCTGTTAAGTCAGCCATGTTCCTCACGAGTATGCGAATACGGATTAGAGACAACACAAAGTATCCGGAGGTAATCAAACGTTTTCGCACGATTTTTGAGTGATGGCAGAAAAATTATTCACTGATGAAGGCAGCCGTAGGTTGCCGAAACGTCTGAATTACTGTTTCAGTGTTCTGGCTAGTGCAACGAATCGATCGATAGAAAAAGGGATCATTGGAAAGAACAACGCGAAGTCGCCTGTTTGGGACCGCTTTGGATTTAAGGCAGCAGAGGATGGAAAGGCTGTGGAGGATGGGAATCCTATATGCCTCCATTGTAAGCGTAGTGCTGCAGCTCGTTGGGGTAACACATATGTAAAAAAACATAGTGCACAAATAAGACAGTGATGGATTGCAAATTAGTGCTATTAGTCGGTATTTAGTAATACCGAGGTATTGTAATGACTAGTTAGTCGGTATTGAAAAAAATTAATACTGCCCACCTTTATATATACATATATATTATATAACCATTATATATCTTACCGTAACATGAAACCATACAATATGAAGGCAAACTTGGGCACATGGTAGCCTTATAATTCACCTAACTGCCATGCCCCGCATCAGTACAGCATGTGTTTCTTTCCCACAGCATGCACCAATGAATGCAGTGCATCCTATTTAGTATGGCAGAACCAGCAACACTTTTGATGAATGACAAATTGTTGCTCAATGGTTGCAGTGAGAATGAAAAATGCACAAACGCTAGATCTCACCTGTGTACTGGCTTGTGCCTTCACTTGATGCTGGCTGGCTGGAGCCTCTGGCTTTGGTTTCAGCCGATCTGTTAGCTTTGGTTGTAGCAGATCTCTTGGCATAAGTTGTAGTTGTAGTCTTTGGATAGGTTCTAGCTGATCTCTTTGGATAGGTTGTAGCTGAGACTAGTTTACAAAAAAGAATAAGAGTAGATTCAGAGTTGAGTATGATTCCTAAAGTCATGGTATGCATCTAGCAACTTCGGACTTAGAAGCAGTTGCACTGTCTGCAGTCTACAAAAGGACCCACTGTCCTACTTCAAGGCTTTGTATGTTAGTCCCAATAGCAACCTAGCTACAGCCTGACTTGTCTGCATCACATCACTGATAACTACATTATATCAGATGATCATAATGCTGGTTGAATGCACAATGCCATAACATGCTCATTTGGCAACATCACATTGCCATGTTAACAGTTAATAGTGTTAACATCTAGCTGCTCGCTTATACAGACAATGCCCATGATATTCTGGTGAATGAAGCTAAGATGGACATAATTCTGTTCTTTCTTTTCAAGTGGCGAAGCCACCTAATTTGCATAAATATTATTGAAATTCTTACAGCTCTTGAACAGGAGAGAGGAGTATATGGTATATCTGATAAAAACGGAAACGTACTATGCTCGTACGTACGCCCATAGCAAAAATGTAGAATGCCCGTATCTGTAAATTTGTACGCCTGTATCCGTACTATGCCCGTACTTACGTGCCGTACTACGCCCGTACGTACGCATCATACTGCTCTCCCATATCAGATACGCACATACGTACGACCCTGCATCCACCCAGCAAGAGCGAAATCAAAGGACTACGTACCTGTTCTGCATTCCTGCTGAACGATTTCTCACGTAAGCGCCTCTCTGAAGGTGTGATGAACTGCGCTATCATAATAGCTTTGAATACCTGAATAAATGTGATAGGTAAGAGTACTGAGATGTTACCACCTGTTTCTACGCTTTTCGAACATTCCAAAATCCCTTGAAATTTTTAACCCATTAAGCCAGAACTTAAATTTCGCGCAGTAGCATTCAAAATGGCGGTGTACTCGAATGGTCAAAACAAACAGCAGTAACTCACTACGCTTTCTTTGTGTTGGAATGGAAGCGATGAGCATCGAAGTGATTTGCGCTGTGGTAAAGGAGGAGTTTAGGATGTTTTGAAACGAGTGGAGCCATCTCAGATTCGCCCTTCACCGAAGAAGAAGGAAACTGGCACGTACGTAGCCGCATGCAGCGAGCTGGTATATACCACAAAATACAGTTTGATATGAGTTAGTAGTGATGTGAAACAATCGTAGGAGATGTAACAGCTCTGCAACTGGCCTCTAACCAACTTTCCGTCTCTTCTGCAATCCTCTGTTAGTGGTGCAAGACGTTCGCAGCCTTGTGCAAGATTCGGCGCTTGATTTTTCACCAGGAGAGTGCCCAGGAGAGACGGTTAAGCAGCCAAAATATAACCAACGGACTACATGGGATGCCCTAAAAAGCGCAGAGACATTGCTCTCTCGTAGCCACCGAAGGGTCTGTTAAAGTGTGCACTATTGTCTTTGATGCATTCTTGCGTCAATGGGCCTTACGTGCATGCAATAATTGAACGCAAATTTGCGTCAACGGGACTTAAAGAGTTAAAGGATATTGTAATATTCTAGTTATATATGTAATGTGCATTAAATATTCACGATGTAAGCCTGTACAATACGGAAACAAGTGTTTCGAGTTAAATAACTCGTGGGGCTGCTGCCCCAACACGAACTACTTGCTCTAGCTCTCAATTGCTGGTTAGGGCAGTTGTGCAGCAGGACCACGTCATGTCAGTTTATTGATGCATGCAATCAAACATGTATACAAGCACACAGTACCAGCATTCACACATGCAGGATTGGTACACTAGCTGTGTACAATTAAAACATGTTTGTTTGAATGTTAACAAAGGTTAATAGCTTCACCAACAGAAAGTGTAAACACACACGAGAGAAACACATGGGTCACAGAAGCATAAATGCGCAGTACCATGTTTTTGTTCTGGCAGAAGGCAATTCGTTTGAGTGCAACGCAGCGTGCCAGTGCTAAAGATGATTCCAGTGTGTGCCACGTATTCCTGCGCTAGAGACAGCCAAGTAACCTTAGCATAGACAATTCACGGTCTTCACAAAGCTTGTCGTTGCTCCTGTCAATCATCCTCGGCAGCGCAGTGAGACACCAGTCTACAAGTCACAGCGAAGATGATGAAAACAATATTGTGGGCTCACCAAGTTTAGTGTCGCTCTTGTTCTTCGCTTAAGGCAGCAATTTGCGTAACCTTGATTCTGTACACTGTAAAACACAATGCTGTAGGCACGAACACAACCAACGACGACCTGGGTGACGTTCGAAGTCCTTTCCGTGCCATTCTCTCCATCAAGAAAATGACCGCCTATATAAATGTTTATTCTGCAATACTTCGCCTGCACTTGCTATATAAAATTCAGTGTAACAATACCACCGTAGCTTCACGTATTATATATATATATACACACATATAACTATATATAATATTATAACCATTATATATCTTACCGTAACAAGAAGCCATACAACAAAATCACAAAATGAAAACAATATAGGGGTTGTCTGTGGCAGCCTATAAATTGAAGTTACTGCTATATTGCCGTATGCATCCTGTTTGAGAGTCGTGGGCAATGTGGAACAACTGGAGATGATCTACATTCTGGCTTACTACAAAGAGCACTTATTAGCAACAAGCAGGACCTCTCAGCGTGCTGTTTAACTGCTTCTGCTGCTAGTGACACATTATACTCTATCTGTGATAAGACATTAAGATCGACTCCTAGCTGTTCCAACTTGATTTTAGGTGTGAGGCTGCGGCAGTTTCTTGTTGTGAACCATTGGGGGCTGTATTCATATTCTGATATGGTGCCTACAACTCTCAAGCAGGATACACATGGCGATACAGCCATAACTTCAATTTTTTATCAGAAGAGGAGCCAAGTAAGCTTCTAAACTATAGCCACCACCTTAGTACAAGTACTGAAGCAGTCTTGAACAGTTCCTTAAAGTCAGCATGAAATAAATCAGCTGGAGTGAGCATCACTTTCGATTGAACGGGTATTTGGCAAATAATTTCCAGACAACCACTTCACGGATTGTCTCCGTTCGAGGTTGTACATGCGTGGAAAATACTGCAGTTTAATGCTTAATTGTTTCCGTGAACGATTCATTCTTGAGCAAACACATAGCAAGACAGTAATTGACATATAAGACGTTTCGATTGCGAAGGTCTTTAGCAGTTAGAAAACATGATGGCAGGCTCTTTTAAGGAGCCATTTTAACTGTTGGCTGTATATATTCGTATCTGATATGTGCTAATAGTCCTATGACCCTCAAAAGAAGGAGAGGCTGCAGAGTGCTGTACTCCCTGGCAGACAATTTCCAGACAACCACTTGATGGATTGTCTCCATTCGAGGTTGTACATGCATGGAAACTACCGCAGTTTAATGCTGAATCGTTTGGATGATACTGACATGTAGATCCTAGGAAGGGAAGTTGAAGCGCTCATGGTTGTGTTTCACCATAGAAAAGATAAGAGTTACATACGCAGTCCAGGCAGTAGTCCAGATGTGACGTCATCAACCAATTGACATCCCTTAGCTTACATGCAACTGGTCTTTGTAATGTTAGAGCACATGCATGTGTGTTGCTTATACCCAAACTTACCAACAGATCTTTTTAAATCTTCAGCTTTCTCCCTTAGCATTCTTGCCTTTCCTTCAAAGTTATTTTCTTCCAAAATTGTACAAAAGTTTTCAAAGTATTTATCTTCCATTTCCAGTAGGTAATCAATGACCTTCTTCATCTGTTCAGCGGGAGTCTTCTTGGATTCCACCATCTGCAACTGCATTTGACTAAGAAATCCCAAATTATCTGGATTGGGAACATCTGGTTTCTGCAGTTGCTTAATCATTACCACGTCCAACCATACTCTTCCAAGCTCTGCTCTCATAGATTTCAAAGCTTCCTTATTCCAGGGGCACATAGTTGCTGGATATGAAGAAAAGGAGGGAACCTTCCATGTAAGTACATATACAAGCATTTAAGCATATAAGTAGCTCTTTAACTTAAAATTGGACATGAAAGCCCATCCCACTGAAACATAAAATAGGATAAAAGATTTTTAGGGGGTGCCGCAGGCAGCCCCTATATTGTTTTCATTTTGTGCTCGTTGTATGGCTTCATGTTCGGGAAATATATATATAATATTATATATATTCGGTACTTGTCACAAGTTGCAGACGCGCCGCGTAGGTAATCCGCGGATAGCTGCGCGCGAGTACGAACTTATTACGAAGAGCGGCGGGTATCCGCGGACATACTGCGGACTACCGCGGAAGTGATGCAATCGTGCGACCACAATGTTATTGTTAACGAGGTGCGATGTTATTATAATGAGGTGCAATGTTTGTTTGATAGGTGCAATGTTTGTTTAAGTCCGCATAAAGGTCAATTTCATCCATAAAGCAATCAAGACATGCAAGATTATTAGCTTATTGATTGTCACAGACAGCAAATATACGCGGCATATAACAAAATCCGATGTTCAATATCCTGATGGTCCTCCCTCTTCTTTAACTACGACTGGCATCACCTTCTTCAGATGATCAATGTACTTTGTACACAGCTCAGGAGTCAATGATCTCCAGTATGTCCTGATTCCGTCCTTCAATTGCTCAAGGTTCTTTGGCTTATGCTTGTCTCGAAGGTATGTCTTCATTGATCCCCACACCAGTTCAATGGGGTTTAGGTCAGGACTTTCTGCAGGACTCTTCCACCAGTTCACTCTGTTGTCGGCGAAGAACCTCTGGATGTATCTGCTGGTGTGTTTGGGATCATTGTCCTGATAGAGCCTGTGGGTGGTGGGAAACCTCTCTGCAATGAATGGCACAAGGGATGCAGATAGTATGTCTCCATACTTTGTGGCATTCATTATGCCGCTGAACATGACAAGCTGAGTGGCTCCTTGTTTTGAAATCCCACCCCACACATGGACTTTAGGCAGGTGCTTGTGCCTGTACTTCAGCCTTCTGGGCATCTTCTTTTTGCGAAAGCATTTTCTTCGATGGCACTCCAATTGTATGGTCGACTCATCTGTGAAGACCACGTTATCAAACGTCTCTTTCTCTTCAAGGCGTTTCTTGCACCAGTCCAGTCGTTTTTGTTTATTTGCATCCCGAATCGCCTGACAGTATCTGGCAGTGGTGAAGGTCCAGCCAAGCTCATTGCGAAGTCTTGCAATGGTTCTCACACCGTATGTGACATTTGCTGCCGCAAATGTTTTTGTCAAGATATCTTTGAGGGCAGAAGCAGTAAGCTCATCATTTCTAGTCATTGCTTCATCAATGCAACGATAATGGCTTTCTGGAACTCTTTTTGGTGGTCCACTTCTGGGGAGGTCTCTCACATTGCCAGTCTTCTGCCATCTTGTGATTGTGCTCTTGATCGTTTGGTGTGTAGTGACTATCCCCTCCGTGGCGAGAACTCTTGCAATTCTTGTCATTGTCATTTTCTGACCAGTCTGGGTCCACACGGAAACAATTCTTGTTCGTTGATAGTCGCTTAAAGGCATCTTCATCAGTTGTGCTCTTGCAAACAAAGGTGGTTATTAACTTATATAGCCTTTAGTGGGATACTATCGGGGATACTTCATGTTTGGACTGAAACCAATCAGATACCTGCTTCACATTAAACTTCCGTCTGACCAGAATGAAGGACCGAAGTTTAACATCAAGCAAGATATCATTGGTTAATATTAAATCCTATGAAGTATCCCCATATCGCGTATATAATAGTTGCGCAACATTTACGTATACACGTATGCTTGGACTTGCTCTTGCAATCGCAATGGAGAAGATTTTGGTGAAGTGGACCGACGGTAGATCGAAGGGAACCACCTCCCTGGTAAAGAGGAGCACAGTGAAGGGGACGATTACAGTTGGAGAACGGGTAGAAGTCGCTTGGGGGAAGTCGAAGAAGAAGTATCACGCGGTTGTGCTGAACGTCGGTGGCGAATGTCGTTCGCAAGACATCCCACAGCAAGGTGCCAGCGTTCCACAGCAAGGCGATACCACCCCACAGCAGAGCGATGCCGCCCCACAGCAAGGTGTCAACGTTCCACAGCAAAACGCTGGCGTAGAAGACGAACCATTTGCGTTTGAAATGGTACCCTCAGCGCCGCTAAGCGCTTCCACGCTGAGACCGAGCTCTGCGCAGCCTACTCCTCTGAACTCTTTATCCAGCATCATGGAGAAGTTAGAAAGCCTTGCAGATGCTGTCGCAGGAATCGAAGCTCGAATGCTGTGCCGCTTCGATTCCTTGGAATCGAAAATTGCAGCTCTGCAACACGTCTCCACAGAGAGCACTCCTCAGCCAGCGCGAGACTCTTGTGTACCACCTCTTTTTTCTTCCATTCCTGAGATGCCCATGGCAGGATTTGCCACTGAGCCTCCTGAGACGACTACGCCACTAGCAGCGCTGCCAATGTATAGTGCTTTCGAATCCCCTACCATTCCTCTACAGCTGCAGGACGTTTCCAATTCTTACTTAACGTCAGCAGCGCGGGAGGACCGGGAAGCTACCACATCCCTGCCGAAGATATCACCTTCGCCCTAAACGCCTGCAGGTCACGAAGAAACCTGGCTGGTCGTTTAGCCGCAAAAATCTTCAGCCACAGAGAAAGGGCAACAAGTAATTGCCGCGGGAAGCTGGGCAAGACGGCGCTAAACAGCTTAAAAGTCAAGGCAATCTACAGTACTTGCATGAAGTACTACCCTTTGCAACGACTGGAGAACACAACAATGGCAGATAGAGAAATGAGAAACGCCATTGACGAGATCTGTCGCAAGTCCAGGGCAGTGGAGACAGAGAACGTAGCTAGCTAAGAAGTGTTGTAACTGCTTATATAATAGTGTATATGCTTACTTTAATAATCATTCTGCTTTACAATCGTGTTCATATTGAAGAATCGTCGTTCGAGTAAGTCCATCTTTCTCTCGTCGTTTCTGCGCGTACTAACGTATATAAATAATACACAAACGAATAAATGCCATTCATTGATTATCCGCGGAAGTGCGTTTAATTCCCATAATCGTCCGCGGTCGATCCGCAGTTGCCCGCGCAGCCATTCGCGGAAAACTGCGATTGCTTTCCGCGGATTTCGGCGGATTTCCGTAACTAACTTGTGACATGTACCGTATATATATATAGAGAGAGAGATAATGTTGATGCGGTGGTAGTATAACTGTACTGACATTTATATTGTCAAGTACAGGCAAAGTATTGCATTCTGAAACATTTATACTGTTGGCCATTTTCTGTGGCTTGCGAGAGGGAGAAAGCTACAGAAAGACTTTAGAAAGCGGCACAGGTCGCAATTAGTCGTCGCTTTGAACGTCTCGCTCTGTTCATTGGATGTCAAAATCAGCGTTGTTTGCACCATTGCCTTGGACAAAGGACAGGAGCGGCATTAAGCTCAGAAAACGCACTGTATTGTTTGCTACGTGATCTATTTGTGGCATCCCGACTTTATATCTTCACAGCACTGCCGAGAACAATTGACAGGAGTAACGCCAAGCTTGGTGAGGGCGTGAATCCTCTATTCTTAGGCTTGCTAGCTGTGTTTCACGTAGAAAATCTTAGCATGCAGTGGAAACCTATAGCTACAATTGTCTCCAGTGGCGCACTGTTTTTACTCGAACAAATCCTGTTCTGCCTCGGTCAAACACCTGCTACCGTGTCCCTCCGGCTGTGTGTGTGTGTGTGTGAGTGTGTGTGTGTGTGTGTGTGTGTGTGTGCGTGTGCAGCCAGTCGATTGGATTTCGCCATAGCAAACATGCTCCCTCCCACACTCTGCTGTGCGCTGGTTCAACATGCAGTGGCCAGCTGTTAAGCGTCCGTATCGTCTGCAGATTCACACTCAGAGCTCACAATCTCTACAAATGCTGCATAACACTCTGCTGGTGCACGAAATAGCCGGCTAAGGACCGGACAATCTACCATTACACTGGACAAGAGACAAAGCGACGGCGAGACAATAGGTAAAGCGGCATATATAACTCGATCATTTGCACGCGAGGCATGTCTTATGCGCTATGCGTATGCCTAGTATACGTATAATTGGCCAGGCTGAACTAGCAGTTGAACACCTAGAGGCAGATCAATTGGTGCAATCCTGCCTCACCTCTTTTAGTTCAGCCAGCATTTCCTGTCTAAATATTTGCATTCGTTGATAGCCTTCGAATTCTATCATGATGCCACAGTAACGTCTTAGACCCTCTAGCATCACCTGATTCTGTAAATGCTCAAACAGGACCTTCTTGACCGCATACAATGACTTCGACTCATTAATCTAGATTTCAACAGCTTCTGGGATAATTTTCTCCACTCGTGCCACTTGTGCAATGGCTCTGGCATCCACACATTCGATAAACTCTCTTTGCACTTCCTTTAGTATATGTTGACCTTCTTTAGACATAGTAAAGGAACAAGGAATCAGGTGCATTATAATTATCAGGACCAGCACTTTTGCACAATATATGACGTCGTACACCCCTTTCGCATCTTTGGAATACTCAGAAGATTATCTAAATTTACACAGAAGCTTTTATGCCTACGAGCTTGGTCAGATAGATATAGTGCCATTAAATGTTAGCATACTTGGTATTCTGGGTTAGCAGTAGGATTTGCGCTAGTTTAAGGGTCTATGGTCCAGTGTCAGATAGACAGATTGCTACTACACACTACAATCTGGATTGTCATTGATGGATTGAAACCAGTTTGTGATCACAGCCTCGATCCAAGGTTTGAGTACAGGTGGCCGAGAATCACTCGAGTCTATTGTTGCAGTATGATGGTGACCAGAGAGCTTCATCTGTAGTTACTTTGCTGTATCTTCAGTTTCAAATATCCCTCGCTGTGACAATGCTGCATGACTCACAGAACAAGCACTTTGGCTTATTTCTATGTACTTGCATTAACCTAACCCTAACCCTAACCCTTTACAGGCAAACTTAAATTTCTCACGGAACGTTCAGTTCCTAAGTATATTCAAAATGGCAGTGTAACAAACTCGTTGGACCTAACAGTAGCAACATATTGTGCTTTCTTCAAGTCGGAATGCAGATGATGACCGCCTTGATCATTTGCACTGTAAGAAAGGAGGAACTTTGAACATTTTCACGTGGATTGAGCCATTTGAACTCGCTCTTGGTGGATGAAGAAGGAAAACATACGTACGTTGACGCATGCAACGAGCTGGTATATACCACTGAACTCAGTTGGTAGTGACGAAATACAATCCTAGGAGATGTAATAGCTCTACAGCTAGCCTCTAACCAATTTGCCACCTCTTGTGCCAACTAGACACTTCGCAATCTTTCGTAACTTCTGGTGAAGTTCGGCGCTTGATTGCTCATCGCGTGTGCACTCGAAGGAGACAAAATGCCAGCCAAAGGATAGCCAGAGAACTACTGAATATGCTACGAAGTACTCAAGCTGTTGTCTTTATATAGCAGCGGAATTGCTGTGAAATTGCGTGCCTTCATCCTTGATGCATGTATGCGTCATTGGCACTTACGCATATGCAACTATTTGAAGCATATATTCGTCATTGGTAATTAAAGGCTAAGAACAATAATCTTGGTTTTCCCTTCATAATCTTTCGTCAATGATTTTGATTCCTGATATTCCAGCAGCAATCCAGTTCATAGTATGATGCATAAGAACTCTCAGGATTTGCCACAGACAGATTGAGAGACAACTGTTGCAACTGATCATGAGTGTATGTTGGCAGCAAGTGCACTATGGACATGATAGTCAAGGTCGGTAATAGGCTTGAAGCGCAAGACAGTGGCTGGAATGACAAGTTGTTGAAGGTCTGTGTCTGCATCAGGTAGCATGTATGGTCGAAACTGCAGCTGAACTCACAGCAAAACATGGTTAGAACAGTTGAACTCAGCTGGTTGCTGAGCCCTAAGTTAAGTTACCACCTTTAAGTGTTCTGTTTGAAATACAGATTATTTCACCTTTTATATGATCTAGGTCTAAAGTGGAGTTGTTACCTGACACATAGACTAGCCACATGCCGTGAGAATTGGACCCTACGAGTTATTTCTGATAATATGGTATACAATTTACTACCTTTATAAGTGTAGTGGCTCATGCCGTACTGGCTTTAACCCTTTAATTACCAATGACGCATATATGCATCAAAAAATAGCATGTGCATAAGTGCCAATGAAGCATATATGCATCAAATAATTGCATGTGCATAAGTGCCAATGACGCATATATGCGTCAAAAACGAAGGCGCACATTTTCACAGTATTTTTGGCTGCTGTGAAAAGACAACAGCTTTGAGTAGTTCGTAGCAAATTCAGTAGTCCCCTGCACACACACATGCACACACACACGATACCTGCTGTAAGACTGGTCTCAGTTTGTGCAGCTTCCTCACGATGAGCTGGATGAGTACCTTTAGTGAAGAGCAATGGTAGGACTGCAATATACATTGATACCTTGCAGCAGCCCCTGAATACATGGACAGGCTGGAGTGACACGCACGCCCGCACGCCCGCACGCACGCACACATACACATTATTTACCTGTCTCAAGTTCCCTTTTCATGTCATCGCCAATCAATGAAAGTTTGCTGAATCTATGTTTTATTACTACTGCAACACTGTCAATTGATATGGAATGTACAATGCTAGTAAATAGAATTTTTGCTTCACGTAATTATGTCAAAACTTTCATATGCTCTTTCCCTGTTGCACATTGATGGGCAATTATCACACAATTGCAAAATGTAAATCATGGCCATGGCAGCTACGTGAATCAGTGGTGTTGAAAACGCACATGTTCTAAGCAATGTTCGTACCAATGCCTGCAAATTTAAAAAAGTATTGTGAATGAGATTAATGCGCATTCGATGCACATTTGTTTTGATTCTGCCTAATGCGCATTCTGATGGGGATCCTGTGTGAACAGGCCTATAGACATGCTAGATAAAATTGACCCAGAAAAGCTCTTCACAACTTCACAAATGTTACTAATCCATAAAGAGACACAATGCCTATTGTTTCTCAACAACAAAACCAGAAGCGTTTGGACTATACAAGGCTGCCTACACACACTAATGCATGCACTCCACTTACCCATCTCAAGCCTATTCTTCATGACATAGCCCAGAGCTGCCATCTTGGGGTTACCGGGTACTCCAATCATGACATCGCAGACGGTCTTCAAAGCATCGTTGGTACACTTCTTCATCAAGCACGCATATAGTATCTGATTCCTCGTATTAGGATTGTGCTCCATTGCAATACGTTTTTGATCCCCTTCATCAATAACGTCTCTATGAAGAAGTTCCATAACAACAGTACTGGTGTCCACTTCTGCAATAAATCGGTCCCGGTAGACAAGAAGAACATCTTCAGCTAAATGGAAAGGGAACAGTACTGATCACAAACTACTAGGCATACGCAATGCGCAAACACATGGTGTGTGAAGTAGTGCTAGAAAACACAGAGGAGCAAACCTTCCGTCACATTACCCTGCAGCGCATAGACACTTGTCAAAATTGACCCAGACATGTGTTTCATAGATTGCTACTAATCAGTACAGAGACACTGCCTCTCATTTATTTCTCAAAAAATCCCAAATTTTAGGTTTGGATTACTATACTTGGCTGATGGCGCACACGCACACACACACACACACACACACACACACACACACACACACACACACACACACACACACACACACACACACGAGTCATGGCAGGAGGAGCCTGATAGACAGGACTAGTTTACGTTCTTGTGTTTGGTGTGTGACCACCTCCTTGAATGAACTGAAGACTAGATCACGTTTACAGGGAGACCTTTTCACACAAAAATCTTTCATATACACAAAAACACAGTTAGATACTGAAACCTACACAAACACGTATGTTGTGTGCACACATGCACTAACACACAAATGCACACACATGCACTAATATACACAAATGCCCACACATGCACACACACACGATACCTGCTGTAAGACTGGTCTCAGTTTGTGCAGCTTCCTCACGATGAGCTGGATGAGTACCTTTAGTGAAGAGCAATGGTAGGACTGCAATATACATTGATACCTTGCAGCAGCCCCCGGAAAACATGGACAGGCTGGAGTGACACGCACGCCCGCACACACGCACACATACACATTATTTATCTGTCTCAAGTTCCCTTTTCATGTCATCGCCAATCAATGAAAGTTTGCTGAATCTGTTTTATTACTACTGCAACACTGTCAATTGATATGGAATGTGCAATGCTGGTAAATAGAATTTTTTGCTTCACGTAATTATGTCAAAACTTTCATATGCCCTTTCCCTGTTGCACATTGATGGGCAATTATCACACAATTTGAAAGTAGCGACTGGAGAAAAAGAACCACGACCCGGGTCCTGAACTCATAGCCTACACCCTAACGCAGAGCTTCAGCCTTGCAAGCCACCGGTGTGGCCACGATTCTTCGTCCCCAATCGCCATATATATACGGTCATGGGCGGGCCGCAATGCTGCGACCACTTAGAACCCATGCCGTGAGGATCTGTGCGATGGTATGCTCAACGGGCAGCTAGCATGTGTATGTGCATGAGCCCGTGAGCCAGAGGTGGATGATGGTGCACCGTTCCTAATCTCTTTACATTGTCAGTAAGTGTTATGCAAGCTGGTGGTGTGTAACATGTCCAAGTTTATCAACTACACAGCTTTGAAAGTAGCGACTGGAGAAAAAGAACCACGACCCGGGGCCTGAACTGATAGCCTACACCCTAATGCAGAGCTTCAGTCATGCAAGCCACCGGTGTGGCCACGATTCTTCGTCCCCAATCGCCATATATATACGGTCGTGTAGTTGATAAACTTGGACATGTTACACACCACCAGCTTGCATAACACTTACTGACTATCATGCAATTGCAAAATGTAAATCATGGCCATGGCAGCTACGTGAATCAGTGGTGATGAAAACGCACATGATCTAAGCAATGTTCGTACCAATGCCTGCAAATTTCAAAAAGTATTATGGATGAGATTAATGTGCATCCGATGCACATTTGTTTTGATTCTGCCTAATGCGCATTCTGATTCACAACTTCACAAATGTTACTAATCCATAAAGAGACACAATGCCTATTGTTTCTCAACAATAAAACCAGAAACGTTTGGACTATACAAGGCTGCTACACACACTAATGCACTCCACTTACCCATCTCAAGCCTCTTCTTCATGACATAGCCCAGAGCTGCCATCCTGGGGTTACCGGGTACTCCAATCATGACATCACAGACGGTCTTCAAAGCATCGTTGGTACACTTCTTCATCAAGCACTCATGTAGTATCTGATTCCTCTTGATACGATTGTGCTCCATTGCAATACGTTTTTGATCCCCTTCATCAATAACGTTTCTATGAAGAAGTTCCATAACAACAGTACTGGTGTCCACTTCTGCAATAAATCGGTCCCGGTAGACAAGAAGAACTTCTTCAGCTAAATGGAAAGAGAAAAGTCCTGATCACAAAACTACTAGGCATACGCAATGCGCAAACACATGCCTCGCTCCTCAGCCATGCACCAATTTATGAATTTGAAAGATGAGTAATAAGAAAGAAGGGATACTTGAAAAGTGTGAATATACGTACAGTGAGCTAAATAATCTATATGGAAAGGTACATGTATAATATGAAGAAGTAATAAAGAAAGGAATATGCCAAAGTTGTTCGGCTGCCAATCGTTCTTCTCTCTGTGCCGCAGTCTGGCTTGAGCTGCGCTTCCTGTGTCCAGTAGCTGTACACGTACGGCTTAAGTCATGTCATCATCCAAGCTGTCTTCAACTGAAATGGCGCCGTCGGCCATACCTAGCGAAAGGGCGATTCCTCAAAGTGGTCAACTCCTCAAAGTGGTGCTCTGCACAGCAGCCAGTGTTCTGAACGACAATGCACAATGGGCCGACGTGATAGGACTTGCATAAGGTGTACACGGTCTTGTGCAATGCATGTGCAGACAGACACATATAATTATATATAATTATATATACAAATATCGTAGAATCTTGAATAGACCACGATTATGGGCCTCGCTTTGCTCTCTACGCTCGCCGTTTGGCAATCGCCACTGCCTCACTGTTGGACCATGCACCCCAATTCAATTTCTCTTTGCTCTTGCGAGAGCACACACACACACAGGGCTAAAACATCACAACTTGCATATATATATATATATATATATATATATATAATTCTATCAAATTCGGCTTTTGTCACTGGTCACACCTCATGGCATCTTCACTAGCAGTAGAAATCATCTTCACATTAACTCTGGTCTCATTATTTGCCAGTGGAAGATGCGTAGGAGTTAAAGTAGGAGTACTGGCTATCATGTCGAAATCAAACTTTGTGGTACAGTTGTTTAGAGATGTACAGATCTAAAGTTTTGGATTAATTGCTCCTTCCCTTCAAGATTTGAGGGTACAGAAATGTAGCCGCAAGATGTTGTAGTGGACCAAACAACACCTGGTGGACTGGGAGGAAGCCAAAACAATTGAAGTGGAAGGAAACTGATTGGGAATTGAGAACTTCACTAGCCAAATAGATAGAGGGACAGATGTCGATTGTCACAAAATTACCAAACGGCAAACCCTGTTGGTGCACATCCCTGCACCTGGTCCAATGACACCTAGAGCCACAGTAGTCATCCCATATGTCCGGCATGTACCCGAAACCATCCGACGGATCCTTACTCCTCTGGAGATCCGGACCTGTTTCGCCTACATCATACACTACGGCAAACATTGGTAAACCTGAAGGACTGCATCCTATTACAACAATGGGTGGGTGTTGTCTACAGGGTCTCCTGTGGTACATGCCCAAACGTGTATGTTGGTCAGACCTGTCGGACACTGGATCATTGGCTCAAAGAGCACAGAAGAGCACTTACAAGCGGGAACTTGGCCCAGTCTGCAATTGCGGAGCATGCGGCTCAAGAGTCGCATGTCATTGACTGGAAAGAGGCCAAGGTGGTGGACACCCATCCACGCTACCACCAGAGATGTGCATTTGTATTGTGGCATATCAGATCAGAGACCACCACAAGGAATAGAGATGATGGCAACCTACCACAGACTTACAACTCCCTCCTCAACTACCCACGCTAACCACACACCTCACACTAGACCACATACGGTACTTTCCAGTACATATTAATACTATTATTATTATTATTATTACTATTATTATTATTATTATTATTACTATTATTATTATTATTATTATTCATTATACCCACCCCAGATCTTTAACCCCAAACTCCACATTGGTTTTGTAAAACACACACAGCCTCCTGTCTTCCCGCCCACGCTTTCTTTCCCCGCCGTTTCCCCCTCCCCAGTCTGTGTATATATGGTACATGACTCGGAAACTAACATTTTTTCGCGGAATGACCGCAGTGGTAATCCTCGGGTAGCCGACGGACGATCCGCATTCGTCCGCGCAGAAATCGGCGGTCATCCGTGTTAATGTACGTACGTAAGTTGAGGCGTCCGCGGAACACCGAGTGGTGCCATTAGTCGGGCTCGGTTGCCTCCAGTTGGTGCGGTGGAAAGTGTCGTTCGCAGTAGTCGAAAAGTGTTCAAAGGTTGACCTACGTACGTTGGTACCTACCCCTATGTACGAACGATAGCACTGGCGGCCACCAACGAAGCCGTAACGTCAGCGATGTGACTGTGTTCAAGTCGATTTCAAAAGTTCGCTGTCCAGCGAAAGAGCCCTAGCTTACTACCGATGACCCGAAGATGAAGTTCTGCATGAAGAAGCATGACCAGACCATGTAGCTGCTACAGAGCGCCTCGAAAGAACAGAAGCCGAATAGTCCCTATAAACCGGTACGCACGTACGTACGTAGCTAAAAAAATTATAACTTCACCTTCCCTTATGTACGTACGTGGCTGTTTGCAGTTACCTGAGCCGGCGCACCGCGGAACTGTGTACGTTTTCCGTGTCATGTACCGTAAGTCACCATGCCATGTACTTTTTAATCTACCACTGATGAAGGCTCTAGATTGGGCTGAAACATTTGGTAATCTTGTGACAATTGACATCTGTCCCTCTATCTACTTGGCTAGTGAAGTCCTCAATTCCCAATCATGTCTACACCTAGCCACAAAAAGATTTTCAAAGCGAAAGAAAGCTACTGGAGGAGACGCGTACACATTAGAAGCCCTCCACATCCACCAACGACAGCAAGCATCCAACTTGGACTGTGGGTTGGCCATCAATCCCTCCTGGCTGCCTGTACTGAACCAACCCTCAACCCCTTAATATTATTGCACTCACCTCATTACAACATTACAACATTCCTGTCACCATTACAGCCTTAATTACATTACAACATTCCTGCCACCATTACAGCCTTAATTAATTATTATTTCCTCATTTCACGCCATCCTAACACCTTGACAGCTAGTGACACACCCTCCTATTATTTAATTGAGTCGCGCATGCTTGCTGAAGATCTATGGATCGAAATGTCCTATAACCTTTTAATGAAGTGACTGCTGTGTTTCTGCTCAATAATCCCCGTTATCATCACTACTTGTGTGAGTAAAGTTGCCGTCAATGACCCTAGCTAAAAACCACATATTGTGGGTGTCGATAGCGGTGGAATGGCTTAATTAAGTAGAATCTGAGACCATGAAACAATGCATAATCATTCCCTTAACTTTTCCATGTGAGCTAATTTCCTAAGACACTTCGTTGCAAAGTTACATCGCAAAAGCTAAAGTCTCTCGCCAATGTTACAAGCTTATAACTTGCCACAGGTACGTCGTAGAACAAACACTCACATGGAAAGGTTAGAGCGAACTATACGCTGTGGAAAACAGCACTTTTCGCGTCTGTATCTTGCAAGCTTGCTATCCACACAACGATTTACTGAAATCACTAGTGTCAGCCGGGCCAAATTGCTACTGTCACATGACATTCTTGTGACTTCCTACTGAAACGTCATATTACGTAATTCAAAGCCTCGTAAAATGGCAGGTTATGCTAGCGCAAAGCAGCTGTTTCTATGCAAACAGGAACGCTTTCCTCGTCACTGGTGTAAATTTTTGCAGCAAATACGGCATTAAAGGCGAAGTATTCCTCTGACTCACATGCACTTCACGCGCAGTCACATTTGTATCCATGGAAACGACAATATTTCCACTGTTATCAAAAATTTTAGTTATTTAGCCATGTCCACATGCGTTGGCTTCATCGCAAGCTATATCACTACCAAGCAGCCAAGCTTCAATCCAACCAGGCTTGTGGTGTCTCAGGAAGCTGTGAAGGGTGCAAGACAGACACACTCTGATTACCTTAAACCATACTCTGAGTATCACTGGCTATTCCAACTACTACATATAACTAACTAGTCGTATAGTGTACTAGCCGTGTTTTATCACCATTTCTTGTGTACCATGCAAGCATTTGTTTTAGCTGTCATTTTCAACCACTTTAACGCATCTCAGCACGTTTCTAGTCATCTTCACTCAAGTGTAGCGTGTTGGGCTCTTCTAACCTAATGAGTTTTGCAGCAGCTTTGCTTTCCTACCAGTTTATCCTAGAGGAAAGCTGTAACTGTTTTGGCTTTGACATTTCATTTGCACTTGAAAGAATCAAAGTATTTCTGGGTGAAACGCCTCGATGTAGTCATTTATGAACGTATTTTCTTTTGTTTCATTTGAACGCTGGGAGCCTTTTCTTGGCATCCAACTCTATACGCCTCAAGTCGAATGATGCAGCTGTTGTCGACCATTTTATTTGCGTTGGCCTATTCCGCTATTCCGTTATTCCGCTATTCCGTATTCCGTGTTTTGAAGACTCGCCCAGTGTTCCTACCTTAAGGACCTCGACTGTTTTACTTGTACACACAACCTCTGCCATATTTGGCTCAGGTGTCAGCCAGCTTGCTTTCAAACGACCACCCCACTCTGTACCAGGTTGTGGGTTCGTTTTCACTTTACCTACTTTACAATTCCTACCAACCATCACTGTTGCCTTTGTCACTGTGACATTTACAGCACGTTAGGATCAAGGTACATAACATAGTGGTGACCGATACAGCCTTTGCCATCGCCACTATTTCTGCTGTGATGTGACTGTGGACGTACCTGTGTCAGATGCTATCACATTTAGCTAACTGAGTATTCAACCAAGGTAAAGGGGTAAAGTGAGCTGGAGACAGGCAAACTGGTCTTTAGTGGATAATGAGTTAAGCCTAAAATACAGCCACTGTAAGCTCCCATATAGTACCATACTACAGTGGAATAGAACTAGCAGCCAATCTGGGGCACATGTGACAAAGTAGTATTTTCACAAATGAAATAAATCGCCAATAGCATAAATGAGTATGCCCTATGGTATTACTCCTAATGACGATAAATGTGCATGCCAAAATGCAATACTGCCTAGCTTTATCAGAGTACTTATACCTGATACTACATAGAGTGGACCATTGACATGCACACCACCACCACCACCAATACTACTGTCAATGTGTGTGTCCCTTCACCTACGTACCTTGGGTTGGACCCGGATTAGTTTCCACATCCCCTGCTAGCAGCAGCAGTCCACGTAGAAAGACGTAGGGCTTAAACACAGCTTGAGACAACCACTTGCCAATGCATGTAGAATGCCGTAGAAGTGCAAAGCAGAGAGTCACAGATAGGAACTGTGGGTACGTAATGGGAAAGTGCTATTTCAAGTAGAGTTAGAACGAATGCTAACATTTGGCTTCAAATATTCCTTCTACATATTCGAGGAATATTCAAATACTCAGAATATGAACAAATTTCTCCGTGAAAGAAGCTACATTCAACTTGCAACTTGCTGAATGTATGCAGAAGACCTGCAGCAACATAAATCCACGTTTACCTCAAAATCGGTCTAATACGCTAATCTGAGATTTCTACTGGCGACTCTCACATATATGTTCCTGGATATTGCACGTGTTACAATTCCGGTCTAGTACGTACATCAACGTGACAGCGATGGTGAAAGTGGTCAGTCCTCATTTGAGACACAGGAAAGAACTATGGGTTTCAAACTTGGCTTGAAGGTTGGGAATACACCATACATTGCAGTTCTAAGGGCAAACTGACTTTACATGTGAAGGCCACAAGCATATATGTACAAAAGCTTACGTCACTTGAGACTCGGCACCTCAGATTGTCACTTGCTTCTGGATCACTTTTCATCCACTTTGCACAGTGGTAGTCATTACTCACTTCAACGTGCAGTGATTCATCAAAGACCATACCATACCCCTGATGAGAAATTGGGTCTAAGATGGCATAAAAACAGAGGCAAGTCAATGTATGCCAATGGATGCAGCAATATGATCTGACAAGGATCACAAAATATACACACTAGTAAACATGTTACAAAGCACATTCATAACAGGAGACATGCTAAAAATTTGAGAATAGAGCATACCCAAAAAAAACTCAAAAATCTCTATCGTACTTATTGTGATTCCATGCAGACTCAAACCACATTTAATCTGGAATAATTCCCAATTGCATTCAAATGGGAACGTATCAGAACTCGAACAAAAGTTGCTTTGGTGTTGCTCATTTGGCTGTGCCCAAGGCGAGTTTCCACAAAACAGATTAGATAGTATGCAGTTGCAATACAAAGGCTTCCAATTGCATTGCATTGAGCTGCAAAGGCAGATGATGCTATCTGAGACTATTGCAGATTTAGGTCGACTGTTCCAAGCTACCCAGGCAAAAAGGACTCAGGGAAGTATAGATTTTTCATTTTAGTGGCATGATGTTCAATTCAAGCAGAACTTGCACATCAATAAAGCTGCTTTCATGTGATTGCACAGCCTGATGCAACATGATTGATCAAGTTCACTTTGTGTGTTGGCATCTGCCAATAATGTGGCGCAGCTATAGACTGAACACATTCCCATGATTACATGATATTCATGAAAAGGAATATAGTTAACAGAACTGAAGCCGGATAGGCGTGTACACATTCAACTAAAATTGAACTGCGCTAGGGATTTGCCCACACTTCTATGGGATCTTTGTGTCCCTTAGATGCGGTGTGTGCCATGACAAAGCCTTATTAAGTCGATGATGCCACAACAGCATACATGTACAGGGCCACATATTTCAGGTCATACGACATAAGCTTTCAGTTAGTGTGCCTGCCCTTGGCATCGGCTGCAGCACAAGCTACTGCTCTCAGTGTTCCCCTCCCCCCTCTCCCTCCATTTAGTGAGAGGATACAACAATCCATAGTTCTCCACTACCTTAAGGTGGTGTGATCAGACCAGGACCGGGTAAAAAGCTTACGGTACATGTCACAAGTTACTTACGGAATCTTGCGGATTTGCCGCGTAGGTTTTCTGCGGATTTCCGTGCGGCGAAGTGCGGATGTCCGTGAGTCTTCCGCGGAATCATCGCTGGTTATCCGCGGAATCATCGCTGAGTATTCGCGGAACATCTGTAGGGCACCCGCGGAATGTTCCGCTGAAGGTTTGCGCTGAACGTTCGAAGGAGATTAGCTTCACGTAGTCAGCGAATTACGCAATCCCACTCCATCCGTAGGTGGCTGTTACCCAGGATACGGGCAGGTGTCAGAATAGTTGTGGTCACCGCGATGTTTGTTTAATAATACGCACGGTTCCGCGGACTCAGCACAGATGCAGACAATCCGCGGATTCACTACAGACGATCCGCAGAGATGCGGAATACATTCCGCTAATTTCTGCGCAGGTTTTCACGGAAAGCCGCGATGGATTACCGCGGAATTCATCGGATTTCCGTAAGTAACTTGTGACATGTACCGTAGTTTCATAATACCCCCACTTCGAGGACAAATGAGATGAGACAACTGTGGGATGTCACATATGTGCATTGTGACGTTAGATCAAATGGTACAGATAATGATATTAGAATTGATAAAATAAGGGAGCTTGAAAGGGAATAAGAAGAAAGGAAACTGCATGGGGAGTAAAAGAGCTTGAGGTTTCCTTCTTCCCTGGTTATGGTGTTCCTCTGACCAAATGTGCCACAGTTAAAGCTATCATCGCCATTGGAACTACTACTTGAAGTCCATCACTGTGGCACCCTCCCAGCCAATGTTATATGCAGTTGCTGTGCAGCATTTTCACCATTGACGACTGTGCCAGGTTCGCATGTCAGAGTCCATTTGTGTTCCTTCAGTCGCTGGGTCAATGTTCAGCATGTCTCATCTAAGTACAACCTGGAAGGAACACTGCAAGTCAAGAGTGTAGAAAAGCAGTCTACAGGATCCCTTCTGTGCTCATGCTGTCATTGCTAGTCCACATCTCCAACCAAACTGGCCTTCTAACTGTCTGTACGTAGCTCGTTGACCATTCAAATTTCCAGTAGGTACATACTTATGGTCTGTCTCCCTCTCAAAACACTATCCCACCTTTCACATGACCAAGCTGAAAACAGTTTCAGAAGCGTTTCAAAACCGTTTCGAAACCGTTTCCAAAACGTTTTGGACAGAGCTGTGGTCAATGACGTAATATCGACCGTGTTTATTTAGCAATCAAGTGTGAAGTAACATGGCGGCTACGCTGGAGATCGCTATTCTGTTCGTTTGTCTTGCGCTCGTTTGGCTGAATCGGAGGCAACGTCGGCGTTCTAGGAGCAGAAGGAGTGCGCTCGCGTAGTGGAGACGATTGGACGCTTTCGATGATCAACAAGAGGAGGATTTACGCAAGATTCTAGCTGCTTTCGCTGCTAATCGACTCTTTTTAAGCACACTGCAACTACGATCAGTCTCGGTTAGAAGCAGAAGTCAAGCTTTTAAAGTTATCACTGCATCTTGGAGCAACTTGGAATGGAAGAGAAATTTTCGCGTTTCTAAAACAACTTTTCAACATCTGTGTTCTGAACTGAGTGGATGTATACAGCGTTCTAGCACGGTGCGTGCAGCAATACCAATGGAAAAAAGAGTAGCAATTGCATTGTGGAGACTGGGGACCAATGTAGAATACAGGACCATTTCACATCTTTTTGGTGTTGGTGTATTGACTGCTTGTGTCATCGTCCATGACGTGTGCAAGGCAATTGTGGATGTACTTTTGACAAAGTACATTAAAATTCCCACTGGAAATCAGGCAATGGAGAGTGTGCTTGGATTTGATGCAACATGGGTTTCCTACAGTGTTTTGGTGCTGTTGACGGGAGTCATATACCTATAATAATAACCTCAAGAAATTCCAACTGACTACTACAATAGGAAAAGGCTTCCACTCAATTGTGCTGCAGGGGTTGGTGGACCACCAGTAAAGATTTTTAAATGTTTCTGTTGGCTGGCCAGGAGTGTCCATGATGCGCGAATTTTATCAAACTCTGAAGTATATTTTAAAGGGGAGGCTAGAGCATTTGCACCTGACCACATTCGCACTTTTTCTGGGGTACCTGTCCCGGTGGTAATACTTGGGGATTAAGCCTATCCCTTGTTGCCATGGCTGATGGAGGCATATCTCGGAGTAGGCCTTAGCATCAAGCAGCAAAAGTTCAACAGAAGGCTAAGTAGAGCTCGAGTTGTAGTTGAATGTGCCTTTGGAAGGTTGAATGGCCGTTGGAGATCACTGCTCAAAAGAAATGACATGAAAATTGACAAGATGTGCAATGCTGTAACTGCTTGTTGCATTCTGCACAATATCTGCAAAATTCACGGGGATGAGTTTAATGAAGAATGGCTTGAAGAGGTGGAAGAAACCTCCGGGTCTTCAAGCAGTGGAGGCTCTCTCCCTAGTAGTTCTGCAGCTGTTACGATTCATAATGCTTTAGCTGATTACTTTTTCACTCATTAAAATCAACAATGTAACTTGCAACTTGTGTACATTTCATCATATTATCACTCTGATATATCATGTAACTTGTCAATAAAGAAACAATATAAGGTGACCAATAAAGCGATGATAATGAATAGTGCATGGCGTAAGTGTGAATTAACATCATCCAGTCATCCTCGCTTTTGGAATCTTGTAGTGGCTGGGATGGTGGCTGGTATGTTGGCTGAGGTGGTGATTCCTTTCATTCTCTCTCTCTTCGCGCTTTGCCTTTAGCTCCAGCCTACGTTCTTCTAAGTCATACCTCCTTCATTTGGCCTTCTCCTGACTGTCCATTACTTCTTTGATTATTCTTTTAGCCAGTGCCTCTGCTCTGTGCAGTTTGTTCGGCCTTTTGCGTCTTTTCTTCGATGTTGATGTTCCTGAGCCAGATGACATGCTAGGGGTGTCATGACATGTGCTTGGCTGGGTTCTACTTGTGGCATCCAGGCTTCTTTCCATAGGAGTGGGAGTTTCAGGTACGACAGGAGTGTGAGGCCTGCTAACAGGAGTTTCAAGAGGCCCAGCTGTAGGAGTGTCTGACCTGCTATCCGGAGTTTCACTAGGCCCAGCTGTAGGAGTGTCTGACCTGCTAACCGGAGTTTCACTAGGCCCAGCTGTAGGAGTGTCTGGCCTGCTACCCTGAGTTTCGCCAGGTACAACTGCAGGAGTGTCAGGCCTGTTAGCAGAACTAGAATCCAGGGGGTAGACTGGTCTGACACTAGCTCTTCTTCCTAAAACAGTGTCTAACTCCGACAATTCCTCGGGTTCCTCGTCCGATTCCCTCCCAGCGCTGCTCCTCCTGAGCCTGTCTGCAATTTGTTTGTACTTCGTCTTCAATGCTTTTATCTTGGCCCTGCACTGTGTCACCGTTCGCTTGTACCTGCGCTTCACTAATTCCTCCACAATCCTGCTGTATGCGACATCATTGCGGAACGACCCCTGAAGTTGCCGCTGTCTCTCTCCTTCACTCCAGATCTCCAAAAATGCTTGCGGCTCGCTATCGCGCCATACTTTATCCTTCTCCGCCATTTTATTGCACTTCGAAAATGGTTTCTACGGAACTGGTTTCCAGGAAACCTGCTCCTGAGTAGGTTTCGATAAACCGGTTTCAAAACGTTTTGAAAATGTTTTGAAATCGTTTCGAAAACAATTTGAGTGCTCATGTGAACGCGCCAAAACGGTTTCTAAACAGTTTCAAGTGGCCATGTGAAAGGGGGGTAGGTCTCTCTAAAATCTTGCCTTTAAGTAAAAGGTGCAGATAAACTCCTTCATAAATACATTCTACGGGCAAGGTCTGCAATGTCATTAGTGGCGTCATTTGATATCACACACATGTTATTCCAGACTATACGGAGCAACAATTCTTACTATAAGAGTTATGACAGAGGTTAACATGAAATTGATTGTTGCAATCATTCTCAGGCTAGTTGTCAAGCCAGAAGACAAGGCATGACATTTTGATGCCAGAATCAGCATGTGTCTGTATGTACATATATATATATATATACAATATATCTCTATAACTGTATTAAAATTGCAACACTTAGCAAAACGACCTTGAAACCATATCCGTAGCTATTCCTAATGTTCAAAGTTGCTCCACATCCTGTTTGAACTAGTGAATTCTTGCTTCACATGCCCCGTCATGCCACTTAGTGGTGGCTAGTTGAGAGAGTTCACGTCTGTCATTTTCAGGACACATCACTGAAGAATGTCTCAATTCCACAGGGACTATTATAGCGACACAATGGCCCTACAGAGCGGAGGGCTAGCACACCGGACTACAAGATGAGTGCGGGGACTGTCATGGGTTAGCTACAGTTTAAGTTTAGGAAACCTACACTATATGGTGAGGCTTCTTGCACTGAAGTGTATGCTCTAGTATAATAAACAGGCTGTACTTTAGGAGCTCTGAAACTATAGTACCGGTTACAGTTACTATACCACAGTAAGCAAGGTTAGTCCGTGAGCACATTGGAGTACATGCTCAATGTACCCATGCACACTTGTTAAATGGCCGTTGTTAGTTGCCGAGTGGTATGAGTGAAGTGCAAAATGGTTGTGCTTATCAAACGAAATGAACAATCTTGGTAAATCTCAGCTTTCTTTGAATCATTCAATTCTGGGATGAGGGAATGAACGTTTCGGAAATTGTGCATGCAATGGAAGACGAAGGTAGAATAACATCACATGCAATAGTAGTACCTAAGTGGATACTTCGCTACCCAACTCTTCAATCATTTTGCTCCCTGCGTTCCTTTGCACCTAAGACAAATGCGCACACAGATACTGTCGATTAACATTGTAATAATACCCATTACAGTGTTAGTCAAACAAGTACTCGCGGATATTCGCGGGTGCTCTCATTTGGTCCACATTTTCTGAGAAAGATTCCTTCACTCAGCACAGTCTTGCACACCATTTCTATATTTCATAATTAATACACATTTTCACATAAACAATCACTGGCTGGAAGTCCCACAATTCACTTAGCATGACTTACCTCCCTCCACAGGTCCACTATTTGCTTCTCCACAACCACTTTGGAGAAGTTGAGATAAACCTTTGAGCTCAACCTGTGTGCACAGTATATTTCTGCCTGAACCATCAGTGAACTTCACATCTCCAATCATGCTTTTTAGAACAGATGCAAGTGCAACATTAAATAGGTCCCTTGTGACCATTGTATCACATGAAAAGCCATCTTTGTGCTTCATTCGTCCTGTAGTGTTCGCCAAACATTGAACTTTGTCATCGTCAGGTTTCCCAGTAGGAGAAAGTGTAACTTCTCGACTGTGGACACAAAGTGGTGCCTTTATTAGTCCCACACTACACGCGAGTGTCTGCTGAATGCTTAAAGCCAAAAGAAAAGCGCAAAAGCATAAAGCTGCGAAACACTGCTCCAAAGAAAAGGACGCATCCACTGCAAAAAAGGAATGGAAACAGACACAGAAGTGTGTATTAACCCCTTTAGCGCCAGCTGACACAATTATGTGTCATCATATGTTTCACCCAAAACACCAAATGACACATTAAAGTGTCATAACGGAGCACGCAAAATTTGAGTTTTTTGTCACTACAAAGCTGGTATATACAGTAAATTCCACTTCAAGGGTCCTGTAGCAATAGGAGAGCTTTCACTTGCTGCACCTACCTTGTCTTCCTGTCACCCACACGGCGAACCATTAAGAGGTACTATGCTGGTACCATCTTGCTCAACGAAAGTATCCACCCACATTTTCGAACGCTGGTGTATACATAGCAGCAAGAGTCAACAGCAGCAAACAATCCTACGAGGTAACATCCGTAGACTAACCTTTAGTTTTGACCCCCAAACTTGCATTAATTTCACGCCCATCTTCCTCGGCCAAACAAGCTGTCTCTATTATTGTATTTCATGGCGTTAACACAACAGCGAATGGCAAGAACTACCAACAATCCTTCTAAATCATGTTGTTGCAGCTTGGGTTGCTAGATCAAAGGCAGCAACTGTGCGTTATTTTAGAAGCGTATAACGCAATGTTTGTTTATAACACACTGCTTCAAATGGGGCTCTTTATTATGTGTCCAATCATGGTCCAACCTAATGCAAACGTTTATTCTTACACTTCAAGAAAACATCTTTGATGTTCATCACCTTGTGGACTTTCCCATGACAGTAGACAATGTGACTGTTGCAAATGTATCCCATAGTGCAAGCATGACACATTCATGCATGCATCATTCTACTATTAATTGATCCACACCATGCTGCATGCCATGCTTTATAGGTAAGAAGTTTCCAGCAACTGTAGCTACTGTAAAATGCGCAAGTGATCATAACAATTTTGGCAATTCATACAACTGCTTAACTTTTAATTGGCGAATCTCACTTTATAACGTTGCACTAAAACTGAAGAAATTGTTCAGTGCTAGAAAAGCAATTTTTCAAAACCCTTTCCTCTTGTGCTGCGTTACTTTCTGCCTCCTAGGCAAAATATTACTAGTCTCGCGTATATCCAGACGGCTTTCGCCAGGCGCAAGCGGCCTGGCTACACGAGACTAGGCAAGATAGACGTTCACAGCCCAGTCCGTGCTTCGAAGAGTATGCCTATGTTGCACGTTACAAGTACTACATAAATGGCGGTGGCAGCATAGATACTCTAACCTATGCAACCGGGATTGGAATCATCGAGTATTACATACTTTATAGTATAAGGACCGCACGCATTTTGCATATAAAATGTTTGCGACGTCACTTCCTGTGTGACTATGTATGTTAAGGATTTCATAAGGGGACAAAGAAAGCGAGGCTCTACACTCTGGCATTACCAAGCAACAGCTCACTCATTATGCATCTGTCACACCACACACAGGACTGGAGTTGAATTTAGCTACCAGAACACCTTAAAGACTTTTTATCATGAACTTGCTGCAACACAAATCCACCACTTAAAGACACACGGTGAAATGCAGTGCATTTGTAGGATATGCCTTATGCCCAAGGCATATCTTACAAATGCACTGCAGCCATTATTTAGAGCTACCGTTTAAGTTTAGGAAACCTATACTATATGGTGAGGCTTCTTGCACTGAAGTGTATGCTCTAGTATAATAAACAGGCTGTACTTTAGGAGCTCTGACACTATAGTACCGGTTACAGTTACTATACCACAGTAAGCAAGGTTAGTCCGTGAGCACATTGGAGTACATGCTCAATGTACCCATGCACACATGTTAAATGGCCGTTGTTAGTTGTCGAGTGGTATGAGTGAAGTGCAAAATGGTTGTGCATATCAAACGAAATGAACAATCTTATTATCCATTATACAATATTATTATTATACAATCTAAGGTGATGGTTGTAAGCAGAGTAGAAGAGGGATGTAGTGTGACAATTGACGGTGAGAAGATTGAAGAGGTGCAGAGTTTAAAGTATCTTGGGTCAAGTATCAGTGCTGATGGGTCGAGTGAGGAGGATATTGAACAACGAATAGGTGCCGCGATGAGGGTGGTGGGAGCGATGAGGAAGGAAGTATTAGAGCGGAGGGAGTTAAAGAAGGAAACGAAATTGCGGGTCTTTAATGCGATGGTAGTGCCTACTCTTCTGTATGCTTGTTTATTATCAAAAGCCTGGTTGAATAATAATAATAATAGTAATAAGAATAATAATAATAATAAGAATAATAATGAACAAATCTTGGTAAATCTCAGGTTTCTTTGAATCATTCAATTCTGGGATGAGGGAATGAACGTTTCAGAAATTGTGCATGCAATGGCATACGAAAGTAGAATACCATCGCATGCAATAGTACGGAAGTGGATACTTCGCTAGCCAACTCTTCAATCATTTTGTTCCCCACGTTCCTTTGCACCTAAGACAAATGCGATCACAGATACTGTCGATTAACATTGTAATAATACCCATTACAGTGTTAGTCAAACATGTACTTGCGGATATTCGCGGATGCTCTCATTTGGTCCACATTTTTCTGAGAAAGGTTCCTTCACTCAGCACAGTCTTGCATACCATTTCTATATTTCATAATTAATACACATTTTAACATAAACAATCACTGGCTGGAAGTCCCACGATTCACTTAGCATGACTTACCTCCCTCCACAGCTCCTGTATTTGCTTCTCCACTACCAATTCGGAGGAGGAGGCACACTATCCCAAGAAGTAGAGATAAACCTTTGAGCTCAACCTGTGTGCACACTATATTTCTGCCTGAACCATCAGTGAACTTCGCATCTCTAATCATGCCTTTTAGAACAGATGCAACTGCAACATTAAATCGGTCTCTTGTGACCATTGTGTCACATGAAAAGCCATCTTTGTGCTTCATTTGTCCTGTAGTGTTCACCAAACATTGAACTTTGTCATCGTCAGGTTTCCCAGTAGGAGAAAGTGCAACTTCTCGACTGTGGACACAAAGTGGTGCCTTTATTAGTCCCACACTGCACGCGAGTGTCTGCTGAATGCTTAAAGCCAAAAGAAAAACGCAAAAGCATAAAGCTGCGAAACACTGCTCCAAAGAAAAGGACGCATCCACTGCAAAAAAGAATGGAAACACAGAAGTGTGTATTAACCCCTTTAGCGCCAGTTGACACATTTGTGTTATCACACGTTTAACCCAACACGCCGAATGGTACATTAAGGTGTCATAACGGAGCATGCGAAATCTGAGTTGTTTTCTGTCACTACAAAGCTGGTACAGTAACTTCCGCTTCAGGGGTCTTGTAGCAATGTGAGAGCTTTCACTCGGTGCACCTATCTTGTCTTCTTGTCACCCGGACGGCGAACCATTAAGCGGTACTATGCTGGCACCATCTTCCTTGACGAAAGTATCCACCCACATTTCCGAACGCTGGTGTATACATAGCAGCAAGAGTCAACAGCGACAAACAATCCTACAAGGTAACAGCCATAGACTAACCTTAAGCTTTGCACCCCACACTTGCGTTAACTTCACGCCCATCTTCCTCGGCCAAACAAGCTGTCTCTATTACTGTATTCCGTGTCGTTTACACAACGGCAAATAACAGGAACTACCAACAATCCTCCTGGATCATGGTCGTAAATGAGAAAGGCCTTACTGTAGCCATTTCGACTCTAAGAAAGGACTTTTTCAACATAATGCGCACCAACAATGGGTCTCCAACATTCTCTCCGAATCTCCATGCTGTCCTCACATTTACAACGACCTGCTTCATACATTAGCATCCCTCACTTCTTATACAAAGACTTTGCCTACTTCCTGTGCAGCATAGTATTAGATGCAGCCAGCCATGCATAGGACACACCTATTCACGCCAGACTGCATGTCTAGTAGGTCAGACTTCTGACTACTTCAGGAAAAAGTCATAGTTTGCAGCATATATTATCTATCCTTCGCGACCAGGATCAGAATCTGCCTTGTCGTAATTGTCACAATGTACATACGCATTTGGACTATGTAATGCACTTCCAGCGGCGCAAATACAGAAAGAACAAGAATCATTGAGTATTACGTACTGAATAGTATAAGGACCGCATGCATTTTGCATATACATGTTTTGTGACGTCACTTCCTGTGTGACTATGTGTGTTAAGGATTTCACAAGGGGACAAAGAAATGAGGCTCTACACTCTGGTGTTACCAAGGAACAAAGCTCACTCATTATGCATCTGTCACACCACACACAGAACTGGAGTTGAATTTAGCTACCAGAACGCCTTCAAGGCTTTTTATCGCGAACTTGCTGCAACACAAATCCACCACTCAAAGACACACGGTGAAATGCACTGCAGTCATTATTTAGAGCGACAGTTTAAGTTTAGGAGACCTATACTATATGGTGAGGCTTCTTGCACTGAAGTGTATGCTCTAGTATAATAAACAGGCTGTACTTTAGGAGCTCTGAAACTATAGCACCGGTTACAGTTACTATATACGACAGTAAGCAAGGTTAGTCTGTGAGCACATTGGAGTACATGCTCAATGTACCCATGCACACATGTTAAATGGCCGTTGTTAGTTGCTGAGTGGTATGAGTGAAGTGCAAAATGGCTGTCCGTATCAAACGAAACGAACAATCTTGGTTAATCTCAGCTTTCTTTGAAACACTCAATTATGGGATGAGGGAATGAACGTTTCGGAAATTGTGCATGCAATGGAAGACGAAAGTAGAATAACATCGCATGCAATAGTACGGAAGTGGATACTTCGCTAGTCAACTCTTCAACCATTTTGTTCCCCGTGCTCCTTAGTACCTAAGACAAATGCGCACACAGATACTGTTGATTAACATCGTAATAATACTCATTACAGTGTTAATCAAACATGTACTTGCGGATATTCGCGGGTGCTCTCATTTGGTCCACATTTTCTGAGAAAGGTTCCTTCACTCAGCACACTATTGCATACCATTTCTATATTTCACAATTAATACACAGTTTCACATAAACAATCACTGGCTGAAAGTCCCACGATTCACTTAGCATGACTTACCTCCCTCCACAGGTCCACTATTAGCTTCTCCACTACCACTTCGGAGGAGGCACACTATCCATAGTTGAGATAAACCTTTGAGCTCAACCTGTGTGCACACTTTATTTCTGCCTGAACCATCAGTGAACTTCGCATCTCTAATCATGCCTTTTAGAACAGATGCAACTGCAACATTAAATCGGTCTCTTGTGACCATTGTGTCACATGAAAAGCCATCTTTGTGCTTCATTCGTCCTGTAGTGTTCACCAAACATTCAGCTTTGTCATCGTCAGGTTTCTCAGTAGGAGAAAGTGCAACTTCTCGACTGTGGACACAAAGTGGTGCCTTTATTAGTCCCACACTGCACGCCAGTGTCTGCTGAATGCTTAAAGCCAAAAGAAAAACGCAAAAGCATAAAGCTGCAAAACACTGCTCCAAAGAAAAGGACGCATCCACTGCAAAAAGGGAATGGAAACAGACACAGAAGTGTGTATTAACCTTTAGCACCAGTTGACACATTTATGTGTCATCATATGTTTAACCCAAAACACCGAATGACACATTAAGGTGTCATAACGGAGCATGCGTAATTTGAGTTGTTTTCTGTCACTACAAAGCTGGTACAGTAACTTCCGCTTCAGGGGTCCTGTAGCAATGTGAGAGCTTTCACTCGGTGCACCTACCCTGTCTTCTTGTCACCCACACGGCAAACCATTATGTGGTACTATGCTGGCACCGTCTTCCTCGACGAAAGTATCCACCCACATTTCCGAACGCTGGTGTATACATAACAGCAAGAGTCAACAGCAACTAGCAATACTACGAGGTATAGACTTACCTTCAGTTTTGCACCCCACACTTGCGTTAACTTCATGCCCATCTTCCTAAGCCAAACAAGCTGTCTCTATTATTGTATTCCGTGGCATTTACACAACGGCAAATAACAAGAACTAACAACAATCCTCCTGGATCACGGTCATACATGAGAAAGGCCTTACTGTAGCCATTTCGACTGTAAGAAAGGACTATAAAGCATAATGCTCACCAACATTGGTTCTCCAACATTCTCCACAAATCTCCATGCTGTCCTCACATTTACAACGACCTGCTTCATACATTAGCATGTCTCACTTCTTATACAATACTTTGCCTACTTCCTGTGCAGCATAGTATTAGATGCAGCCAGCCATGCATAGGACACACCTATTCACGCCAGGCTGCATGTCTATTAGGTCAGACTTCTGACTACTTCAGGCACAAGTCTTAGTTTGTAGCATACATTATCTAAACCTCGTGACCGTGATCAGAATCTCCCTACGCGTAATTGTCACAATGTACGTTACACATCCGCATTTGGACTATGCAATGCACTTGCAGCAGCGCAAACACAGAAAGAAAAGAATTGCGACTCATTCCTTCATATGCCTAAGTTACACGTTACAAGTACTACTTAAATGGCGGTGCCAGCATAGATACTCAAACCCACGCAACCGGGATTGGAATCATCAAGTATTAAGTGCTTTATAGTATAAGGACTGCACGCATTTTGCTTATAAAATGCTTTGTATTGTCACTTCCTGTGTGACTATGTATGTTAAGGATTTCACAAGGAGACAAAGAAAGCGAGGCTCTACACTCTTGCATTACCAAGGAACAAAGCTCACTCATTATGCATCTGTCACACCACACACAGGACTGGAGTTGAATTTAGCTACCAGAACACCTTAAAGGCTTTTTATCACGAACTTGCTGCAACACAAATCCACCACTTAAAGACACACGGTGAAATGCAGTGCATTTGTAGGATATGCCTTATGCCCAAGGCATATCTTACAAATGCACTGCAGCCATTATTTAGAGCTACAGTTTAAGTTTAGGAAACCTATACTATATGGTGAGGCTTCTTGCCCTGAAGCGTATGCTCTAGTATAATAAACAGGCTGTACTTTAGGAGCTCTGAAACTATAGTACCAGTTACAGTTACTATACTACAGTAAGCAAGGTTAGTCCGTGAGCACATTGGAGTACATGCTCAATGTATGCATGCACACATGTTAAATGGCAGTTGTTAGTTGCCGAGTGGTATGAGTGAAGTGCAAAATGGTTGTGCATATCAAACGAAATGAACAATCTTGGTAAATTTCAGTTTTCTTTGAATCATTCAATTCTGGGATGAGGGAATGAACGTTTCAGAAATTGTGCATGCAATGGCATACGAAAGTAGAATACCATCGCATGCAATAGTACGGAAGTGGATACTTCGCTAGTCAACTCTTCAACCATTTTGTTCCCCACGTTCCTTTGCACCTAAGACAAATGCGCACACAGATACTGTCGATTAACATTGTAATAATACCCATTACAGTGTTAATCAAACATGTACTCGCGGATATTCGCGGGTGCTCTCATTTGGTCCACATTTTCTGAGAAAGGTTCCTTCACTCAGCACAGTCTTGCATACCATTTCTATATTTCATAATTAATACACATTTTAACATAAACAATCACTGACTGGAAGTCCCACAATTCACTTAGTATGACTTACCTCCCTCCACAGCTCCTGTATTAGCTTCTCCACTACCACTTCGGAGGAGGCACACTATCCATAGTTGAGATAAACCTTTGAGCTCAACCTGTGTGCACACTTTATTTCTGCCTGAACCATCAGTGAACTTCGCATCTCTAATCATGCCTTTTAGAACAGATGCAAGTGCAACATTAAATCGGTCTCTTGTGACCATTGTGTCACATGACAAGCCATCTTTGTGCTTCATTCGTCCTGTAGTGTTCGCCAAACATTCAGCTTTGTCATCGTCAGGTTTCCCAGTAGGAGAAAGTGCAACTTCTCGACTGTGGACACAAAGTGGTGCCTTTATTAGTCCCACACTGCACGCAAGTGCCTGCTGAATGCTTAAAGCTAAAAGAAAAGCGCAAAAGCATAAAGCTGCGAAACACTGCTCCAAAGAAAAGGACGCATCCACTGCAAAAAAGAATGGAAACAGACACAGAAGTGTGTATTAACCTTTAGCGCCAGTTGACACATTTGTGTTATCATACGTTTAACCCAAAACGCCGCATGGTACATTAAGGTGTCATAACGGAGCATGTGAAATCTGAGTTGTTTTCTGTCACTACAAAGCTGGTACAGTAGCTTCCGCTTCAGGGGTCCTGTAGCAATGTGAGAGCTTTCACTCGGTGCACCTACCTTGTCTTCTTGTCACCCGCATGGCAAACCATTAAGCCGTACTATGCTGGCACCGTCTTCCTCGGCAAAAGTATCCAGCCCACATTTCCGAACGTTGGTGTATACACAGCAGCAAGAGTCAACAGCGACAAACAATCCTACGAGGTAAACGCCGTAGACTAACCTTCAGTTTTGCACCCACACTTGCGTTAACTTCACGTCCATCTTCCTCGGCCAAACAAGCTGCGTCTATTATTGTATTCCGTGGTGTTTACACAACGACAAATAACAAGAACTATCAACAATCCTCCTGGATCACGGTCATACATGAGACAGGCCTTACTGTAGCCATTTCGACTGTAAGAAAGGACTATAAAACCTAATGCGCACCATTGGTTCTCCAACATTCTCCACGAATCTCCGTGCTGTCCTCACATTTACAACGACCTGCTTCATACTTTAGCATGCCTCACTTCTTATACAAATACTTTGCCTACTTCCTGTGGAGCATAGTTAGATGCAGCCAGCCATGCATAGGACACACCTACGTATTCACACCAGACTGGATGTCTATTAGGTCAGACTTCTGACTACTTCAAGAACAAGTCTTAGTTTGTAGCATACATTATCTAAACCTCGTGACCAGGATCAGAATCTCCCTACGCGTAATTGTCACAATGTACGTTACACATCCGCATTTGGACTATGCAATGCACTTCCAGCGGCGCGGACACAGAAGGAACAGGAATCGCGACTCATTCTTTCATATGCCTATGTTGCATGTTACAAGTACTACATAAATGGCGGTGGCAGTGTCTACTCCTCCTCCCTTGGAATCAATGGAATGACATATATCTCATAACTATCCGCACATACTTTTGTGCCGTTCTAGAATTATTTGTGAATGGTACATCTGCCTTTAGTGTGCTATAAAGGCTCAAGCATGATAGCTGTAGGTACAAAATTGCTTACCTCTCTTCACAGGCTCAGGATTAGGCTCAACATCACCACTTCTGAGGAGGATGATCATTATGACAACAAGAAGTGGGCCTAACCCGGTGCAGCCTAACAGCTCCTTAAGTGGAGCTACAGGATTCTTGTCTCGACAGTCTTTGGGCGCATTACTTCCAAAGCCCTTAAAAGTCGCAGCAAGGGCAATGATTCCATCGTAGAAGTCATCAGTAGTGATGCCTGGATCACCACACGAGTCATTCTTGCGTTTCTTTCTGCCTTTCTTCTTCACCATACACTTCTTTTCCCCAGTGTGTGATTGCCCCGACGGAGATGGGGCTCCTTCATCGTTAGACGGTGCCCGCTTCACTCCTCTTCGGATGATGAGCGTCCTCTTAATTCGGGCCACCCATCTCTCTACGGCTGCGCGCCACAGCTCCACTGAAATAGGCATGTCTCCTATAGGGAGGAGATAAGTTACGATCAGTAGCTAACCAGAGTTCTATGCGGAGAAAACTTAGGCATAAATAGCTACATTTCCAGATAAGTACACAAGACTGAATGATAAGCTGCTCTTACTTCGCTTTCTCGCGCTCACATTAATCCTTGTGTAGCTTTCTATCTTCCTGCGATTTGCGCGGGCTGTACGATCCTTTTGACAGGAGGCGTAGACAAGCATTACCATCTATGGTTTGGTAAGACACACACCCCACCCAGAGAGCGTGCACGTGGCGTTGTTACGCGCGCAAACCTCTAACCTTGCGCAAACCTCTAACCCGCGGTCATGTGACCGGAAATAAAGTGAAGTCTTGCGCAAAGCTGTAACCTTAGCTGCGCAAACCTCTAACCCTGCGCAAACCTCTAACCCTGCGCAAACCTCTAACCCTGCGCAAACCTCTAACCCTGCGCAAACCTCTAATCCTGCGCAAACCTCTAACCCTGCGCAAACCTCTAACCCTGCGCAAACCTCTTACCATCTTATCTTTGGGGTAGGACAGCAGAGAACAGGCACAAAGCTCTAACCGTTACATGCGCAAAGCGCTAACCCTTTGGCAAAGTTCGAAGCCGGAATCCTCCTGTATCAGTCGCTATTTTAGCTATTACCTGAGGCAAGGCAGCAGAGAGAAGGAATCATGGAGCAGTAGCTTTTGTCAAGGTAGTTGTAGAAACTATTGCAAGCTGTGTGTTTAAGGAATTTTACTCTTAGCTACCATCCGTACAGGTGGATGATGCTAATGCATGTATGTCTGCTTACAGACTTCATATGTCAGTGATTTCCCCTGAATGTTATGTAGGGAGTGTAGTTAGTATGTCTTAAACTGATTTGTTTTGGGTAAGAGCTCACATGATTGCTTCTTTAGCATTTGTAGAATATTATTTGTGCTATGAAGACAGAAAACGGTGAACCGATCAGAACGCTTTTACAAAGTTCATCAGCGAAATCATTAAACACGTCTCTTAATTTTCTACCTGTACAGATTATGTCAGAATCAGATTCATGCAAGAACAAAAGTCTGGTAGAGCTGCCACGCCATCCAATGTCTTATGTCCTCCATGTGAGTCTGTGCGGGCAAGAAGAGAGATGGGTGTGATACACGTAATTGCACACACTGGGCTATTTTGATTTTGCTGTTTACCTGCTTAAACGTATAGATTGTGCATTTAAATGCCTTGAACAATGCATACTGCAGGGAAGTATGTTGTTGCGAATCATATCACTTTGGCATATGTACATCAGCTAGCAGTTACACAGCATAAAACTACTGTAAGTGCATGCCTTTTACAGGCATGTGCACGGTATACCACACAGATAAATGCTCCACAATCGTATCCATTTCTTTGCAGTGGCAGTGCATGTGGCTGTTCAATCAGTTTCCACTCTGTCGTGGTGGACTTTAGCCTGCTTGTAATCAAGCTGATCAGAGCCTTTGGTAGTACACTGGGTGTGTAGCTTCCCAAAGGGTCTTGAAATTGCACTGTCTTGTTCTTGAGATCCAGTACCTGTGTATAATATATAGCTGTGTAGCCTAACCTCATCACAAACACCTTGGGGAAACATAAATACGCACCACGAGTCTCCAATGGCTGTTGCTGCACATTGGCAGGAGTATCGTGTCATATAGGTCCAGGTTTAACTGTGATAGAATGAATGTGTATGTTGCATTGCTACTACACATATATTGCTGCACATATGTAACCATATAGTTGTGTGTGTGAAGGAATTTCACTTTAATTATATACCTCAGGTTTTATGAGTTTGTACCAGTTGCATCTTCCTCTCCTTCCTTGCAGTGTTCGAATGCTTGCATGAAGACCGATGTCACAGATAATACGTTGGATGTGCCCTGCGAGCACACATGAATGACTTCTCAAGTAGCCCAATTACATCAAGCACTTACGATTGGTTGGTTGATTGGTTGAACTTACCGTGATACATGCCCATGTTGTGACCAAAACCTGTGCGAAAGATGATAATATTGTGTAATGTGCCGGTAAGTACTTAAATGGGCAGTTATTGGTGACGTACACTTCCATTTAGCCAACTTTTCGGACGCAATGTGCATAGGTGGGCTTCATGTGTGTGAGAACCGTTTGATGATGTAGTCCAAATAGCCTCCACCTGTAACCAAGTGTAACGCTACAACATTACCAAGTTGCTATACATTACTTTCATCAGTTTGTACCTTGCTCTTCTGTGCATCACTAAGTTCCCACCACACTCAGGTGCATTAAGGACAGTTCCGCAATAAATGCGCAATAATTTCCACTATTTTACTTTACCATATTCTCTTTTCGCTAAGTAAATACAACTGTATGAGTAGCTTAATACCGTAGAAGAACACTTAGGCTGTAATTTTAAGGTCACAGACACACAGAAAAGCGCAGCTTCTACCTGCACTTCACGAAGGAATCGTATACAGTTTTCAGAAAAAACGGCAAAAGGCGGCTATGTAGATCAGGCTAAGGAGTCCTGATTTTTGCACCTACCAGTATATTACAATGTGTTCTTAATTCTGACCATTCGCTTTCTCTCTACCACTCACCTTCGCTGAGAAATGGCCATTTAGCCACTTACAGGAAGTGTTTTTAAGAGGAATAATCACATCTCTTGGCTGCAAACAGGCTTCTACAGACAATTAACTCCAATGGTCAAAATATCTGAAATAATCTCTCCTGCTGTAAAATGGCCAAATCAGAGGCCTGAAGAGGCTCCTTCATAGCCGCCTTGCAAACATTTCCGGTGCGCCGTTTTGAGTTGCTCTGGTCGGCCATTTGTATGCTAATTACGATCCCACGGCTGTTTCGCATAATACAAATGGCGGCAACTTAGTTTTGATTTGGAAACCGAGAACGAGGGATTTGAATTCCTCGAGGAACTTAACTCGCAAAGTATTTAGCCTTTTTCTCTTCGGGGACTACAAGTAAGAGACAAGTAACAAGCCATGAAGGTAGAAATGATGCAAAGCAAGCATGCTTTAGTCTAAAAACTAATCTTTATGCTCTCTCGGCAGCAAATTGCGTGTCTCTCTCTCTGCAAGTAATCACTCCATAGCACACTTCTCCCAGTTTTCCAGCTAGTCTGCTACATATTCCTCTGTATATGTATATAATGGAATTTACTATAATATACTATACATACAAATTATAACGCATGTATACCGCATAGCCTACATACCAATGTTAATTATCTGTACATATGTAGCTTCCACATCACACAGGCAATCTTGCATGCATTTCTCCTTTAGTTGGTCTTTGGCTCAGCCTTCTGATCAACTGAGCCTCAACTATGGCCTTTGTCGCAGCACTTTGAGCTAAACACAAGAGCACACAAGCAGTGACAGTTATGTATGTACGTACATATGTACATACACATACACATGTACGTACGTATGTACAGTACATTCGTACATGCATGACACAGAAGTACATACCACTTTGAAGGCTTGTTATGTGCATACGTAAGTACATATACATATACGTATGTACAGTACATTCGCACACACACATGACACATAAGTATGCCATAAGAAACTAGAATCTTCCCACAGGCTTTTTGCGCTTGGTATCCACGTATAGCAGAGCAGCAAGCTGTTGGTAACCATGAACGTCCTCCGGATCGGTCACCTTGCACTTGCGGAGAAAGAAAATGTACAGTAGTTACATAGAAGTTTCAATACCAAAATCAATTCACTGAATGGAGTTTGGCAGTACTCTTGCAGTTACATGTTAAAGAGGTGTAGAAGCGAATTAAAATGGCAGAATGCAGAAGGACGTAGGGTGACAAATTGAATGGCGCTCTCCTTGCCAGGTGGAAGACTAAGCCCATCCAGGGACAGTGGGTCAAGCAGTCACGGTCAATCTCAGGCAATTTCCGACGGATGATGCATATAGGGACTCAAGTGGGTCTACATGTGATGTGGTGAAAAACTCAAGGTACTGGGCAGTGAAGGAGTACAAGGAGACGGTGAACAACCTGAGGCGGAGCGGCATGGGCTTTACTTCAAATGACAATCTCAAGCAAGTCTACGTAAGCTCCAGTTGTTCTGCCGAGATGGATGGATGTTGTTGAAGGCCAAGCAGCAAGAATCCTCTAGCACATGTTTAAGTGTGATCGCTAGTGTTTGACTACAGTAGATACGTCGGGAAAGCAATCTTGCAGGCCCGCAGTAGACTTATGCCATAAGTTATGATGAAACAGAAACCAGTGAAACATACCCACTGCTCTGCTTTTCTGTGGAAAGCGTTTAACATGTGCTGCCACTCCGCAGACTGTGCACACACGCACTGCAGATGGGGCATATCTGCTCTGTGGAAAATTACGTGGAAATTCACTGATTACTGTGCTGGCTAACAGTTTTGTGGCAAAAATTCAGTTTCCTGTGACATGTACTGTACTATTTTTAAGGCTTGTTACAGTACCTCCTATAAAAATGGTTACTGAAAATAGATGTATTGCGTACTCATGTAAGGCATTCTATAATTGGTACATGTACGTACAAACGTATGTACGTAATGGGAAGTCAGGCAGTTTTCTGTAGTCCTTTAATGTTAGGAGACATTTCCTTCAATCACTACCAAGCAATCAGACTGATTAGCATGAGTGTCAGTTACATATTAATACTATTCTTACCACTATGTTTCAATATTTCGGTGTTGACTTTGAACAGATACTGACACACTGCTTTGAACACAACACCATGCGAAATTAAACTCAAAATACCAGTTTACTACTCAATAATCGCAAGAATCAAAATGACACACAAGAGATGATGGCACACAGTACATATGTACGTATGTACGGACCATCTGCTGATCATACTAGTATTACTACTGTATTATACTATTGTATGCTATTATTGTACTATACTAGTATTACTACTGTATTGCAACAATATATTATACGTATCTTGAGAGGTGGAACCAAAACAGTCGAGGAGAAACAATTTTCAGCAACAAAATGGTCCCAAGCAGAACTAATTCATTCGCTGTTTTGGTTCCAGAGGGAGTACTTGGGGGGGAGGAATGGTATGACAGCACACCTCATGCAGCGTTCCTCCTCCTCTCAGCTAGGATGGCAACATTGTCATTCCTTGTCACTTTGGCTGCCAAACCAGTTAGCCTAACAAAGAGACAACATGTACATTTACCATATATAGCACTCAACAACTCCCTTCCTCATTTCTCCCATAGCACAAGATGCATACAAGCACACACACATGCACACACGCACACCTTCTCCTCTGAATGACTAGATTCTCCCTAAGTTCTGGCTGAGCATGAGGCAGCACTGCCACTCCAGTGTAACCTCTGTCGTGCAGTTAACTTGAAGCCTTCACTAACTACTTCTGTATTATCGATGCTATCAACAAGCTTGCTGAGCTTTAAAAGTGACTATGTGCATGTGCGTATTTGCTTGTCACATACGTACATACATACATACTGTACATGTGAACTACACATTCCATGCATAAGAATGACATCATTCCTGCTCCACCTACGCACATACATACGTACATAGTTTGCTTTGTAGTGTTTCTGAGTAGGCTGGTTGTCATTTCTGAGCACTTCCTACGTATATGTACGTATGTACGTATATGTACATTTGTATGTAGATATGTATGTAGCATTGTCACGAACACAAGTTTAGCAAGCTCTAAATTTACGTACGTAGCAGATATTAACTTTCATCATTTGAAAGTTTGATTGGTGTGTACATAGTGAGTCAATAAGACCTCTCCAAAGCTACGTAAGGAAATCTCCTATTAGGTACACTGGTCACTGTACACATACTGAGCAGCAGGCCACAACCCAACAGCCACTGGTAACATGCAAAGGGCCATCAATACCCAACACATTACACATACATACATACATACATATACCCACATAATTCAGCTATGAGCCTCTATCGCATCATACACCCACATACATACATACATACATACATATACGCACAAACAAGATGGCTTAAAGGTACATACGTACGTATGTACATTTATATACATATGTATGTATGGCTTACATGTAATTTTTACATATCCTCTAGCATCTCATCTTCTGGTGGCTATGATTCCTTGTTTAATGAGTTCATCCCTGCCCGTCTGAGAGACAACTTGTGGTCAAGGTCTGCAGTAGAGCTCAAGAGAATGAGTAAGATGCAATGGACAAGAATTCTATACATACAATTACATACGTACAATAACCTGTCACCAGTTAGCTATACGTGCTTGTCTTAAACCTTCACGCAGGTTTAGGTTTGCAATGTAGGGAATCCACAGGTAGCATAGTAAGCGGTCAGCACCCAATGATAGTAACGAGGATGGAAAAGCTAATTGATAACCATTAAGAGGTATCATTTTGCAGTTCCACTCATTATACTATTAGGGAAACCATTAATGGTTTACCCTAGCTGAGCCATTAAATTCTCCATTACAAATATATATCATTTCAATTAGTGTACATTGAATGCACACGAGTCATTCATTGGCAGCAAAGATAGCTTACATCTCAGGTATGCGATGGGGTAAACAGCGGTTGGTGTGACGTTTCTGGCAGTTTGGGTTCGAAGCGACGCACGTACTGCGAGGCACGGCAATGTTATGGGATTGCCACACACACACACTGTATTACGCAAGTGCGCAAATGGCCGCCTTCGACGCTTATGCAGCCTATATGACGAAAATCCTTCTAGCCCAAGACTAGCTTCTAGCCTACGATAGATTTATTTGCTGTTCCCTACTTCATGGAGTTATTACCCAGCCTTAAAGGTGTGTCTTATCTTACCTCTTCATACTGTTTGTGGCTGCTAAAATTAGCCTAAATATTTAAAACTTTGCAGGACATGAAAAGTGGTCAGGCCGTTGAAACCTGACCAACCTGACCAGTGGCGACAGCCATTAATAATCATTAATTTTAGTTTGTCTGCTATTTTTGCATTGTGCAACCATGCACTACATCATTAATTATACTTATATATAGCTTATTTTGTAACAAGACACACAGACACACACAGTCACTGTGCATAATAACACTGACATAGAATCATCTCAAAATAATAATGCAATACTTTGTGTATGTGTATGCGCTGAAAATATTGTTGGTTACCGTGCAAATGTGAAGTAAACAAAAGACAAGAAGACACTTTGGTTGGTTAAATGTGTCAAACAATAGCACAATGTATCACCAGAGCATGTTACCATGGCAACAGTTGCAGGAAAATCTGTTGAAGATACATTGTACACCAACTCATACACACACATTCTTGCTTCAGGGCTTGTGGTACCTGAAAGGGTAAATAAGGTCAGGCAGAGAAGGGAGAGGGAGATGTTCCATGTGCTGGTACGTATGTGTCCGAGCACACAGACAGATACGTACAACATGCATGAGGGAGGTGACAAATGCAACACCTAAAAAGCAAGCACGTACAGTACAATACTTAATCACCTTACCTAAACACTTACCTATGTATGCACACACACACATACCCAGGGCCACACAAGTGTCACACTACATACGGATACACTACACATGCACACCACACGCGCATACGTACACACACACCACACACCACACAAGCACAAACGTACACACACACCACACACACCACACACACCACACACACCACACAAGCACAAATGTACACACACACACCGCACACACAACACACACAAGCACAAATGTACACACACGCCACACACACCACACACGTGTGCATACACACACACACACCACACACCTGGTCATGTGTTCACTGTCGGGATGGACGTCCATCTCAAACCTCTTGTAGTCGTTGAGCTCCTTCCTGATGGCTGCCTTGTCCTCTGGCCGGAGCATGGTCCAAGGCTTGGGCGCTCTTCTGTCATATTCCTCTGCATCCACCACCTCAGCATAGTCCGCAAAGGACCTGATGGGAAGAGGGAATTGTCAAAGGATTGGGCATGAAAGAGGAGGCAAAGAGTAAAGCAAACGGAGGAGAGTAGGGAATACAGGACTAGCTGGTCTACCATGTTGAAAGTTTTCGGTTGTGGCTTAGGACGGCACTTTCCATGCAGCATGCTCTTCTACCTTTGTCGTTGTTGGATTAAAATGCGGTGTGAAACAATGCAGACCACTGACTGCTATTTTATTCCGTTCTGTTTCCCATTTTAATTTCGGGCTTTATAAATTGTCCAGATCAACATGCAGCTAAACATACAACAACTCACAGTAGAATCATCCTTTCTCGCAGTTCCTTCACTGTTGGCCGGCGGCTCAGCTATTGGAGTAAGAGCACATGAAGACAAGCACACTTAAGACACACCCTCTCTGGAGCCAGCTGGTGTGCAAACAAACCTTCCTTATGAGAATTCCCTGCTTCTCTTTAAAGTCAGCTCTCCTCATCTCTTCAGACATTGCAGTCTCCCCTGTGACACACAAACACAATACAGATAGCACATACATATGTACGTACATATTATGTACATGTACGTACATACACATCTCTGAATTAGCAATATACGTATGTACCAACGGATGGACCTATACCCTATCTGTAATCAGTCAATACACAAACTACACGTACGTATGCATGTACGTAGGTAAAGGTACGTACGTATGCATGCGCAGTGTTCGCATCTAACCTCTGAGGATGTTGCGGTCTTGCAGTTCTCCTTTAGTTGGTCTTTGGCTCAGCCTTCTGATCAACTGAGCCTCAACTATGGCCTTTGTCGCAGCACTTTGAGCTAAACACAAGAGCACACAAGCAGTGACAGTTATGTATGTACGTACATATGTACATACACATACACATGTACGTACGTATGTACAGTACATTCGTACATGCATGACACAGAAGTACGTACATACCACATTAACCCCTTTCACACGGACAGTGCGAATCTGGATCTAATCCGGATTCCGTTCACACGACCATTTCGCTGTAATAAAAATACGTAGCCCTACGTGTGAACGGTTAATTTCAAGATGGCAATAGCAGAGGCGCAGTGCCAAATATCGCTACTTGCGAGCCTTGCAATGTCGCGTCGACTCTAACAAGGGTGACAGGTGGACAGAGTGTTGTGGACAAAGCACAGAAGCACAACATTTTTGTCAAGCTATCATTCCTGTTGTGTTTGGATCATTGCGTCGGACCAAACTGTCTCATCAGGTCCGACGCCACCATCTTTAATCGGGCTTAACCTGTCCGTGTGAACATAACTAATCTGGATTCGATCTGGATTCGACCCACTTCTAATCCGGATTAATGGTCAGTGTGAAAGGGGTTCTGAAGGCTTGTTACAGTATATCCTATAAAAATGTTCACCGATAGCAGACGTACTGCGTACTTACGTACGTAAGGCATTTTGCAATTGGTACTTGTTCCCGAGCTGTAAAGCGAGGCTTGTAATCGTGTTGCGTTGTCACTTTGCATTTGTATATATACGTATATATATATATATCAGTCCCAGTCAACCTGAGACACCTCGATTGCACAACTGCTTCCAGTCCTTCGCTGGCGCGTAAGACAACTACAAGCTCCACTTCGACGGAATCTGCAGCGAATCTGCGCGCATAAACACTTTAATGCTTTTGGCTGCATTTAAATCTTTGCTAGCATCGTGTAATCCTCAGTTGGTGGCCTACATGGTTCCTGCCAGGCGGCCATTTTGGCTTATATCATTCTACCTGTGTGGCCGGGACCTCTTCCACTGCTCCCTTGGGGGTAGGGGGGGGGCATACAAGTGCACCCCACTGGATTCGCTCTTGGGCAAGTCCAAATAAGAGGGTGTCAATTGAGAAGCAGGCACATGCAATGGTCAAGACAAAGGACCTATATTCAGCCTATTGTCCTACAGGAGGGTGTGTGTACACACCATCCGCTATTATGCGTAAGTCTGTCACCAGCAAGGCTTCTGCATTCTTATGTATGCCCTAGTATTTATAATATGTTTCGATGTTTTGTATTGATTTTGAACAGGTACTGACATATGGTTTGACCAAAACACCATGAAACTCAAATACCACTCAAAAATTGCAAGAATCACAATGAAGAGCAAGAGATGATGGTGCACAGTACATACAAATGTATGCATGCACCAACTGTTGATTTTATAATTCTACTGTATTGCTACAATTTGTTATATGTATTTTGAGACGAGGAACCAAAATAGTTGCAGGCGGGGCAATTTCAGTGACTAAAATGGTTCCAAGGCACACTACGCAAGTCGCTTATTGTTTTGTCTCCAGGGGAGTTACTTGGGGGGGGGAGTATGAGAGCACACCTCATGCAGTAGATCTGAACTCACTCGCAATGGCCTCGTTCCTCCTTCTCTCCGCTAGGATAGCAACACTGTCATTTCTTGCCACTTTGGCTGCTAAACCAGTTAGGCCTGACAAGGAGGAAACATGTACGTTTACAACAGCATTCAACACCCCTCCTCTCTCATGTCTCTCATAGCACCACACACACACACACACACACACACACACACACACACACACACACACACACACGCACGCACACACGCACACACACACACACATGCGCACACACACACACACACACACACACACACACACACACACACACACACACACACACACACACACACATGCACACACACACACATGCACACACACACACACACCTGCACAGTCTGGATCGTAGTCCTCCTCTTCACTGGACTCATCGTCATCAGGGGAGAACACGTAATACCCAGGGTGGGTCTGGGGAGTGCGCTCAGTAGGGTGAACAGGCTCAGTTTTGGTCTCTTTGGGAGGGCTACAGGAAGGCGGGTAGAAAGTGGTGAGGAGGAGGTACATGTCAAGCAACGAAGTGCAAGAAAGTGAGAAAGAATAGCAAATTTGGGGTATGAGTGAGAAGAATTTAATGATGAATGAGATGTGTTACGCACCTCCTCCTTCGAATGACTAGATTCTCCCTAAGTTCTGGCTGGGCATGAGGCAGCACTGTCACTCCAGTGTAACCTCTGTCGTACTGAGAACCACTTGCACAAGAGCTGGGCTGGAGAGAGGCGTTATACATTGGTGCTAAGAGGCCTGGGGATGGCTCCTTGACAGGGGGAGGGGCCGTTGTGGACTGAGGGGGTGGGGTTGGGGTCTTCTGCTTATCTGGAGGTGGACCGCCATTTACAATAACAACATCGGGAAGATTAGAGTTACGAGGGGAGACACTGCTTTCATGAGAGCTAGGGGAAGTCCCCTTGACTTGGCCATTGACGTAACGCGCTGTGGCATGGCTACCAAGTGTCACTGCTCGTGGCAGTGGGTCTGTCATCGGTGTACCATGTGTCTCCACCTGCGTGGTGGTCCTGGGAGGGGAGAGCCGCGTTCCACGGCCATTGCTAGGCAACGTTATGATTCCACGAGCACCAGGAGAGGTTTCTTTGGGGCTGTGCAGTCCACCTGCACCGTTCACAGCAGTCTGCTGACCTCCCTCGTCTACGTAGTAGAAAGAGAGAGTACAGGAAACGGCACATGTACGTACGTACATACATTCGTACTTACCTACTACGGGTATGTTGTCTGTACTTACATACATACGTACGTACGTATGGGTATGTTGCACCAATGTACATACAAGTACGTATGTATGTAACTAAAGGACATCTACTAGTCCATACAGGTAGGTATGTACGTACGTACACTGTAAGTACGTATACAGAGCAATAGGTACCAATCTAACAGCCACTGGTGACATGCAGAAAGGCAATCCTAACCCAATACATTACACATACATAGATACCTTATGTACAGTATGTATGTATGTACATATACGTACATACATACGTACGTATGGCTTACATGTATTTACATATCCTTTAGTGTCTCACCTTCTGGTGGCTTGATGATTCCTTGTTTGATGAGTTCATCCCTGTCCCGTCTGAGAGACAACCTGCGGTCAAGGTCTGCAGTAGAGCACAAGAGAATGAGTAAGGTGCAATGGACAAGAGTTCCATGCATACGTACAATTACACACAAGTCATGGACGAGTCACAAGTGATTTCGTACAACATTTACGTATAGGTTTACAAGGTAGGGAGTCTATGGGTGGTAGTGTGGTAAGTGGACAGTGTCCAATGATGGTAACGAGGATGGAAAAGCTAATTGTTAACCATTAAGAGGTATCATTTTGCAGTTCCACTCAAAGGTTAATCATTAGGGAAACCATTAACAGTTCACTCTAAACCACTAATGTCTCTATTACAAAGATATATCATTTCAACTAGTGTACCTACGTACAATGATTGTACAACGTCGTCTATTGGCAGGAAAGACAGCTTGCACCTCTTGGCAGACTGTAGATTGAACAGTATAACTGCACAAGAAGGGTGTCCTATAGTTAAATAACACGAACGACCACACAGCAGCAGGCCATCCATGGCCTTCGGCACAATCAGGTTAGATAAAAATGTATCATAGCAGAGGATGTACGTACCCAAACATTACGTACGACAGTTATTGAATTCGATATCAGTTGGATACAATTTAGCACTCACAGAGCAATTAAGGTGATAAATAGTATCCCATCCTCTATGTTAGCTTCGTACGTATGTACGTATGTATGTACCCCTGTACTACGTACTTTAATCAATACCCCATACACACACTTGTGAACATGGTCCCACGATTATTAGGAGCAATCTACTGTCTATGCACCACATCATTCCTAACTGTGTCCCAATCAGTTCTTCTAATCACCTGAAATCTCACATGGTATGAATGTGACTGTCTGAGCTACACACAAAGGACAGTTGAGTACTGCATGCATGGTCTAAGCTCAAATCAGCACATCTACATACAACCCCACAGTCTCTGTGCCTTCATGTGTGTATGCATGTGTGCACTTTACACGTACACAACCCAATCCCAATCACTCCACCGTTGCTAGGTTCATACACCAGAGTGAAGTCAATGGAGTGATGAACCTACAACAGAGACAATTCACTTGACACCCTAGCCTCAGATTACAATCTCATTCAGTGCCTAAAGCCTTACATTAATCCAGCAAACTCTGACTCCCATGCAGTGGCCACCACAGAAATGCCATATTTCTATTCTCCATTCAATGCAGTCCCTTCTTGTGGTGTGACCCATTCAAGCTCAAGGACAACAAGTACGTACTCTCGAGTCACAGCTGCTGTTGCATTTTAGGCATTCACTGCACTTGACAGGTTAGCACGTACATACGTATGAGTAGGTTGGATTCACTCTCCTAATGCATGTATGTCCTTGTGTGTGTGTGTGTGTGTGTGTGTGTGTGTGTGTGTGTGTGTGTGTGTGTGTGTGTGTGTGTGTGTCTGTGTGTGTGTCTGTGTGTGTGTGTCTGTGTGTCTACGTACATATGTACGTATGTGTCTATATATAAACTAGACATACGTATGTATGTATACTAAGCTGGCATTTCAAATGAAGCAGGGGCTTGTAACGACTTGAAATGGGCTGAAAACAACCTTGCATGTTCACTTCCTACCACAACACACACACAAACACGTACGTATTTATGTACATGTATGTACATATGACCACACCTGAATGTGAAAGTTGTGCATACACAAGGGAGGCGGAGCATGGCACTAGACACAGTGAGAATGCAACAGAGCGCACGGTCCAGTGATGTAACACGGCACTCATGGGAAAAGCAAGTCGAGCATGGAGATATTTGAGGCGCCCACAACACCAGCCACCAACCCTATGCACGCACATTATACGTATGTAGGAGTGACTGTAGCTTCTCAATGACCAAAGGAGGACACCCTTAGAGAGACCTGACATGAGCCAAGTGCCTGGAATACCATGAGAGCATGCCTCAAAGTGTGACCTAAAGTGTGAACATGCATGAAATGTGGGACGTGAGATAGGAAGGACTGAGTCATGAAAGCAGCTGATTGGAGGATGCATGCAATGCCTCACAACTCATGTACATGCATACCTACAGACACACACACACACATACGTACATGTATGTACCTACGTACGTACATACGTACTCACTAACAGACAGCATATGCACTCCGAGCAATCCTACTAGTGCACACTGCTGTGTAGTCTGCATCTACCCCATACCACTTTAGTAGCAGCAGCAGCCGCACACTACACAGCAGGTAACAGTGGTAGAAAGGTGCTGAATTGGCAAAAGTCCAGGCACCATTAACTACACACTAAACAGCGCTACCGCTACGTATGTCATGCCATTGAATAAAGCAGTGAGTGAGTACGTAGGGGTCTAGGCACATGTACGTACGTACGTACGTGTGGTCACAAGTATAGGTACATAAGTACAAAATACATACGTACACACTTTGTAGGAGTGCGACAAAGTGGACAACAACATTGAAAATGAGGCAGATGAGGAGGGAGACAGGGAGGAAGAGCATCGTGGACCCTTCCCTTCATCCACCCGTGCTTCCTTTTCCTTCCCACTGGGATTCATGGAATCCCATGGTCCACATGGTCAAACCACAAACCAGTGATCACACTCTCTGTTTGCAGCTTATACAGCTGTGTTATGATAGCAACAAGAATCTCTCCTGTTACCGGTACTCCCATCCAATCAGGATACACCAAATCATGTACAGAGTTAAACAAACAACACATAACTTCAAGTGGCCCACACACGCTGATGTAAGTGAAGTGATTGGATCAAAACTGAACGTTTCAATGGAAGGCAGTGGACCATGAATCACACACTTAGCCAGAAATCCCCCTTGACGCAACACACAGCTCTGTTTCCTTATGTACGTACAGGAACGGTCGAATGGTCTGCATGTGTACGTTAGTGTGTGGTTGTCCACATGTACTTAGCATACAGATAGACCCACCTACAAGGTGACATTGGATCAAAGGGATGCCTCTCCAGTGAAGCAATGTCTATAGTCCCAGACACACAAGCATGTACGTACGTACATACGTACAATCATACAGTATGCACTCTACCTCCGAGATTACACCTCACTTCCGAAGTTGGAGACGTCAAAGAGGTGCCTAGATCAGAATGGTTCCACTGCAGTGCTGACAAGCGAGGTGCTAGTCACGTACAGCTAAGTAAATCGTACTAGTACTTACACATGATGTACGTACATATCACAACCGTTAAGTGCATAATCATACACTGCCCACACACTTTCAGTGTCAGTGGGACCTGCTACACAAACAGAACATGCACACTATACAAATAGAATACACGATCTTCAACAAACATCTCAAAAGACTAACTTCTTCATCCAGATACGTACATACATACGCAGATACATACATAATAATATAGGCACATTCCCTCACCCTCATTATGCGGACCTCTACACAGAGCAGACTAAAATACACTGTATCTGCACCGCCTGCTGGCCCTACCTGTACGCAATACGTGCGTCCTAAGGCACTTGGTGTGAGACTAGTGGCTTGCAATTGAATGTGAAACCCAATGGATTTATGCACCCAATGAATACAAAACTAGATTATAAGGTAACTATTGGCATACACACCTAGTTACAGAAATGCAATTGATCAAGCACAGCCTTGGAGTTGATTGAATTCAAACTCATGGCCTTTCCAAATACGTATGAAGTCGATAACGGTAAGATGCACATCTATCATCAGTTAACAGTGAGATCTACATATCTACGTATGTATGTATGTGTGTGCGGTAAATGTTCATAATGGGCACACATGTATGTACGCATACCTTAATACTACCAAATTTTAATCCTACTGAACTTGACACCAGACCTTGTCCTATAGTGTAAACACTACAAGGTGAGCCAACTCTATCACTCGACACCACTACACACAGTAATACCATATTCAATGGATCAATAGGATATCGTCGAAAGAGGGGTGGGAGGCAGTGCAATGTAGCAACCACAAAGAGTAAGACTACCTACCCACTGAGGGGAAGTGCACACCAGTGCGGTCAGAGCGACAGGGTAACCATGGACTAGTGTCAATTGAGACACTACTGCACTGCACACACACACACACACACACACACACACACACACACACACACACACACACACACACACACACACACACACACACACACACACACACACAAGCACACACACACACACACACACACACACACACACACACACACACACACACACACGCACACAAGACTTGCTCTTTCAACATTCCAAACACACATTCCATGTGGGCAGTGCATCCAGCGCATGTCCTTTTACAACTGAGGAAGTTCATTTCAGGCAAGTGGTGATTCCACGTTTACATACTTACGTAGGCACGTAAGGTAAGGTACATAGCTACATGTGATGTACATGTACATACGTACGTACGTACAACAAGCAGACATACACACACTAATGTGGCTATTTGCAGTTTGACACAACAACGGCACACTCTCCCATGAACCTCCAGTAGAGTACGTAAGTACTACACATGTAGATACAGTATACATACATACCTACGTATGTACATAAGTGTGGCTGGATATGCATAAAACAGCAACATTTTGTATGAGATAACATACATGTACATACGTATGCATGTATGTACATGTATGCTCCCAGAACAAATGGCTACAAACTGCTGAATAGGCACTTACCATACACATTCATACATATACGTATATGGGTATGACTTCATTTGGGGGAAGACAAAGGACCATGCACCAATTACCTCATTGTAAGCCTTGTGCTAACGAGAGAGAGAGAGAGAGAGGGCCCAGTTGCACACCACACCAATTCATTCATTACACCATTGAGACAATAGCACGCATTTGTCTTCATTCTTGCTGACTACAGGCACTCCATAGTTGTCATTTCATTGGATGACTTCAACTGTGGACCACTCTAAGAAGCTGCCTTCAGTTCTGAAATGAACTGCACTAGGAGAGCACCCAAGGAGTCGCCTTGGACACCCAGTAACAACATCCTGTTGCTATAAATAGTACAGTCTCACTCTAAGTTTACACAATTAACAGCATGCCTGAAATATGTAAAATGTCTCCTACCCCATATATAATGGAGAACATAAAAGTGTCACTGCTCATACAGTCAATCCTGAAGCCCACACAAATCTATTGAGTGTCATAGTGGGGTATGGCAGCCTCAGAAATGTGACCCATGACCTCAACCAAAGGCACACTTCCATGGCAACTGGTCATGTCTTCCCTTTCCACACACACACCCAAACCCAAAGACACAGACCACAAATCCCAGAAAGGCAGAGTGTTGCTGTAAAGAGCCACACTTGAGAATCACCACCACCCACATCTGACACACAGTGTCAACACAGCCTCAACATTGTGTGCACATTCATACAAATGCAGGTGCAAGTGTTAGTGTGTGTGTATCTGTTGGCAATGTTTGTGCACAAGACCAGTGTGAATGCACACAATTGAAACAGTTGGCTGCCCAACAATGTACACAAGTACCTATTGGCATCCTGCAGCTTGTGTTGACTCTATTTCTCTATCACACACACACACACACACACACACACACACACACACACACACACACACACACACACACACACACACACACACACACACACACACACACACACACACACACACACACACACACACACACACACACACACACACACACACACACACACACACACACACACACACACACATACACACCAAACAAGCATCACTACAGATCATGCACACAAGAGTCAAAGCAGCCACTTGGAAGGGCATTTGAGGCATGCCACGTATTCACCGGCAAAAGCCTAGGACACAGCACGAGTCACAGCCATACATGGCAGAAGACAAGCACTACCAGGAGATGAGGTGAAATTCCCATCATTCATCACATCTATATCTCTGACTATCGTTCCCTATGTACAGCTCTCCCCAGCCTACTCTACCTACAATGTGATCTAGCATGCTGCACCAGTGGTCCGCCCTTCCAGTCACACCACACACACACACACACACACACACACACACACACACACACACACACACACACACACACACACACACACACACACACACACACACCACACACACGCACACTTCTTTACGCCTTGTCCTTGTGCACGCTGGGCACAACTGAGATGCCTACAGTCTACAGGAGGTCCTATCTTAAAGGACAAAGGACATTCAAACTGACTGTCTTGTGCATCTGTCAGCACATTCGTGACCACGTATAGGCACCTCATTGCTGTTCAAAGGCAACTTGAGCATGGTAAACAGAAGTAAGACAAAACTCTTAACGCCTGTCACACACAAACACAGACACTTGCAAAGAATCTTGTGGGTACTTGGTTAGTTCAAGGGTGACTCTGGAAATAACTGGACTACAAGCCCCCTAGTGGGTTAATGATTGCTAAGCTGCGACTTGCCAGAGGTTAAGTGTGCAATGTACGTATGTACGCTCGTTCGTACACGTGTAGCTAGGAGAGACGCACAGGCTTGGGACAATGTCCCATTTTCAGCTTCATACATCAATTAACCGTGCTTACAACTGTCATACATGACATATGTACGCATACGGTTTGTTAGCAAGAATATATGAAGAATGACATGTATGTACGTACGTATACAGGCGAGGTAAAAATGCATGAAAATGGCAGTTGCCATTTTCTGCATACTTCATCATGGTATCAAAGGCAGGAACATCAGCAATGAGTCCCTTTCGGGGCAGTAGCACCACACAGTGATGGGACACACATACGAAAATGCACATAAACAATATGCCCTCCCCACTTTCTGAGCACACAGAGGTGAAGAATGGCCATTAGGTGATGAAAACACAGTAGCCACAATGGCGGCTACACAGGACACACCAACTAGAACGAGGGCAGTCCACTGAACCATTACGACACTGTTTCTCTGCTTGATCAAGAACTTGTCGCAGAAACAGCTCACCCATTGTCCTTTTTTGATCCACGTACGTATGTACACACCATAGGTGTGTACATACGCTCAACAACAACTAAAGTATTTTCAGCACTTATAATTGCCTACCACATCAGATTACATAAGGGATGGTGATCACCATGGGGAGGCACCACAGCTGCACAAACACACACACACCCATGAACCCATGCACAATAGCAAACACACCATTCATAGTATACACTTCATCCCACACACACGTCGCATGTACGTACGTACGTATGCATGCATGTACTGACTACAGCCCATAATGGGCACATACGAGAAGCTACATAAGATACACAGTTCTCTGGAACCAGCTTGAAGGTGGATGAGAATCTTGCCAAGCTGAGGAGCTATTCGCTGTGCCAGTACTCCACGAGTGCTAAACAGCGTGCGTTGCTAAGTACGTACTCCTACAAACACCAAACACACACCACGGGCGAGTTCCCCCTCCGTAGGAATACAGCAAAGGAAGCGATAAGGAGGCAGAGAGAGAGAGAGATGCCCCAAACGAGCAACAGCTCCAAAAATTAGCGCTAACATTCTTATACGCACTTGACGGCTCTCGCCTTAAAGACGTTGAAAAGTGCCGTGTCCTTGGCATCTCTTTCGCTGAAAGTAAACAAACTAACGGAAGTCCACAAGGCGAAAGACCGCGAACTCTGTGCTTAATTCTAACGACAGCGCTCCTCACCATACTTAAACGAGCAGTACTCGTACGTGTGAATGTGTGTGCGCAACTTGAAACTCACTGACTGCCGTTTCTTCGAGTTTCTTACTGCGATGCTTTCGCCGCCAAGTCCAGGGGCGGATCAGTCTCAGAAAGAATCGACTGACGCCTGTCCTCTTCGATGCAGCATGGTAGTCGTCTCTGACGTGCGTCCCACCGCCAGGGGTCGGGGTGGATATGATGTTGGACTCGCTCGCCGATCGCTGGCGAAGACCAGTAAACTCTTCGCTCGACTGACTTTCGGCCATCCCAGACGGCATGAAGGAGAAAGTTCGAGGAGGTAAAATATACGACAACGACTGAAGAATAACTACAAAAGTACAGAATGATCCGAATAGTATAGCTGGTCCCGTCTACAAAACTGAGATCACACCGCCTAGGAACTGTCCATTTTGAAGTGCTCACGTGAATAGTGTAAAATGACATCAGATGACGTAATAATAGTCGCATGACTTGCACGCAATGTGTTGTCTTCATCTGACAGCACTGAGCGAGAGTGATCTACAGTTGAATGACTCACAGCTAATCATGTGTGCCACAATGCAGTATTATTTCTGTTGTATCTGTTATCCCCACCTCGGCCTAGTGCTAAGATGCACCATCATGAACTAGCACTCAGTGGAACATTGAATTATAGTTAATGTAACATATGAACCAGCCATTCTATTGCGAACAAATTAATGTATAGCTAGACGCCCTGTAAGGTGTACACGTATAGCTAGCTGTTACCATGCATTTAAGTTAGTTTATATCATATTTTTTAACTTTCCGCTACATGCATAGTAGCTATCTGATCATGGTAGCTAATTGTTTAGTGTGAGCTATAGAATTATAAAAATTATAATCTTTGGACTAGGGGAAGAATCTTTAAGCGTTAGCCACGTGGCACAGGTTCTTTGGTTTGACAACAACACATTTCGCTCCTATTATAGGGTCTTGTTCAGTTGGTACAAACTGATCATACCAGATGACTGTCAAAGCAGAATAAATAGTGGGAGGAGTGCACATATGACATGACATTATGGAATTATATTGAAAAATGATTGACAATTACTTTATAATTCATACTAATGAATTGAAATTCAACATAGGCCCTTTGTTGGTTCTTGGGCGTAAGACATGTGGTAGATATAGCTTCCATTAAAACGCATAAAAACTCAAAGAGGCCTTCTTCAGCTGCAAATGGGGTACAAAACAGATCAGATCTGTTTTGTACACCTTGAATTAGCATAACATTTTGCCAATTAAAGCCATATACCACGTGTCTTATGCTCAAGAACCAACAAAGGCCTATAAATAGATGTGGTGATAAATTTGCACTCATAGAAATGTGAACTTCAACATGTCTTGCAGTCACTCGTAGGGACATCATTACATGTCACAGTTTGTGCTGCCCAGCGTGGGTTCAAGTCCAGGCCAGGCTCAGTGTTCAATGTGTTGCCAGAACTTCTGATGTACAGTGCTTCTTTGACCCTCGTTCTGTACAAGTATAGCTCTTTCCTGCTCAATTACTGATGTTGGGGCCCACTGGATGCTGTGGCCTGTGTTCCACACGTGCACATATGAAGGAATGGTATCATTGGTGCAAGCTTTCCTTGTACCACTGTGTTGTTTCCTGCAATGCAGGCCTTCTACTCAGCCTCCATGTCTTTCTGATGTAAACCGAGCCACACACACAAGGGACCTGGTATGCAGCAGTTCCCTTCTTTTCTTCAGGAGCTGTTGGGGTTTTGATGTGGGACATGAGGACATTCTCAGGGGTGTGGAGGACTTGAACATAGTCTTGATGTTGAGTGGGCAGCAGACAAGACAGATTTTCTCACTAAGCCATTTGATGTATAGATGGTATATAGCAGCAACATCCTCGTTCATTATTCTCCTGCGTACTGGTGGAACTGCTGTGTCCTCCAGAACCCTGGGTATATATCCATTGGCTTGCAATTAATTAAATATTGTAACAGACTGGATATCGCTAGGCGTGGAGAGGCCATCTATGAGCAAACAGAGGGCATGGCAATGGCCAACTCACCTCTCCGACCAGTGGTGCAGGACTCTTCATGGAGCCTTTGAGCAGACAGCACTATATATATATAATTATAATATGTATAACAGCAGACAAACAACCAAAGCTTATACTCTGCTGTACGCGAATGACACCCTAGCTTTTCATTTGTCTAGCTGTAATTATTATCGTAACATGCTTTTTCATTAATTAATTTGGAAAGCTATGCATGACTGTATGTCAGCATTTCAATTAACAATCAATATCTTTTTTGCTCACAAAGTTTCTATGTTTATATAACATAATATACAGTTCGATTTCAGCCTTCTTGCCAATCATTATAATTTTACGATATATAAATTATACATTATATATAATTAATATCCTTTTGATCATTTCTCTTTAACCCACTAACTAATTAAGCCGGACAAAGGCTTGCATGCTCGAAGTATCCCATAGAGCTCGGCGCTTAGCAGTTCAACAACCTGCCCTTTGGGTGCTACTTGCTGACTGCCCGCTCTGAAGGCTTCACCCCGAACATTATGTCGGCGATCACCATAGCCCTCAACCGCTCGACCACAATGACAATGCAGGAATCTTAGCAGTATTCCATGTGAGCTATATTATTATGTGTGTGCTCTGGAACAAATCAAGGTTTGGCCCGAGCACTCTGCATACGTACATAGGGTCATATGAACACTATGCACTCATATGACTAATCTCTGTAAACAGTTACAGAAAACGTCAGAAATGTAAATGCAATATAGAGTCTATGTGGATGATTCAGCTTCAAGTGTCTATACTTCATGGAATTGAATGCGCACTGGCTCGTGTGGCTTCAACACTGTCACACCTTTCATCCTCAAATCCGTTTGATCTGTCCTCAGGTCAAAGTTGCGAGCTATCTATAAAACAAACAAGGAAACAAAATTGTGAAATTTCAACAAATACATCACAACACAAACACAACACAAACGTACAAATATACACATGCATAATTCATATAGAAACATGGCATGCGTATGTACATAATTTGCACACATTCATACACAGAAACAAATGCATATACACAGAAAACACACCACACACCAGACACGCATGCAGGCACACACTCGTACAGACCAACATACATGCGATTATCAATGTACACCATTACATACAGCAAAGATGTGGGCAACACACCTGGATTAAAAGCAGAACTAGTTCAAGCTCTGCCAATCTCCTTCCTGCAGCCAAAGTGAACAATCACACACAAGGTACGATAGCAATGCCAAGATGTATGAAGAGGTTGACATTCGATGAACAGTAGCACCAAATCAGTATCAGCAATTTACTTAATTACTTAACCAATATCCAAACTACACACGTACACTGTACCCACAGCTGCACACCACAAGTGCCTCACCGTAGCACGCTCTTGGACCAAACCCAAAGGGAAGATGCGCAAAGGCCTTCTCCTTTCTACCCTCCTTCGTCCAACGGTCAGGGTTGAAGAAGAGTGGGTCTTCATATATTAGTGGATCACGGGACATGGAGTAAATGTCTGACATCATCCAAGTCTACACATAGAAATGATGTGCATGAGCCAGGGGATGTACCAGATAGGCAGCCTAGTGGGCAATACTGTATTCACTATATACAGCTTGCAATACTTTCATTAGCATTGACCGTGCTATATGGACGACATGGGAAAGACAAAGCACATGCTAGTTCTAAGGCTAGGACACAGCGTAGTCTCAAAATTTTGTGATCAACTAACTGCATCACTTTACCATGCACATCTTGCATATATCCGTATGAATGACATAAAATTATATTATACGTAAGCGAGATACATCTAATAAGTGAAATAGGGCACGCGGAACATAATTATACCATATTGCTTGTATGACTTTTTCATCACAACTGCTGAGATTAGTACTAGTACTATAATTATATAAATATACACAACTCACGCCTTTAGGAATCTTATATCCATCTAGGATAATTGGAGAGTCCAGTGCTCTGACAATACCAACCTGAATAGGGTGGAGCCTGCATCAATGAGTGATGTAAGAATAATGCACATACATGCACACAAGCACACCTTAATGCACACACACACTTGCATTCACACACATGCACACACACTTGCATTCACACACATGCACACAAGCACACCTTAATGCACTCACACTTGCATTCACACATATGCACACAACACACCTTAATGTTTCGGTGATGATGTTCTTTGCATAGTGCAGTTCCTGTAGTTGTTTCCCAGTGGGCACGGCAGAGGATCCCAAAACTGACAGGACCTCTTCCCTCAGCCTCTGCTGCACTCCAGGGTTGCGGGCCAACTCATGGAGCATCCATGTGGCTGTTACTGAGGTCTTTGGGGAGGAGCATGAGAGGATGGAAGGGGAAGAGGCAGGTGCAGAAAAGGATAGAATGAGGGTGATGAGTGGGGGGGAGGAAGGGATGGAGCCAAAAAGGATCTAGTGACAACAAACACTGTTCGTACTTACTGTTTCAATACCAGCAGAAAGAAAGTCCCGCATCAAAGAAAAGATTTCCTCTCTACTGATCGTGTCATCCAAAAGCCACTGGTCGAGGAAAGCAATGGCTTCAAATTCCTCATTGCTCTCAATCTTTTGCTTTAGCTCTGTCATCCTCTCTTCAGCAAGTTGGCTAGCAATGGCCTCTAAACTACGCACTGCATTCTCAAACCTAACACTTGTTGGAGTGGGAAAGAACTTGTACCATGGCATGTGGCTCATCATTGATAAAAATCCCTCAGCAAAATTGATTCCAGCTGACTGGAACTCCTTCATCCTCAGGGAAGGGGCGGTAAACAAGTTGAGGCGTCTTCCCAAAATGAATACACCAATTTCTACGCAAGTTGAATATTAAAAAGTGCACTACGGGGAAATGTGCCATACAGTATGATGAATATTTGATAGTCTGATTTGAATTAATTTCTATAAAGGTTGTACTGTATCTAATAAAAATTATTTAAAATCTATGAGACATTTCTATTATAACCTTTCAAAATTAAATTTTAGTCGCTCACGTCTTGCAAAAAATTCAAAACGTTATCTGCCGTCGTCATTTTTCAATAGGCACAAACATAATAGCCACCACTAATTTTCCTTTATAGTCACACTATCGTTCGTTAATCACGCTGGAGATGGCGGTGGCTGCTCGTAGTCAGAAATCTCATTGGAAAACAGCATCTCCTCGTGCAAATTTATTGTTAGGATTGATTAATGTTACTTGGCTCTTGCCAAGTTCTATTATGCTCTGGCAATTGCCAAAATTAGAGGGATTACCTGTTTTTTTTATAGTTCGGAAAAATCAAAGTGTTTGAAGGCAGAATCTGATTAAATTGTTAAAAAGATTCTTACATTTTTCATAATAATTATGCATACGTATATATATGTATATATTTTTGAAGGCAATGTGCCTCAAATGCACCTGTGCAAGAGTTATATATATATACATGCATTTACAAGACCAGAATGTCTCTCAGAGGATGACTGCAAACCCTGCCGTCAATTGTCCAGGGTTACGTGTGTGTATATAATCTGGAGTGAGCTTGTAACAGTTGCTGCAGAACATCACAGCTTAGAGGGAAAAGGCAACAGGAAAATATCAGCCACGACCATGCTCAAACCATAGACCTATATGCTCAAATATACACGCAGTTTCAACCACACAAGCCATCGATCATGGTCATGATCCTTTGTCTCCCATCGGGGTTTGTTACTTCATGTACAGACTATGACTGGCAGATATGAGCAAATGAAGATAAAGAATCTTGACAGAAATTGATAGCTCATAAACTGTAAATTCACCCAAAAGCATTGGTCCCTAGCTAGAGCTTGGCCGCTGCTCGTTTTTCGCCTGTCGCCTAATCCTAGGCCTTCTGAAATGCAAGGTCCTGCAGCAACTGTTACATAGATATAGTATGCATTCAGCAAGAATGTTAAATTTATTCTAGTTGAGCTGGAAGGCAGATATCATGTGCTATGCAATGTGCAACAACCACCTCCATTAGTCAAACCCACATGCACCACTATATAGACATCATGCAAAGGAGCTATCACCTTCAAAGCTCCAGTTCATAAGAAGTGCAAGGATATCATTTACTGTGTTGTCCAGTCCTCGGTTGTCCCTGATGTAGTCCATTGCATCCCCTGACACATCATAAATTTGAGGAGTGAATTCCAGGATCTTCCGAGGCACAATCTGCTTGTTTGCCTTGCTGCGGAGGCTACGCCACTCATCCCAGTTACTGCAGTAAGTGAAAGAGTAATGTGCCTCATTTCTGCTGCCTATCACAACAATGGTAAAAGTTGAGGAGACACTGGAACATAGACTATACAAAGATTAAGGATACCCTGTGTGCCTAAGCGTGTGTGTAAATATGTGTGTGTGTGTGTACGTATGTGTGTGCGTATGTGTGTGTGTATGCGCGCGCGCGTGTGTGTGTGTGCGCACATGTGTGTGTGTGTGTGTGTACGTGTGTGCGTATGTGTATGTGTATGTGTGTGTATGCGTGTGTGTGCGTGTGTGTGTGCGTGTGTGTGTGTGTGCGTATGTGTGTGTGTATGCGTGTGTATGTGTGTGCGTGTGTGCATGCATGTGTGCGTGTGCGTGTGTGTGTGTGTGTCTGTGTGTGTGTGTACGTGTGTGCGTGTGCGTGTGCGTGCGTGCGTGTATGCAGGTGCAACCAAGTACTCACGCGATCGCTATTCCCCTGACAAACCCCCTTTCAATCATAAATTCCACGAGTTGCTCAGACCCCGGACGACAGGGAACTGCTCCTTCGCCCTTGAACATAACACTGACATGCTTCGGAGTGCTGCTTGCAATGAAATGGCGACCAAGGAAGGGAATGGGGAGACGGTAGAGCTTTCCGTCAGATGATAAACTGGCCTGTAACGCTTGCTCATGATTGTCATCCCCTTAGGCACGAACCACCGCCATAGTATGCTCCACGTGTTGCCTAGCGTAGGAAGGTCTTCAACTGATTTCAAGGGAACGCCGTCCGTGCCATGTTTTCTGTCCTCTGCGACGGAAGATGACCACTGTCGTCCGAAAGAGGCACCCCAAAACTTCCTGACGGCAGTTGGTAGTGCGCTGCGGTGCGAACTCGCTGCAAGTGGCCGTGGACGACCCAGTTGCCTTACCACGCAACGACTAAGAGACATGTCTGGCCACGATGATGATAGGTTATGTCCCAAGTCAGATTGTTGCAGCTTGGGTCTTAGGTCAAGATCAAAGGCAGCCTGTGCGTTAGTTTTGGATAACGCACAGTTGCCTTATTTGGAAGCGTATCACGCATTGTTTGTTTTATAACGCACTGCTTCAAACAGGGCTCTTATTTATGTGTCCAATCATTCTCCAGTCTAATACAACATTTATTCTAACACTCCAAGAAAACATCTTGGACGTTCATCATCACCTTGTGGACTTCTCATGAATGTCTGACAGTAGACAATAATAGTGTCTGTTGCAAAAATGTATCCCATAGTGTAGCACATGACAGTGCATGCTCATGAACTATTAATAGCAATGAATACAGTTAAGTAATTAATGTACAACGGGATTTCCAAAGAGCCCTGCAAGAAATATACACTAACCACTCATATTAGTAATCTGCATAAACAGTAGCAGAAAATGTCAGTACTGTATGCACAATATAGAGTCTATGTGGATGATTCAGCTGTAAGTGTCTATACTTCATTGAATTGAATGCGCACTGGCTCGTGTGGCTTCAACACTGTCACACCTTTCATCCTCAAATCTGTCTGATCTGTCCTCAGGTCAAAGTTGCGAGCTACCTATAAAACAGGAGTATTAAACAAGGAAACAAAACTTTGAGAAATTTCATCAAAACTTAATACATTACAAAAACACAAATTCAACACAAAGACACACAATACAAACATAGACATGCATACACAAACACATGGTGTGCACATTTGTCACTTGCACACAATTTTTCATACAAAGACGTATACACACAGAAAGTACACAACACACACCATACATACACTCATGCAGACACACACTCGCAACAGTCATACACACCTATAACAATGCACACCATTACATACATACATACAATTTAGCGATAGACATGGGCACACACACCTGAACTAAAAACAGAACTAGTTCAAGCTCTGCCAATCTCCTTCCTGCAGCCAACGTGAACAGAAGCACTGCCTCACACACAAGTACACAAGCAATGCAAGATGTATGAAGAGTTTGACATTTGATGAACAATAGCACCAAATCAGTATCGGCCATCGGCAATTTACTTAACCAATATCCAAAATTACACACATACACTGTACCCACAGCTGCACACCACATGTGCCTCACCGTAGCACGCTCTTGGACCAAACCCAAAGGGAAGGTGCGCAAAGGCCTTCTCCTTCCTACCCTCCCTCGTCCAACGGTCAGGGTTGAAGAGAAGTGGGTCCTCATATATCAGCGGATCACGGGACATGGAGTAACTGTCTGAAACCATCCAAGTCTAGACAAATAGGAAGGAGATAGGCAGAAGGAAGATCACAAGTATGTATTAGTATGTAAGAGTGTCATCAAATATGTATGTAACAAACGTGTGCATCACAGCTGCTGAGTATACGCATATACCTTGCATACGTATGTATGGCTTAAAATGGGTGTACGCATATGTATACGTATGTACACAAAGCTACAATAATATGTATACACTTTACAAAACGCCCAGTAACTTACAATGTATACTTTTGCTAGCACATTGTACAATACTATATACCGTATGTACATTTAACATACAACTTACTCCTTTGGGAATCTTGTATCCATCCAGTACAATAGGAGAGTCTAATGCTCTAATATTACCACCAACCACAGGATGAAGTCTGCAAAGTAACGACCAAACAGTAGCTTAGCATATAAACACATGCACCCAAACCAGTACACACACACACACACACATTCAAACACGCACACACACAAACACATACATACACGTGCACACACATCACACGTACATAAGCAAGACGTGGCCAATGTGATCAGAACCAAAGAAGATACGTACGTACTATTAACACGAACGCAAAGCTCTAACTTTCGGCTGCAATCGTCCGTTTTTAAGTTTGCAAACCAAAGCATCTCTGTTGAGCAAGATCTCCATGTTTCTAACTTAATAGCACAAATCCGTGCCATGCCAGAAAGCAGCCAAATCAGGATCTGTGAGCGTAGATTCATGGATGTACAAGCATGCAATCAAACTTCTCCACGTGAACGCATTTTGTAAAATCAGCCTTCTCAGCTCCTCTGTGTCCTAAGCTCACTTGCCACCACCTGAGTTTCTGACACAGTATTGCAAGTCATGTGACATTCTCGTAATTGAGTATAAATGGAGTACCAATGGAAGCCTGGCTTTACAATATGCGATATTCTGCTCGCTCAGAAAAGGCATAAAAAGCCGGGTAGGATCAGATCTGTAGTTTCAACACACACACACACACACACACACACACACACACACACACACACACACACACACACACACACACACACACACACACACACACACACACACACACACACACACACACACACACACACACACACACACACACACACACACACACACACACACACACACACACACACACACACACACACACACACACACACACACACACACACACACACACACACACACACACACACACACAAACACATGCACACACAACACACCTTAATGTTTCGGTGATTATGTTCTTTGCATAGTGCAGTTCCTGCAGTTGTTTGCCAGTTGGCACGGCAGAGGGTCCCAAAACTGACAGGACCTCCTCCCTCAGCCTCTGCTGCACCTCAGAGTTACGGGCCAACTCATGGAGCATCCACGTGGCTGTCACTGAGGTCTTTGGGGAGGAGCAGGAAGGAAGAGGACGGAAGAGGCAGAAGAGGGGAAAAGGATAGAATGAGGGGGGTGAGTGGAGGTGAAGGGAGGAATAGAGCAAGAAAGGAATCAGGAAGTCTTGTGACAGCAAAAACTGTTTGTACTTACTGTGTCAATGCCAGCAGAAAGGAAGTCCCGCATTAAAGAAAAGATCTCCTCTCTACTGATTGTGTCATCCAAAAGCCACTGGTCAAGGAAAGAAATGGCTTCAAATTCCTCATTGCTCTCAATCTTTTGCTTCAGTTCTGTCATCCTCTCTTCAGCAAGTTCGCTAGCAATGGCCTCCAAACTACGCACTGCATTCTCAAACCTAACACTTGTTGGAGTGGGGAAGTACTTGTACCAGGGAATGAGTCCCATCATTGGTGCTAAGCCATCAATGAAGCTGAGTCCAGCTGACTGGAACTCCTTCATCCTCGGGGAAGGGGCGGTGAACAAGTTGAGGCGTCTTCCCAAAATGAATATACCAATTCCTGAAAAAGTGAATATTCAGAAGTCATGCAGTAACACTGTTAATAATACTGACTATGTACTTACTAGCAGGACGTTTCACACTAGTAGGATGCAACACACTATGCGACTTCATGTTGTAGTACTTGAACACTGAGATATGACCAATTTAAAAAGTGTGAGCTTAATTTTATAATGCGTGTGGATGGAAACAGTCAGTGCAATAATACTCTGGTCAACTTGCCAGCTACAAGCAAAAGTGGTCAGTCACGCAGTGCACCATTGGGGAGGTGGCCAATAACATCACGGTTGATAAGGGCCATTTTTAGGGGTTAGCACCACTTGTGAGTCTTAACATAGGTAATACTAGCATTAGTAAAATTCTCAATAAAAACAGAAATTGATTTAGGAATGCCTCAACAAGCAAAGGAACAAGTGGTGTCAACTAAGTACCCATCTACCTATCTTATTTCTTTGTGGATCAGCAGTCCTAAATCGTTTGCAGAGTGATTCCAAGTACACTTCAAGATGTTACAAAACACATTTATCACCCTTCAGCATATATTTTTATACACTTAAAGAGCATATACGTATATGTGTTCTGTTAGTTAGGAATTCAGAAGGCATCAGGAATGTATCCTACATACGTATATAGAGAGGGTGGACACATTTTGAATTCTTTGAATGTTTTACAAAATGATTGAGACCATTTGTTTCTGTTTTGCTTCCATGCCCCTCCCCCTCCCCCACCTTCAAAGCTCCAATCCATAAGAGGTGTAAGGACATCATTCACTGTGTTGTCCAGTCCTCGGTTGGCCCTGAAGCAGTCCATTGCATCCCCCGACACATCATAAATTTGAGGAGTGAATTCCAGGATCTTCCGAGGGACAATCTGCTTGTTTGCCTTGCTGCGGAGGCTTCGCCATTCATCCCAGTTACTGCAATGATTGGGAGAGTGGTGGTGGAGGACATTCACTTATGCAATTAGCGACGATGGCTCGAAAGTGGAATGAAATATATGAATTATGAAATATATATATGTATAGCAATTATAGAATTAGCTGTAGAAGATTCATTCATGGCACGTATATGTATGTACTCAGGTCCAATATGCCAGAAGATGTCGTACAGCTGCCTAGCCAGGGTTATTAGACACCTATAGTGGCCTAAGTGCTTCCATAGCACGCGTTTGACACATGCTGATTACACATGACCTGTAAAACAGACATATATATACGTACGTACGTACGTGCAAACTCACTTTTCTGTTATGTACATATGTGATTAAATCCTTAGCTTACAAGATATATAATTATTACAAGTCTCCTACTACTCCCATTGGTTGTCTAAGTCAGCCATTTGTATGTATGTTGTATGCACGTATGTTACATGATGATGTGCATGACATTACAGGTGGCTAGGGTGTGCATCCCATGTTAAATCAGCAATCTGTCGGAAGCGATTACACTGAGGAATGGTGATGTGGCCGCTTCTGCATTGGTAGAACATGCACTCACGGCAGGCCATGGCATAGACCTCAGTAAGAGGGAGGTCCTCGACAGCAACCCATACACCGCAACACGGTTTTTGTTTGAGAGCTGGAAAACATTTGGCACAGTGAGAACAAGCTGAACAGGGAACGGGATAACCTTCTAGAGGTGTTTGCGGCATTACTCGACTGAACTTTCACTCATAGACGTTACAATTTTGCACCCTCACATTACACTGACACCCTTCACATCCTAGCCACCTGTATTGTCATGCACATCATCATGTAAAACACATACATCTTTTCCCTCCTATCATCTTAATTTTAATGTTATATTAACATTATTCATAGCCGTAGTCACCAGCTGTCATCCCATATTCTTTAAGCAGCGTAGAGTGTTTTCTTTGTCATTCACTGATGAAGGTAGCAGTCAGCTACCAAAACGTCTAATAACGGATAAGCAACCGGAATGTCTGAACAAGTGTTAATGAATTCGCTAGTGTGCCACAAGTAGTCAATACAGAGGATTGTGCCATACGTAGTTCAGTAGCAGTCTACACAGTCTAGTACGTACCTGTCCTTACTCGTGGTACATTTGCCTGCTAAGTGCTATGAATGAATAGTGGAAACATTGTACACAGTTTAATGGGCACTTGAAGATAAGATTTTGAAATAAAAAGCTCCTTGTAAAACTAACAAATCCTTTGTCTTAGAGACCTCTTTAGTGAGAGAGATAGCTTTCATACAAAACGTAAAAACTGGGCGTGACATCTTTAACATGTCACATCTACGTGCTTACCAGACCCAATAACAGTGCAGCTTATTTGTGTGAGTATTTAGCAATTGTGACCAATTGTTTCACAATTTCCAGTCCTGCTTATACTTTGCAACTGGTTGCAGTAGGAACGGCTCTGAGTGAAACACGAACCCCAATGGCACACCACAGGAGATGACCTACGTACATACGTACGTACAAAACCATGTGAGTGATTGCAATGCGTAATCAGGGCTAAAAAGTGTCCAATGACTCTGTGCGCGCGCAGTGGGCGCGTGGGTGCAACAGCTCTGAACTCACGAAATCACCAATCCTTTGACAAATCCTTTTTCCACCATAAATTGTTCCAGGTGGTCGGCTGCTACACGACAGGGAATTTCCCCTTCGTTCCTGAACATATCACTGACGTGATTTGGAGAGTGCGTTGTGATCAAATGACGACCGGGGATTGGAATGGGGACACGGTAGAGCTTTTCGTCAGATGACAAACTGGCCTGTAACGCTTGCTCATGATGGTCATCCATAGGCACGAGCCACCGCCACAGCATGCTCCACACGTTGCCTGGTGTAGGGAGGTCATCAACTGACTTCAAGGGAACGCCGTCTGTGCCCTGATGGTCTCTGTCTTCTGCGACGGAAGATGACCACTGTCGTCCAAACGAGGCACCCCAACTCCTCCTGACAGCAGTTGGTGGTGCGCTGAGGTGGTACCTCCCTGTCAGTAGTCGCAGACGGCTCAGATTCACACAAATCCGGAGAGACATACTCGCACACTCAAGGGGATCGGGACCGTTCGGACTGGTCTAGTCACTCTCGCGTAGCCAGACCGCCATTTTGCTCCAGCTCCGCCTCGTTTTGAGGAGGCGGAGCTGGAGCAAAATGGCGGTCTGGCTGGTCCATGTTAGTCGCACCCATCCCCACTTCCGGCCACCATTTTATAAGACATGAGCTTCAGCAGAACTTCAGCCATGTTTGCGGAAGTTGGGGCTGGGTATATATAATTATACGAGACTAGGTCCATGTCCATTCCGCCGTGGAGAGTCTCGTCCCCAGTCCACTTCCGCCCGCCATGTTTAATGGGGCTCGATTAAACATGGCGGCCGGAAGTGGACTGGGGACAAGACTACCGTGGAGGCGGAGCTGAAAAAAATGGCGGTCTAGCGCGAGGCTAGAGCTAAACAGTGATTGCGTTATTAGTATGTCTCTCCTGCGTTATGTGAGACATGACTACTTCAGCCGACGGCTACTGGCAGTGAGGTCGCACCGCAGCGCACCACCAACTGCTGTCAGGATACGTTGGGGAGCTTCGTTTGAAAGACAGCGGTCATCTTCCGTCGCAGAAGACAGAGAACACTCCACGAGCGACGTTGCCTTGAAATCAGTTGAAGACCTTCCTACACCAGGCAACACATGGAACATTTTGCAGGATTGGATATTTCCTACCGAATACCAGCATGAGCACCAGTTAGAGGCCAGTTTGTCCACTGGCAAACTTTACCGTGTTCCCATTCCTTTCTTTGGTCGCCATTTGGTCACAACAAGCTCTCCAAAGCACGTCAGTGAAATTTTCAGGAACGAAGGAGAAGTTCCTTGTCGTCTATCATTGGACGACTTTGAGCAGTTTATGGTGGAAAAGGGATTTATGAAGGGAATAGTGATTTCGTGAGTTTACTGGGCCACTCAGATACGTACTCAGACGCACAAGGTTTTGTTGTATCCAGACACTTATGTTCACGTGTTAAGTCACTTGACGATTCATAGTCCTGATTGAGCACGGGCCGCACTCATTCACATGATTACAGTATGGGAAGTGGGAGTGATGGAATCACCCATATACTGCAATGCAAAGTTCACATGCGACTCAGCTGCTACGATGCTGGTTTTAAAGTGAATGTGGGAGTAGAGATCAGAGATCATTTAAACTGTATACAGCTGATCAGGTGTATAATCATACGTGGTGTGAGAGTGGTGGAGGACACGTCGGTATTAATTAATGACAGAAGTGAATGCTGCCCACTACCACTATATTTTATTCCATCATTGAACCATCGCCACTAATTGCATAAGCGAATGTTCCCCCCACCACCACTCTCCCAATCATTGCAGTAACTGGGATGAATGGCGAAGCCTCCGCAGCAAGGCAAACAAGCAGATTGTGCCACGGAAGATCCTGGAATTCACTCCTGAAATTTATGATGTGTCGGGGGATGCAATGGACTGCTTCAGGGCCAACCGAGGACTGGACAACACAGTGAATGATGTCCTTACTCATCTTACAGATTGGAGCTTTGAAGGTGACAGATATAGCCTCTTTGTATATTGCTGAATGTGTATTGTGTTTGGCTGGGCAGGCAGACCACACATTGTGTCCACAGTGGGGCTAACTCCTAGTTTATATGTGCCATCATCATAGTGTGACTTCCTCATTGCTAAATGCGCATATTTGTTATTTTAGCACATCAGCACATGATCACGACATGATTATGACATGACATGACAATATCAATTGATAAGAATGAGAATTCTGTGAATGAATTGTGACATCTGAGTGAAACTATAAAAGTCGACAAGCATGCAATAAACAATGATGAACTACTCCATTCCGAAGAAGGGACCGGTACACTTTACGTGAATACTGGTTGCAAGTTGGGTAGCTTGTCTTGTGTGCAAGGCATTAACCAGTTGATGATATCCATGCAATGTGATGTTTTCTCACCTTTTTAGGAACTAGTATATTCATTTTGGGAAGACGCCTCAACTTGTTCACCACCCCTTCCCCGAGGATGAAGGAGTTCCAGTCAGCTGGACTCAACTTCATTGAGGGCCTAGGAGCAATGATGGGAGTCATTCCTTGGTACAAGTTCTTTCCCACTCCAGCAAGTGTTAGGTTTGAGAATGCAGTGCGTAGTTTGGAGGCTATTGCTAGCCAACTTGCTGAAGAGAGGATGACAGAACTGAAGCAAAAGATTGAGAGCAATGAGGAATTTGAAGCCATTTCTTTCCTTGACCAGTGGCTTTTGGATGGCACAATCAGTAGAAAAGAGATCTTTTCTTTAATGCGGGACTTCCTTTCTGCTGGCATTGACACAGTAAGTACGAACAGTGTTTGCTGTCACTAGATTTCCAATCCCCATCCTAATCTGCCCCTCTTTCACTCCTTCTCTCCCTCATTCTATCTTATGTACTGCTCTCCCACTTCCATCCTCCCCTGTTCCCAAAGACCTCAGCAGCGGCCACGTGGATGCTCCACGAGTTGGCCCGCAAACCTGAGGTGCAGCAGAGGCTGAGGGAGGAGGTCCTGTCCGTTTTGGGACCCTCTGCCATGCCCACTGGCAAACAACTGCAGGAACTGCAGTATGCAAAGAACATCATCACCGAAACATTAAGGTGTGTTGTGTATGCATGTGTTTGTGTGAGTTTCTGCATGAATGTGTGTTCGTGCACGCGTGTATGTGTACGTGTTTGGGCATCACCCCTGCAGGCGTCGTCCTGTTGTTTCTGGTAATATGAGAGAACTGGACTCTCCTGTTGTGCTGGATGGATACACGATTCCCAAAGGAGTAAGTTTCAGACTTATGTATGTTTTGTGTAGTATTGCATGCAAAACATTATCAAGAATTAGGAAGTAACTAGTTGTTTGGCGGGCTTCTCTGCTACGGCGTGCCGTTGACGGCGTTTCGGCAAAAGCACTCTGATGCCAGCGTTTTATCAGAAGCACTTCTAATGTCGGCCGCGAAGAAAAAACCAGAATTGTAACGATATCTTTCAGAGAGCATGAAGATGGGCAATTTCAGCACTCTCCATAATTCTTGAGCGTTTGGTGTCAATCCGTTCCATAGTTTTGGCGTTTACTTTGAACAAACAAACAAACAAGCACTCTCAATTATATAATACATAGATGTATACTCAGTTATGTGATGCAGTAACACAGTACCATGTGCTTACAAACTTGATGTCACTGTTCCTAATTTAACCTTAATCTGCGCATCTTCTACCTATTTGTCCAGACTTCGATGTTTTTGGACAATTACTCTATGTCCCATGATCCACTAATATATGAGGACCCACTTCTCTTCAATCCTGACCGTTGGACGAGGGAGGGTAGGAAGGAGAAGGCCTTTGCGCATCTTCCCTTTGGGTTTGGTGCAAGAGCGTGCTACGGTGAGGCACATTTGGTGTGCAGCTGTGTACTCCTGGAGTCCTGGCTATTCATTGTGTAGCAACATAGCCATCCTGTGTACTTTTGGCTATTCATTGTGTAGCTACATAGCTGGCTGTATAAAGTGGAGAATAGGTGCTATGTTTATTGCATCTCAAACTCCTCATCATGGCATTGCTCGTGTACTTGTGTGTGAGGCAGTGCTTTTGTTCACATTGGCTGCAGGAAGGAGATTGGCAGAGCTTGAACTAGTTCTGCTTTTAGTCCAGGTGTGTGTGCTCATGTCTATTGCTGTACATATGTATGTAATGGTGTGCATTGTGATAGGTCTGTACGAGGGTGTATCTGCATAAGTGTATGGTGTGTCTGCACAGCTGTATGGTGTGGTGTGTGCTTTGTGTGTGTGTATGCGTACCTATTTTTGTATGAATGTGTGCAAGTTACACACGCATGCCATGTTTCTATATAAATTATGTGTGTGTTTGAACAGTATTTGTTTGTTTGCGTGGTGAGTTTATGTGCATATGTACCTATCTATGTATGATGTGTGAAGTGTGGCGTGCATATATATATACATGAAACTGTGTATATGTATGTAGATTTCTGTTGTGTTTGTGTTGTGGGGTATCTGATAACGAAATGTTAATACTCCTATTATTAGATTGCTCGCAACTTTGAACTACAAACAGATCAGACGGACTTGAGGATGAAAGGTCTGGCAGTGTTGCGTCCACATGAGCCAGTGCGCATTCGATTCAATGATTTATAGACACTTACAGCTGAATCATCCACATAGACTCTATATTTTACTTTCTATATTCTACTATATTCTCTATTGTATTATACTCTATTGTGTACATTTTGAGGTTTTCTGCACTTTATACTACAAGCTATAGTCCACAAAAAATGATTACATCTTTTCTTGCCTAATTAAATGTACTTATAGTTGAATGTTTTGACTGATGCTGATGCTAGCACTGGAGACCGTTGCGGTTGTAGCATCTCACTAATTGGATGCTATGTTTGCTACATACATGTATAGTCTATGCTGAGGAGTTTGTGTAATGCCATAGCATGACTCCATGCCATCAGATCGAATGTTTTCATTTTATCGGCATGAAAAACAGTACCAACTAACCTATAGCTAATTTTGCAATGGTCAACCCAGTGCAATGAGTTGTTCCAGAGCATGCACATATACGTACGTATATGTGCATGCGCTACTTTCAGGCTGTGAAGTTGGCAAACTTGGACAAGTTACACACCAGCTTGCATAACACTTACTGACAATGTATAGAGATTAGGAACGGTGCATCATCATCCACCTCTGGCTCGCGGGCTCATGCACATACACATGCTATATAGCTGCCCGCTGAGCATATATACCATCGCACAGATCCTGAAAGCATGGGTTCTAAGTGGTCGTAGTATTGCAGCCCGCCCATGACCGTATATATATGGCAATTGGGGATGAAGAATCACGGCCACATTGGTGGCTTGCATGGCTGAAGCATAACTATTGTCTCAGCAGCGCGCGCTGTTTGTACTTGAACAAATTCTCTTCCGCCTCAACTAAACACCAGCTACTGTGTCCCTGCGACCTGTGTCTGTGTGCATGTCACTGCTTTCTTAGTTATGTTTATTATTAATGCAGAAATACAATGTGACTAGGCAGTATATATTATAATAATGTGCGTGACTAGCCAGATTGTTTAGTACAACTCTAAATGAGGAAGGATTCAAGGAAAGGAAAATGTAAGCACAGTTTGCCTGTATCTGTGTGCCCATGCCTGAGTAAAACTGTGTAGTCGCGCGCGCCAGCCCTACCTTCACGTTGCTACTATCGCACAATCGTGAAAGATAGGGTCTGGTCAGACTCACCAGGTTTTCATGTATGTGTGGTATGTGAAGTCATTGGCTGCAATCTGTACGTAGCACCTGGGAGTCCGGCGAACCCAGCACCTGCATATGTCACTTTGCTGCAAGCAGTCTCTGAGGGTATTTCCTGGTGTAGATTGTGTTCCGGGCCGATTTTCAGGACAATAAACAAGTACAGTGTCACCACAATCCCCTCCACTGATGTTGCTTCTGAATTGAAGACGTTTGTCGAACGCTTTCTGCTGCGAGTGGCTCGGTCTTCATGTTTAGCAGTTTCTATGCCTCTAGGCAATGTTTCCAAATTAAGAGGGATTGAAGAACTTGTAACAAGCGATAAGGCAAACAGCTCTATGTTTTCAACCTAAAGTAGCAAGACAGATCAAACAGTAAGTGCTCAAGTTCTTTGGCTGCAGTGTTGATTGCTACCATGGTAACACAGACAGATCACAAAATCTTCAGGCAAAGTAAGGCTTAGTGACAGAAAGATCCAAAAATACTTGCCCACAGGGCTGTCGTGAAATATATGCTGCATGCATATGGCACATGCACATGTGTGCCTGCATGGAATGTGCATCATTATAGTTCATTGTTTTGTCTCTGTTGTGCAGAAAATGGCTGTTCATCTCCCACTACAAAAGTCGTCTATCTTGACCTTTACCATCATCATTGTCATTGTACTTCTGTATATGCATATGTCTGAGCATGATGTTCCACGGTCACCTGTGGATTATGCATGTGAATTATTCTGTTCATATCAATAAACCCTGTCTTGTTGGCAATATACTGCAGGCCTGCCACTTGGTCTTCTAATTCCACTTTACCCTTGAAAATGGAAATGGGAGATACCACATAAGTATGTATGCAGTTGTATAACAATAGGGAATCTGCCAATATACGCAACTAAGTAGTGCAGGACCCTGCAGGCCATAGGTAACTGTATAAGGCAGCCAGCCTTCCCATACTGAATCTCTGTATTATACATATATATAGCCACCTGCTCTGTAAGTAACTGGTCTTGTTATACAGGTATATACATATACACACACACACACACACACACACAACACACACACACACACACGCACAAGACTAGCAACATGTTAACACATATACATACCTGCTCCTGGTCTGGTTATACAGGTAATGGGTCTGATTATGCAGATGACCGGTTGGTTTGAAAATTGACCATTGTCGTACTCTTCCTGCATGCATATGTGCGTACATGCATATCAAAATGCACATGCATGCACACACGAATACACACACGCACGCACACACACACACCGCACACACACACATACCATGCTCCTGTGCAGGTACGTGTGCCTCAAATGCGCCTTCCCCCTGTAGTACACTCCCCTGTTGTCAATGCAGACCACACAAAATCCAGTGGCTCTCCACTGCATAACGTAGCAAATGATGCCAGGGAACGTGTTCTTCACCAACAAGAGAACAGAGGGAGAATGAGAAGAGCAAACACGCAAGAAGGAGGGTGAACAATACAATACATTTCATCTCATACATGTAATGAAATACATAAGCACTGAGAAATAGCAATAGATTTTCTTTTACTCACTACACAGACACACATGCAGTGAAGCAGTGAGCATCATTGCAGTCGGTATTCCTTTCCCTCTCTATGCATACACACACCTGAAATTGTGGGCCTCCATTGACATACACAATGGTAGGGTACTTGGTACCTGGTGTGGCTCCCTTGGCTGGATAGATGATCCTGTGGACCTCCTCCCCAATGGCAGCATTGAAGGAGAAGAGCTGGTGAGGTGGGAGGCCTTCTACGCCAGTGGCTGCAATGGGTACAGCAAAGGTAATGCAGAAGTACAGTCAGAACATTTTGCAAGGCTTAAAGTTCGCATTTTCAGTCATCAGTCAAATTCTGCTGCAATCCAACGCAATCTAAGTCTATGCTAGTATATGGCGTATTAGTCTCGTGAACCAGCCCCCCCGAGAGGTGGTCTGGCACAATTGCTCAATATTTTGATTAATTGGAAACTTTCGGTATAGGGCGTGCGTGACACTCCCTATAATACTAGGTTGTTGTCGTCCGCACCGTCATCGCGTGGATTAAACGGCTATGCAGTGCATCTTGTGCGGCCAAGAGTCGGCGTACCATCGAGTTATTACCACGGCCTGGATCAATGGCCTTCCGCAAGCCTTCCACGCCCCGAAAGAAAGGTCACCACTACTTCCTCTTGCACAGGTTTCACCTGTGAGTAGCCAAGTTTCGACGCTGCTTCACAAAGAGCCTTCTTCAACTCCATCCGACGCCGTCCTCGTCCGTACTATCTACGTCCGTACGAAGGAATATATCACGTGCGCGTCACGAGAAACAGGGGCGCCTGCCAACATCGTGGCAGGCGCCCCCTAGGGCGCTAACTAAATTAGGGCGCAATTGTGCCAGACCACCTCTCGGGGGGGCTGGTTCACGAGACTAATGGCGTATATCACGGCTGTTTCGCATAATACAAATGGCGGCAACTTAGTTTTGATTTGGAAACCGAGAACGAGGGATTTGAATTCCTCGAGGAACTTAACTCGCAAAGTATTTAGCCTTTTTCTCTTCGGGGACTAAAGGTAGGAGACAAGTAACAAGCCATGAAGGTAGAAATGATGCAAAGCAAGCGTGCTTTAGTCTAAAAAGTAAGCTTTATGCTCTCTCGGCAGCAAAATGCGTGTCTCTCTCTCTGCAAGTAATCGCTCCATAGCACACTTCTCCCAGTTTTCCAGCTAGTGTGCTACATATCAAAGAAAAGTCAGGTATGCACAGAACATTACCCTATATGGCTCATTCTACTGCCCTTTCCGTAACTCATGTTTTGGATGAGTTGATTTAAGCAACATTAATTGGTGTTTTAGCCTTTTTCTCTTTAGAGACTACAGTTAGGAGATGAGTAACAAGCCATGAATGTAGAAATGATGCAAAGGATGTGTGCTTTAGTCTAAAAAGTAAGCTTTATACTCTCTCGGTAGCCAAATGCGTATCTCTCTCTCTGCAAGTAATCGCTCCATAGTACTCTTCTCCCAGTTTTCCAGCTAGTGTGCTGCATATCAAAGGAAAGCCAGGTGAGCACAGAGCATTGCCCTATATGGCTCATTCTACTGCCCTTTCCGTAACTGGTGTTTTGAACGAGTTTATTTAAGCAACATTAATTGGTGTTTTAGCCTTTTTCTCTTCGGAAACTACATGCAGTTAAGAGACAAGTAACAAGCCATTAATGTAGAAATGATACGAATCCAGTGTGCTTTAGTCTAAAAAGTAAGCTTTATGCTCTCTCGGCAGCTAAATGCGTTTCTCTCTCTCTGCCAGTAATCACTCCATAGTACTCTTCTCCCAGTTTTTAGCTAGTGTGCTACATGTACACATAGACTAAAGTATATTTGCTTTGCATCATTTCTACGTTCATGGCTTGTTACTTGTCTCTTAACTGGAGTCTCCGAAGAAAAAAGGCTGAAGCATGACTTAATGTTGCTAAAATAAACCCGTTCAAAACACGATTTACGGAAAGGGCAGTAGAATGAGCTATATAGGGCAATGTTCTGTGCTTACCTGACTTTCCTTTGATATGTAGCACACTAGCTGGAAAACTGGGAGAGGTGTGCTATGGAGCGATTACTTGCAGAGAGAGAGACACGCATTTTGCTGCCGAGAGAGTATAAAGCTTACTTTTTAGACTAAAGTACACTTGCCTGGTATCAGTTCTATGTCCAAGCTTGGTCGCTTGTCTCTTGTTAAAGTATTGGAAGAGAAAAATGGTAAAAACGAACTAGTCTTCCAATGGCCCCAGTCTCGGTCCCGATCCCAATTCCGACTCGAGAAAACTAAGTTGCCGCTCCGAAACAGCCGTGATATGCGACGCTTACCTCCGCGGCCATCTTTGTTGATGTCACTTGGTGGTTAGCCATGGATGTTTGGTGGCCAATCAGTTGTTGGCGGAGACAACGTGATAGTTACGCGGACTGTCATTAACACATCATTTGTCCTCAAAAGGCAGTCACGCCAGTCAGTCTTATTGTGTCAGCTGATAGGAGTCCAAGCCAGAGCCCGCAGGCTGCTTTGAAGTCCTTTTACCGTCTGCTGTGTGTCTCCTTGCTGGTTAGTGCAGAATCAATTTTTAAGGCTCTCAAACTTTGTCTTAGATTAGGACCGTTTTCCTTTTAACACTTTCACTATAGTGGCCCAAACTTAGGTCAAAACATCCTGGTGTAGGCCACTATAGTGGCCCAAATCTATACATGGTATAGCCATAGATAGTAGAGAACAGGGATTGGCAACTCTCCTGTACTGTTGTATTATTTTATACTGTGTTTACTGGTTATGCATCCGAGTTAGAACTGACACCTTGTTAAGTGTTATAATGTGATTTTTGGCACAACCTTTAAAGAGATTTGGAGAAGAAGGGACAGTTGTGGAAGAACAAACCACCTGGGAAGGTCACAAAGCACTGCAAACCCACAAAATGATAGCTCAAGGTCCCTTAAGGGCTATAGAGTGGATAGGTGTTGAAAAAAACAGACACATACACGCATAAAGCCACTGCAAGGTTCAATTATTGATCATTTTACCTTGTAATAGGACTTTCTGTACCTCTACTGCCAATGATATTTGCGCGTATGCTCAAAAGGCTTAAAGGGCAATACTATGCAGTCCCTGTAGCATGCCTTTAGACCGGTTTTGAAGAGATTTCTCTTAATTCTGGGGTGCTGTCAGGCCTCATAGTGTACAACTGCTGATTATTAGTGTGGTGTAGTTCTGTACCTTTCCTGGTTGTGAGTGAGCATTTCAGATGATCTTTTTGACTTAGACCAATCCTATAGTGATTGGTGTATGCCTTCCAACTCATATTTTGATTATGCTAAGTATGCAAAGTACATAAGTAGACAAAAAGACCAATTTTGCATTTCAATCCATTCATACAAAGCAACGAAATGTCACACCAGCTCAAGAAAAGCCTAATCACACGATCCACATCGTAGTCTTTCGTTCTGAACACTTGTTTTCTGTGTCCCAATTACTCTGAAAGCGTCCGTTAGCACGTTAGCATCGTCTTTAGCATCTCGGCGGCGGCGGTGACGCCATTTTTATTGCGGCAAGCAAAGGTCATCCTAACCCGGATGTAGGTGCCAATCCCTGTTCTCTACTATCTATGGTATAGCATAGGCAACCTAGCCAGTTAGTATTGCGCAATAACGTCAATTATATATACATCAACATAATGCGTGGGCGTTGTTCTTTGCGGTGAGTGTATTTGCGTGGGCGTGAGACCTCGGTTGCTAAGGACAACGAAGGTGCGAAGTAGAGGGACACTTTGGTTAGCGTTTCAAGATGGCGACGTCCCGACTAGTGAACTTTGATGACGTTGTTTAAGGAGTTTTGTGTGATCTGGACGATTCAAACTTAGTAGATAGCGACCATGGAAGGTCACGGAATAATTTGTGGCTTCACCAGCGAAAGTGTTAATAGGGCGTGGATCGATCGCTACTCTCTCTATATATATATTCGGCGAGTTTCCACTGCTATGGCGCGCCGTAAAAACATTCCGATGATGGCCTTTCTAGGCCGTTACTTCAATCTGACACTCCTGGGCTGAAGTGTATTTTCGCTCGTCGCCCCCTCGAGGACACTCTACGGTAGGGGTTCCAAAGCGCTGTGAAGGTTTCGTGGCGATTTGGTTGCGTGCACGCGAGGAGTTCGCGGACAACCGTTTTCAACTCCTCTTTATATATGCGGGCTTCACTGCTACAGCGCTCTTTTGACACTCACAGTGGCCCTTTGACGGCGCTCCGACGACTGTGATACCGCGACAGAGCCTTGATGGTACCACTGCTGTTAGCTAAATTCTCAGTTCTTGCATTTGGTAGCTAGCTATATAGCTCTTGGCCATATACCAATAACACCATTTCGGAAGCCAAAGGCGGGCTTCACTGCTACAGTGCTCCTTTGACAGTGGCCCTTCGACTGCGCTCTGACGACTGTGCTTCCATGAAAGAACCTTGATGGTACTACAGTGGTACTTGCAGGTTGCTGGCCAAAGAATGCGCTAGGCGAGCCAGTGCTAGCCTACTGGCTCTCTGATGGGCATCTTTTTGGTGGTGCCTTCATTTTGCAGCTGCAGCCAAGATACCTTGCGTGCCAGAGAGCGCAAGGTCTCTTCTTGGGCATAGAGCCACCTTTTTACACATGTACACACAACAACGTGCCCAGAACCTCGCATTCATCATCCGTAAACACAAGAAAAACATGGCGTCTACTTTTGCAAGAGTGAGAATCTGTGCGGCACTCTTTTCTAGCACAACAAATCATCTTCCGCCTACCCCCTTATGACACTCCCCACGTGGCGCGCTGAAATAAGGCCAAGTTTAGTGTCAATCCCAGACAAGCTGCGGGAGGAGTTTGCGAACAAAGGATGACGGCTGGACGAAAATATATTTATAAATGTATATAATGCATATCAATCATAAAACTGCTCCGTATATGGTGTATATATACTATGTTAGATAGATGATGATTGGTGTGTGTGTGTGTGTGTGTGTGTGTGTGCATGTGTGTGTGCGTGTGTGTGTGTGTGTGTGTGTGTGTGTGTATGTGTGTGTGTGTGTGTGTGTGTGTGTGTGTTGTGAAGTAGAAAGATTCACAGCTATATCACAGTATGGGGAGCCTGATGGATGGGGCTTCCCCAGTTTCGAAGACAGATAAAGAACATTTTTGCTGTGATATATTCGTTTTACAACACACACAAAACAACCAGCACCTATATATCTCTATGACAATAATCACCTAAAGCAGAGTCAGTTGTTTGCAGTAGAGTACTAGTCTTTGCCTCAATCCTCAAACTCCAAAACTGAAGAAGACAAAAAAAGGGGTAAGAATCAATCCCAGGGGGCTCCAGTCTCGCGTAGCGACCGTTATTCTCTGCCTCCATATTTTTATGCTGACGTCATTGCTCAACATAAAAATGGAGGCAGAAATAGCGCTCGACTACGCAAGGCGTTCGAAGTCAAAAGTCTATCCAGAACACGTGTTCGATTTAACCACAGTACTGAGCAATGGCTTCATCTTCTTCGACTACTATGCTACGCAAACCAAATCAACCGTAAAATTTTAATTTCCCAGCGAGAAACTTCGGGATAAAGGAAGTGAAGCGATCGTTTCAACTGTCTTGATTTCAAAAGTGGTCCTGGCTCGACTACAGAGAAGCATCAGATTCGGTTATCTGCCTTTACTGCTCACGTGCATTTGACAACAAGTTACTTACTGACGCTCTGTACAAGAGAGCAATTCACGATGTTATCACTTTAGTGCAGGGTTTCTCAGCTGCTAAGAAGGATTTGAAGTCTCAGGTTGTCACACTGGTTAAGTTAGTACTGGTGATGCCAGCCACCAACACAATAAGTGAACGTTCATTCTATGAGAAGCACTAAAACATACTTGCGATTGACAATGTTGCAGGAGCGTTTGAATGCTACCATGGTTTGGCAAGTCCATGGTTGCTCTCAATCTTCAACACTTAAGCAATGAATTTGTGTCTAAGTTGGACTGTTGTATTATAAATCAAAGTTTCCTGTGTATTGTATTCTGCATACTATATGATTATCGTTGTGATGTAATGTCTATTATGACTGACTGGATTGACAGTGAGTCTATTAAACTTTTGCATCTGCACATTGCACTTAATAATTATTGCATGTGTGTCACTTTTGCCAGTGCCGTTCACTACCATTCGCTGCATGATGCCATAGTCGGCCTGACCAATGGAAATGTACTGCTACACCTATAATATATATGGGGCAGAAGTGTGGAGTTGCTTCAGGCAGTTAGATCCGATTGACAAGAGTGCAGATGATAACCACAAGGATCTTGCTGGGTGTAGGAAGACTACACCCTAAGGTGTCCCTGCTATTTGAACCAAACAGCTTGCCACTGAGGTGGGAGGGGAGGAGGAGATGTATTGAGTTTATGAATAAAGTAATGAGAATGGGCAAGGACAGATTACTGAAGTAAGTGATGTTGGAGGTGATGGAGATAGGGACTGGGATACAGTGGAGGCAAAATTTGGAAAAAGCTTACGTATGTATGTATGGGTAGGAATGGGAGTTGAAGCACTACGAAGTTTGTCGATGAGTGAGGTGAGTGAGATCGGATGTTGCATGGAGAGAGGTTGTGGATGGTTGAAGAGAGGAAGCAGGGAGTCGATCTAGGCTAGTCGAAGTGAGGATGCTAATAGAGAAGGAATGCAAAGCACGGTGTGTTGAGGTTAAATGTAAGAGGAGGAGAAGGTTTCTGGCGAAGTTTGAGAGGTGGTACTGCATGGTTGGAGATTAAGAAAGGCAGATGGCAAGGCGTGCACAGAGAAGAGCAGGTGTGTAGGAATTGTCACAGTGGAGAAGTGGAGGATGCGCATGTGGGACATGTCCAATCTACATTAATATGACTTCCCGCTGAGTCGATTATTACCTTCACTTTGTTGCGTGTTTCTTCTACAGGTTTTGATGCATGGGGCTTGAATAGAGACCAAACAACAGACAAAGTGTCTTTGATTCTGTTTTTGATCGCTGTTCACAATCACTTGCTATGTTGAGGTATGTTGCCAAGCTGCTATAATAACGGTAAATGTCTGAGCAGTCTGAAAGAAAATGCCAGATTTGGTAGACAAGTACGTCACTAGATGTAAACCCCTATTATCTAGCTTTTCCATGTGGGCGCTCGGTGTAAACCAATCCGTTCTGTAGTTCTGTCATGAAGCGTGATTACTGCCTTGCGCTAAAAATCCGTGTGGAGCACTTGGTGATGAAATGTACTAGTGTGGTAGGTGAGATGCATGGATAATTAAGCTGATGAGGTTGATGAGGGAGATGGTGGCAGAGTGGCAGAGTATGAATGATAGTGACAGGGTGACAACTGTGTTGGATTATGCATGTAAGAATGGTGCAGTTGGCAGGTTTGTAGAGATCATTTGGAGGAAGCGGTTTGTAGCTGTCGCTTGACTGCTATCCCCCCTCCCCCCAATGCTGATCCTAGTTTCTTACTGCCTCATTGGGCATACTTATTGACGTCTGTTTTTTAATCTTAGTGCTGCATGGGGTTTTATACCCGTAGTATTTAACCTGACCTTTTGTAGCTGTTAGTCTTAACTTATCTTGTATTTGTATGTCATCGTAAGTAGTTGCACCTCAGGGACATCTAGAACATTCTGCTTGCCTTTATATGCTGTTTCATGACCTTTAGTAGTCAGTCTTGATTCAGTGATAGTGTTGTGTGCACAAATCGTGGACACCACATTTTTGGCGACAAAGAAAGTATGAAAAATGGTGAAGCAAGGAGCAGTCGGACCATTTGATCCTCAGTGAGAAGACTGGGTCTCGTACACCGAACACTTGCAACAGTGGTTTGTTGCTAACAATGTTCAGGACACAAAGAAGCAATGTGCAATCCTCAGGACATGCGGAGCCTCAATGTATTGGCTCATCCACAATTTGGTAATGCCACACAAGCCAACAGAACATACCATCAAGCAGCTGGTTGAGGTTGTAAAGGCTCACTACTCTCATCTGCCATCAGTGACAGCTCAGCACTTCCCCTTCCAACAGTCGGACACAATGAGAGTGGGAGCTTAGCCAAATTTGTAGCCGAGCATCGCCACCTATAACACTGTGACTTTGCAGAGTCACTAGATGACATGTTGCGTGACCGACTGGTGTGTGGCGTCCAGCACAGCCACCTGCAGAAGCGCCTCCTAGCAGAGCCAGAGTTGACATTTCAGAAGGCTTTTGACCTGTGCCAAGTCTCCGAGGCCGCTGACAGAAATATCAAGGAGCTGCAGGCTGGACATAGGCAGGGCCCCAAACTTGCAGGTGCCAGCGTCATGGTTGTTCACAGAGAGACTCCTAACTGTTATCGCTGTAATAGCACTTGACACCTGTCCGATGACTGCAAGTTCAAAACAGCCAATTGTCACCACTGTTGGAAAGTAGGCCATATCCAAAGCATGTTGTAGAAGGCCAAGGCTCAGGGCTAGGTGCAGAAAGGGAAGAAGAACCCCCAGCTTCTGAAAGCTCATTAAGTAATTGACCACGACTAAGAGGAAGATGGCTGTCACGACATCTTCCGGTTGACCCAACACAAGGTCACACCTCTGCAAGTGAACATGAAACTAGAGCAGGTGGACATTTCCAAGGAGCTGGACACTGGAGCCTCTATGACAGTCATCAGTAAGGCAACCCTGGACAACATGCAAGAGACCACACCAACACTACAGGTTCAGCCCACAAACGTGAAGTTACGCACCTACACTGGGGAGGAGATTCCTGTAGTAGGCAGGGTGACCGTCAAGTTGCAACACCTAAAGCACGAGGAGCAGCTATCCCTAGTAGTGGTCATAGGCCCTTATTATGTCTATTTGCTGCACTACCTTCCGCACAATCCCCACCTTCTTCTGCAACGTCGTCATCTTCCTTCCCAAGTAGCAAAGAGTCTATCTCTGAAGCGAGAGGAGCCACAGTCATTGCTGGCACTCGAGACAACATTTCACTAGACAGATTAACGCTCTCGCTACCTTCTGTCACGAAGTTTCCGATTTTTCGTCTTCTCTGAGCTCCTCATCATCGTCGGAATCGCGTGCCGTCAAAAGGCCAACGGCTTTTGCAGAGCCATAGCCGACTTTTTCGCTACACAAGACCAGGTAAATCGTATATCATTGAAAAGCCCGTGCTTCGCTCTTTCACGTGATGCACTGTGCGCTTAATTTCATGTCCCATGGACCGAGATACATGGCGCAGAACACGTGGACTAAATTATGTCCCGTATGGACCTGATTCGGCAGCAACGGAAACGTCACGCATAAAAAACGCAGGCACGTAAGAGTTAACTCATGTCTACCAGCAAATTCTCTTGAATGAGGCCTCCAAGTTAACGTTCTATGGGCGTACTAAGCTTACGGCTACGGGCGTACGGGACCTACGGCTACGGGCGTGCTACTACTGGCTCAGAGTATACACTCTCGTCCAGGAGTTCCAGCTCCACAGAGTGGTCTCCTCCTGATGGTGTGACATCCAGCTCAATGCCACAGTCGCTCTTGTTGAAAGATACATCACGACTGAAACAGATCCTCCTCTTGTTAGAATCATAGAGCCTGTATCCTTTTGTCTCCTCTCCATACCCTACAAGGATGCACTTCCTGGCCTTGCTGTCGAGCTTCCCGCGTTCATCTTTGGGAACATGTGCATTGGCCTTGCATACAAAGACACGAAGATGAGAGATAGATGGCCTTTTCTTCTTCCATGCCTCAAAGGGGGTCATCCCATCAATTGTCTTCGTTGGACTGCGGTTTCGGAGATAGACAACTGTGGCCACAGCTTTAGCCCAAAACTTATGGGGTAAGTTGGCACCAGAGAGCATCGATCGCACAGATTCCACCAGGGTTCGGTTCATCCGCTCGGCCACTCCATTCTGCTCAGGAGTCTTGGGTTCTGTCATCTCATGACGCACCCCAGCGGATTGAAGGAACGTCTCGAACTCTCTGGATGTGCATTCCCCACTTTGGTCGGTTCGCAGAACCTTCAATTCGTGCCCACTTTCATTCTGGACAAGGGCTTTCCATTTCTGGAACTTGTCAAAAACCTCACTCTTCTGCTTCAGGACATGCACCCATGTGTAGTGTGTTTAGTCATCGATGAATGTGAGGAAGTACTCTCTTCCACCAAGTGATGGTGCATTCATCTTTCCGCACACATCGCTGTGAACAAGCTCCAATGGTGTGCCTGACTTGCTGCCCGTCGACTGGAATGAAGCTCTTTTCTGCTTTCCTTGTACACATGCCTCGCAGAAGTCCATTTCGTCAGACAGGGTGCAGTCAAGACCCTGTATAAGCTTGTCACATGACAGCTGGCACAGTTCCCATCCTGAAAGGTGGCCAAATCGGCGATGCCACAGAACAGTCTGATCCGATGACTGCTGTGTGATGGTAGCATATTCAGCAGCTCTGAAATCCAGGTAGAACAGACTTCCACGGCGTTGAGCTTTGGCAACGATGCGGCCATTCTAATCGACTACTTTGCAACCATCCTTGTCAAACTTGGCTGCTTACCCTTTTTCAGCTGCCTTTGACACACTCAGCAGATTGTATGACAATGATGGCACAAGCAATACTTCAAGGAGGCAGCACTTGCTGCAACTGCTATTTGGTAGGTTCATCATCAGAGGTACTGTGCCTTTTCCTGTTGCTCGCAGTGTGTTACCATCACCGATTGTTACGTCTGTTTCCTTCTCCAACAGTTGTAGTTTGGAGAACAGGATTTCATCATGGCACATGTGACAAGTTGCACCAGAATCTACAATCCAATTTCCCATGACACCGCTTGAAGCACATGCTCAACCACAAGTGCGTCACACTCACCCTTACAGTGTTGTCCCACTGATGCCTTGTGCTGACCTGGTTGACTGCTCTTCTTATTTTTCCCAACATCATTGGATAGCAAATGGCAGTCTTTCTTCAAGTGCCCCAGTTTGCCACAATGGTAGCACTTTACCATCCCCTTCTCTGAACGTGAGGCATATAGAGCCTTGGAGCTGCTTTCTTGACTGTCCTTCTTTTTCTGCTGTCGCTCCTCGTGTAGAAGGTGTTCGGTGACTACCTCCATTTTGGGCACTTCAGAGCTTGCCTCCAAGGCAGTGACAAGGACAGTGTAGGACTCTGGCACTCATTGTTCTGTCCATTGAGCCTTCACTGCTGTACCTATTCGGTGATCCAGATGACCAAATTTTGTGATATTCTCCGCCTCATCATTGGGTGGAGCTTGCTCTGTGCCAGAAACTATGGACCACAGTCCTTCTCTCATCAGCACCATGCGGCACTGTAGTTTCCTAGTGGGATAATTTGACCCCTTCAAAAGAACAATGGCACTGACTTGGTGGCCTCTGCCATTCTGGACTACCACCAAAAGAAAACTCCACTCACTAGTAACAAAGCAAAAAACTGTCTCTAGTGCGCAGCAGGAGTGTCGCACGTGGGACATGTCCAATTGCAGCAATATGGTTTCGCGCGCGGCTGATTTTTACCTTCGTATTTTAGCTTATTTCTCCTGCAGGCTTCGTTGCATCAGAGCAAGACTAGTACCAAACAGAAGACAAAGAAACCCTCTGTAAATAATATATCTCGGCATATGATTTGTGGTAATAATTCGCTCTGTCAAGAAATGTCGGCGCAAATGAAGCAAGTAGAATTGTAGTAAATGCTCGTGTGGTAATTTTCAGAAAGGTTCAGACAGACAAGGATGGCATCAATCGCTGCGAAATCACAGTACCTAACTTTTCCAGGTGTCATAAGTTGTTACAGAACTCCGTTGAGAAGTTACAGCAAGAAAACTAATAGTACTGATTGGTAATGCAAATTCCGGGACGAATAACTCTGGATAGGAATACTGCATATTATTATGACACATGCAAAGGCTAGAGACATCTCTTACCAAACTATTTAAGTGTTCATCTTGCCTGAAAACCCTCTCGCAAAATTACCATACAGCGCTTTTGTAAATGCACCTCCATTTAGCTCTTCGCTGTGAGCAGATCACATGACGTTCTCGTGACATGGCCATGTTTCGAACAAAATGGCCGCCATGCTCCGGGAAACATCGGCGCTACCCTCCTTTACGCAGTGCGATGATGTTTCGCTTTGTCTCGGAAGGATTATTGGCTTGAATAGTGTGGATTTTCGCGTCGAGTGCTTCATTATGACACCATTTGGTTGTCGAGTCACTCATACATCACGTGCAGTCATGTGCATTTCCACGGAAACACGAAAGAATGTGACAAACCACAGAGGTCAGTTCCAAAATAAGCAATCTGGCTTCGAACGGACATGTCGCACATGCAGTGGACTGGGACCATAACCTGTTAGTAATCGCGATTCGTACTGATTCCTTCACTGACACAAACTACTTCAATAACCAAAAGAACTTCACTACAACATGTGGCACAGTCATGCACTATAACCAAAAAAGGTAAGATCACATGACTAATGAATCTAATTAGAGCAGCAGTTGTTTACACAAATATGTCTGTCATGCATAGTTATGGTAAGAGTGCCCTCTTCAACACTTATAGACCACCTCACTATGTCTGCAAAGTTTCATTGCCACTTACCTACATTTTTATTTGTATTGATACTAGACTATTAATGTATCATCATACATGATGTGTTATTCTATGAGAATTTGTATTACCACTTTGCCTGCAATTTGCAAGAGACCAAAAGGCCTAATTAAAAACTCTGTCTAATTTAAAGTCAATTAACGTCCCCATACATTACTGGCATACCAAGTCTTTAGCCACCAAGCCGTCCAGAGGCCCATACAATTACATTATTTTATTTACTTTAGATTAGTATGATTCATTGCAGCTCTTGTACTGTATATATATTTCAAGATTGCGGCGCTTCGGGTTTGTTGACTTTACTAAGCTTTTATTCACTTTATCTTCACTTGCGCAGCTGTTCGATCAAATGAGAAGTATTCAAGAACACTTCTTCCTAAATACTAAGCCAGCGCCAAGCCTATGCAGGATGTTTTCGAGGAGAAACAGCCAAAAAAGAACAGGTCCTAAAACAAAATGGCCACTCCAAAGGCTTCATCCACCCAGTTACAAATCGTTTGCGCTACCATTTGCTGTCTACCTAATGAACGAAAGTTGTGCACAAAGATTCTCAAGAAGGCTAATGTTGCTTAGAATCTTAAATAGATCTTGCTTACAAGTTGCAGCCTCAAATGTTACTGAGGTTGAATGGCCATTTTATGAACGTTCTCGCATGGTTCAATATCCAATATAGTAACACGACGACTACTGCTTCAGCTGCTAGCTCTGTGCTATCCTCTCATGCAAGATTTTAGATTTTGGACAGCAGCTATCAGTTTGTGTAGATGGTATTATTGAGGACAAGGCAACTGAATAGCTAGCTAGCTATATGTGACAGTATTTGCGAAAAGGGACCACTTGGGGGCAAATCTCAATTTTGAGTTTTGTATATGATCTGAATGCGCTCTTCTTCCTCTTTACAACGCACTTTACTGCGCTTCGGTAGCTGGTTCGGTTTCTGAGATATACTTACGCAAAGTGTGGAATTACGAAAAGTATGTTGTTGAGAAAACGACGTTTAAACATTTACTTCCGGTTAAACCGCAGCATTCCGTATTCTTCCGTGTCACGGAATATTTAGTGATAATAGGCTGGGCCGGCCCTGCTTGGCCACATGCCGCTTCACAGGCTCCTAAGACCTCCTAAAGTCATCGTATTGACGCAGGCTATTCATGCGGAGCTGCGACGACCTAAAGGACAAAGAGATTAGACGCGCGTAGTCTCGCGTAACCAGACCGCTTGAAAGCGGTCTGGTTACGCGAAACTAAGACGCGCGCCAGTCAGACACTTGCTGTCGCCGTCGATTTTAGAGTCTCTGCCCACCTCAGATTAAGTAAACAGTCGGTCATAATCTCAAGAAGAGCCTCAAGACTCATATTCGCTAAATTCCAGCACCCAGTTAGCCGCTTGCGTCGCGTTCGACATTTGGGAAGTCTACAGATGTTGCAGCTATCAAAATCCTTCGTTGGGTAACGGTTCAGTAGTTGCGAAGGTTATACAATGGCGCAGAAGTACTTTCAGACGCAGTCTGCAACTTCTTCCTGACACGACTAATATGATGCATAATGGCCATGAATATACTTAAAGTCGGGTCTTCCCCGTATTATCACTTCCGGTCTACTCCGTACACGGCCAAAGCGACCGACGCAGTGAAACTAATCCGTCCTCGTTTGAGACGCAGGAAAGCCGTACAGGTTTCAAACTTGGCCGGAAGATAGGGGATACACATCACATTCCAATGATGCAATAATCTGCGATTGCATGAATTGGCGGTTACGCGCGAGTTTTGTCTCGTACTCATATGTTTACATTGCCCCGAAGTGGTCCCTTTTCGCAAATTCTGTCACATATAGCTGGATTAAGACAATTAGTGTACACTGCAAATTATTGACCAGTACCAATTAGCCAGTTAGTAAATGACTAGTTTCCAAAGCAAAACAGAGTAGCATACGATAATTTACAATGGTGCACAGATGAATATGGCAGCCTAGCAGATGAAATCGTTGTTTAAGTAGCTACATGCTAGTCTGTTCTACATTGGAATGCTTCAGAAGCCAAACGAAGGCCCTTTCACAAGCTTCATGTAATCGCCAGTGTGTGTTTTTATGAGTTCGACACTTGCTCCCTTGTGGTAGTAAACTAGGCACACAATTGCATGCTTACCTTCACTTCTGACTGCACCTCTATGTTTGTAGACGTTTTGACTAGGTTTGTACAATTTTCATTGTCTAGTAGAGAAGAAGAAATAGTTGTATGAGGTGTACAGTTGCGTAGGAGAATAGAATTGCGTCTGCGTGTACGTGTACAATTTGTTAACCGTTCAAAGCTGCAACTCCAAATTGGCTATGCTTAGCCAGGTCTTGCTGATCTTCAAGCTAATATCAACGTTAGCTTGAGGTGGCTTTCCGAAGCTTAGATATAAACAAAACTTCCTAATTCGGCCGATAATTGGTGTTGAGATTTATACAGGTGGCCAATAATTGGTACGGCAGGCCAATAATCGATCAATCACTACATCAACTATTTCAATTCTCACTTCAAACCTGAATGTGCCATCCTTTCTGACATTAGATTGTAGAGATGGCGCTTTGCCATGCTATAGATTGGTGCAAGAACGAAGCTTGTAGGGCCTTGTTTGACCACGATATACAGTCTGAAGTTTGAAAGATGGCAGATAATTGGCAGCTTAACGCATTTGTTCCGGAGTTTACAATTCCCGCCAAATCCCTACATTCCGGAGATAAAATGGCGGCGCCCGGAAAATATACAAAGCGGGCTCGTAACGCAACTTCTAGTGCCTTCTTTCGGCCGGAACGGTAGTAGTATAGATTTTATAGTGTACAGCTGTGTCCCAGAAGAGCTGTAGGCCATTCTTGTTCTTTGACGCTTCCCTTGCACAAGGATAAGACGGCCTGTTCGGCCGAGAAGACGGCTACGAAGTTGACGCTTGAGTGTGCGGCACAGCGATTAAGGTAAGGACTTTTCAGTCTATCGCTGTCACCCAGTAAAAAGGTTCGTCGCTTTTGACTCTTCGTGATTGTACTTAGCTCTCACTCACTGCTATAGTCGCTGATATTGGCGACCGAATGATGCCTTCGTACTAGGTGCACATTTCGGCGCTCGACTGCGACCCGCGGGAAGAACTAGAAGATGAAATAACCTTCCTGGTGAAAGCTCAGTCACTGCCACATACTCCTTTAAAGCAGCGTTTCTTTGCAAGCCTAGTAGCGAGAGAAACACGACGTTTAATACGAGTCTTCGACCATGACGGCTAAAGCCGTCATCCGGAATTACGCACAAGCTATTTCATGACGTGAAAACACATCATCCGGAAATAAAGGGTTAAGCTAGGTATCAGAGTGCAAGCTGTGAATTTGCAAGGCTCGTACCTGTGCAAAGCATCCAAACACTTAATGCACTTTCCCATGCAATTGCCAACTTTCCAATGTGTGTGGATGTGTAGGCACAGCTGTCTTGGTTTGTATCTAAAACCCTGATGCATTCATGCCTATACCTTCGTGTCGTGCATCCTGGGGTCACTCTAGCATTTAGAGTGATGCTAAATGGCATGACAAATGTGTGCACCATTACTAGCAAGTAGTTCAAGTTTGGGGCACCCCATCGGTACCCCACGAGTTTTTTTTACTCGAAATACTTGTTAAGGGAGTGATGCGCAAAACATGGCAAACAGAAAGGGGTCTTTCACACCTGCCACTGCGTCTCCTACCGAAGCTGACCAGACTTCCTCGTACATGTAATAGCCACAAACACAAATCAAAGACATGCCCTATGACAGTGTCAGCAGCATTCATCTGCACAAGTACTTTGGCTGCAGTGTTGATCACTACCATTGTAACACATACGGAACACGAAATATTTAGGCAAAGTGAGGCTTCGCGAAAGAAAGATCACATAATCTTCACCCACAGGGCATTGGTGATATATATGCTGCATGCATACAGTGCATGCATGTGTGTGCCTACATTGAGTGTGCATCATTATAACTCATTGTTTTATCTTTGTTGTGCAGAAATGACTGCTCACCACCTCCGAAATTCATTGCCTATCTTGGCTTTTGCCACCATCGTTGTCATTGTATTTCTGTATATGCATATGTCTGAGAAGGATGTTCCACCGTCACCTGGATATGATTTTGCACTTGTATCAGCACCTAGACCTACTAATGTAACAGTATTTGTAGAGAATTTTGACAGTTTGAATAAATTTTATGGCAACAGTTTCACAAGAATGGAGAGTGACATTCCTCACACTTGCAAACTACCTCATGGTGGCTTCTGCATTTTACAACATTCCGAGGCATCTGCTCAGACCGCAGATGTTGTGTTCAGAATGGTAAGATTCATCCATCCTAGGGACATTGTAAGGTACCACGAGAGACAGCTCTTGGCAGTTATGAACACTGAAGCTGAGAGAGATGAATACGGACTGCAGCAGCTAAGGGAAGCTGACATCAAAATAGATCACCATCCTTCATCAGATATTATGCTGGCTGAAATATGTGGCTTGCCTGTGCATAAGTGGGAGACATCACCTCCTCCTGACCCCACACAAAGGAAAGGCATTGCCATGTTTACAAGTAACTGTGGTGCAAAATGGAGGCTGGATTATTTGGACAGATTAGCTAGGGTTCTTCCCATTGATTCATATGGAAGGTGTTTGCACAATAAAGATGAGCCACCTGCAGCTGACAAAGGAGCCAATTTAGTGAAAATATCCAGCAAATATCGCATGGTGATTACCTTTGAAAACATGATTCAAGATGACTACATCTCAGAAAAGCTCATTGTTGTTTTATCCTCTGGTGCTATTCCAGTGTATTGGGGCCCACCCCAGGTGTATTCCTGGGTACCTGGAAACCACAGCTTCATTGATGCAAGCAAGTACAAGGACAGCCCTGAAGACTTAGCCAAGTACTTGAAACGCGTTGATGAAGAAGATGACCTCTTTAAGTACCACACATCCAACTTTGATGTCAACAAAACAAAGAATATAATTGAAAGACTGTGCCCGAAAGGTGGCCCTTACTTGTGTCTCACCTGTCAAATTGCTCAACAGAAGCTGCTTCACAGGACCATGTATTTCAGAAAGGTTTAGCAATGATGTTAATAGTTTATGTCTGCAATTCAGTAGAGATACATACAACTCTCAGACATTTCATTTCTTTGCGCTATTTCTTCTCTAGAAGAATGTAGACAATTTAGGGCATGCATGCAGTGCATGTGAATTTATACCTTCTCGCGCAGCCATGCTGTGGCTTTCTTAGCAATGCCTTATTGAGCAAACTGTGATGCATGTATGACGTCACCCTCACATGCATGTCTACATCTATCTCACCGTTGTGCTTGTGAAAGAAGGTGTACCTGTGTGTGTGATATTGTTATCGAATGGTGATTTATGTTGAGTTTCTTGCACGTTGAATGACACAATGCTGTCAATTTAACTTACATTTTCAGAACTGTCATTGATCTGTCACTGGTGCAGAACCTAGCTGTTACCTGTTTGTAGGCATCTGTTTTATGCATTCCAACTGTGTGAGCGAGTCAGCTGTGTACTGCAGCAAACAGATTTTGTGACTTTTAGGTTTTGTGCAAGTAGGTTAAGATTGCATGCATGAGTGTGTATAATTCATCATCTGATGTGGATTCGGCTGTTCATAGGAAAGCAGTAGCTCGTCATCGTTTTCTACGCTGTGGTGATGTACTCTGCGTGGAAGGTGGTCCTGGCTGCTGATCGTCAGGTATGTCAGTATGCTTGTCCTTGATGTCGGGACGCAGGTGGTGTGCATGATGACTCTGGCTGTTTATATAGGTTCTGAGGCAAACTGTTCCAAAGGTTGCTGCTAAGATGCGGTGTCTTCGCTGCTCGCTCGATTCACCCCAGTTGCCTGTGCTGTATTCCTTACCTTGCCAGCTCTCACGGCTAGCATGCACAAATGCAGCGATCACTTCCTCCACCAGGCCTAGGTACGACGAGGGACGGTTTCGACCCTGTTAACAGTCGCACTGTCCGTGGAAAGATGTTGATCTGCCATTTCTTAGTAGCAAATTATACTGTATTAGCTTCAAGGGTGGGAGCGTGCAGAAATACAAGCCGAAGAGCGGCGTTCAATTTCGACAGCTATAATTAACCCTCGGCGGAGCGGAGTGTAGTGAGGGGTTATGGTAATTGGTCTGTGTGTGTGTGTGTGTGTGTGTGTGTGTGTGTGTGTGTGTGTGTGTGTGTGTGTCCAAGTCTAATCTGGCACTGCAGGCTACGAGGCGACTTATGAGCGATACCAGTGGATTCAGAATGACAAAGTAGGAAGTTATAAACAAGTATTTTGAGCTAAAAATGTAGGGCTGCCACCCCAACTCGAACTATACTTGCTGTCTTCATTCGTTTCCCAGGACATGACAACATGTCAAAACAATGCAACCACATACATAACGCATGAGCAAACACAGTCTCACTCAGGTATGGACACACAGACACACTGTGCATTCATTTTCTCTTTGAAGCCCTTCTCATATACCAAGCAATCTGGCTCGTCATGCACAATATCGCTACTGCCTAGCCACATTGTATTTCTGCGTTTTAAGACAAATACAATTAAGAATGCAGTGACGTACAGACAGACAGGCCATATATGGACACAGTAGCAGGTGTTTAGTCAAGGCAGAAGAGAATTCGAGTACAAACAGCGCGCGCTGCTGAGACAACAGTTACCTATAGCTACGTTTTTACTTCATGCTAAGCTATCCTGCACAAAAACAGCTAGCAAACCTTAGAATAGAGGTTTAACACCCTCACCAAGCTTGGCGTTACTATAAGGTCTGTCCATTATTCTCGGCAGTGCTGTGAAGATTGTAAGTCAGGAAGCCACAAACTGGACACGCTGCAAACGATACGGGCGCGTTTCCAAGGATAGCATCACTCCTGTCCCTTGTCCGAGGCAGTACTGTGGATAGCGCTGATGTTGACATCCAATGAACACAGCATGATGCTCGAAACGACAACAAACGGCGACTTGTGGGCCTGTCTGGGGTGTTTTGTGGCCTTCTCCCTCACGAGAGCCAAGAAAATGGCCGCCAATGTAAATGCTACCGAACACAATACTTTGCTTGTACTTTACAATATATTCAATATTCAATATTATTCAAGTGCACCATGTGCGAGCACACTAGGACATGGTGTCCCATGCAGCACTATGCAGGGATAAATAAATAACCTGAGGGAACTGTCAGAGTGATGTATACTAAGTAAAATCAAGAGAGGGATAATCAGAAGGAAATCTGTTAACGAGAACTACGGCACAGTCAAGGACATCAGGCCTGGGAACTTTGCAGAAATCTGCATTGCCACAGCTTCTCTACCGCCTTCCCTACTCTCTCACTGCCTCAAGCTTGGATTAGGGCCACCTTCCTGTCATCGGTCGTACAGGGCTCTCCTGCCAGATCCTCCATACACGCTATCACCACTTCCCTCTCTTGTGCCCACCCCTCACACCTCAGCAGAAAATGTTCCACATCTTCCACCTCCTCCAGTCTACACTGCCTACAGAGCCTCTCCTCCCTCTTTAAGTCACTCCATCTACCGGTCTCAATCCTCAGGGCTGCAGTCCCTCCCTTCAGCTTTGCCAAAATCCTCCTCCACATCTTCTCTTACCATCAATTGCCAGCAGACCACGCATTATGTCCAACTTCGATCGTTACCATGCTTCGGCCTCCCACTCCTTCACCTCTCCCCGTGCAGTGTCTCTCAGCATGTGTCCTATTTCTGTCATAGACAGCCTTCCCAGGCCTTCTATTCCAACATCTCTCCAGCCAAACCCCTCCAATCCACACTCCAAGTCCTTCTGCCATGCAGTTTTCCAAACCATCTCCAATGATTCCATCACCACCCTCTTCACCAACCTGTCATCACTCATTCTTGATACTGTCAACCAGAACTCAATACATTGTCTCTTAGCTTCCCATGTCACGGGCATTATCTTCATCTCGTACTGGAGTGCTGCCTTTGGGTGTAGTCTACCCACCCCCAGAAAGATCCTCGCTGCCCGCAGTTGTATTTGCTCCACCAGAGTAGCATGCCTTCCACACACCCACACCTCAGCACCATACAGGAGCACCGACTCAACCAATGCCCCACACAACTTAGTGAAAGACTCGCCTTTTACCAATCCTACCATTGCTCTGCACCTCTTTAGCCAAGCACTTAGGGCCTTGGCTCCAGCTGTAGCCCTCTCGTCCAGCATCCGCTTGCAGTCCAGATGTTCACTTATCACACAGCCAAGGTACTTGTACTCTGTCAGTATGCCAATTTCTTCTCCATTCACTCAAATTCCTCTTCACATCTCTTCACCCTTCTCTTCCTAAAGTGTACTATACCACATTTTTCTACATTCACTTTGATAGCCCATTTCACACACCACTCTCCCAGGATCTTCAGCTCCTTCCTCAGCATCTCCTCATCCTCTGCAAGCAACACCATATCGTCTGCATACAGTAAAGCTGAGATACGCTGATCCTTACAAACCACCCTCACCCCTGCCTTCTTCATCTCATCTATCAGCGAGTTGGTGTACAGCGAGAACAAAAGGGGTGACAGAATGCATCCTTGCCTCAAACCATTCTGTACCGAAAAAGGGTCACTACTCCTCGCCAACTTTCACCACACACTTCAGCTCTGTGTATATAGGCTGCCGAAACCCTACCAATCTCCCCTGCAGGCCCAGGTCTTCCAGACATCTTCACAATTTGTTCCTATCCACACTATCGTAGGCCTTGCGAAAATCAATTAATGCTGCCGACATCCCCCTCTTACTTGTCACCATTTTCATTTGTCCTAACAGGGTCAAAGACAGAATCTGGTCTCTGCATCTCCTCCCCCTCCGAACCCCCCCCTGTTCCTCTGCCAACAACTGTTTTCTATCACATATCGGCACCACTCTCTCTTGGACCACTGCACACATCACCTTATACACCACTGATACCAGAACTATGCCACGGAAGTTGTCTGCTTCACAGATTCCTTTGCTCTTCTTCTTGAGCACGGGCACTACCGTACCCTGCCTCCATACAGATGGAACCAAACCATGTCTCCAACACAGGTTGGCCAGCTTCCACCACAGGTCTATCAAGACTTCTCTGTCAACCATCTCAGCCGTCAGACCGACCCTACTAGGGGCTGCCTTAGTCTTTAGGCCTCTCAGTGCCCACCTAATTTCCTCCCTTGTGAAGTCTTCATCCAGAGACCCACCATGGTCACTTATCGTATCTACACCCGTAGCTTTTTCACTTCCTGTTTTGAGATTTCTGTCCTCTCAGTGCCCACCTAATTTCCTCCCTTGTGAAGTCTTCATCCAGAGACCCACCATGGTCACTTATCGTATCTACACCCGTAGCTTTTTCACTTCCTGTTTTGAGATTTCTGTCCTTGTCGTACACTTTGGTCACATCCACTTTATCGCCTCTCCTATTGACCACCTTCATCTTCTGTGCCAATTTCCACCAGTTCTTGGGGTTGTTCACCACCTTCTCCAGCTCCATACATCTCCTCTCTTCAAATGCTACCTTTGCTCTCATCACCGCTCTCTTGTACACCCTTCTTTATTCTACATAACTCAGCCTCTTTTCTCTTCTCTTCACCTGATAAACACTCCTCAGCCGCTCTAATTCTGCCCAATGAAACTCCGTCCGTATCTGCCTTAGATCTTTGGTGAACCATGGCTGCCCTTTCTTGGCCCCACATTTCACTTTCTTTTCCTCCAGCCCATTCTTTAACACCCTCACCACCTCCTCATATAAATATATATATAAATTCTAGTACAGTTATATTATCGCAACATCAACATTATATATACCGTATGGCCGGAAATTTTGGCAGGGAATTTATTTAGGCGGATTGGCGGTTTTGAGAGCAATCCGCCAATATTTTGGGGCCGAAACGTCTTGCTAAACGAAGCTATCTACCACGTGTCTTACGCTCGAAAACCAAGGAACTGTCTATTTATACACGTGGTAATGAATCTTTACTCTATCAATATTTCATCCGCCAAAAACTTCACAGTGTGATGTCATCATTATTGCGAAATCATAGCTCGTGTAATAGACTACAGCAAGACGCGCCAGTCTAATCGTCGGCATGGAGTTTACCATTGAAAGCTGCGTACAGGGACATCGCTTCTCCAAAGAGTTTTGTACACCAAAAGAGGTGGCTTGTCTGTCAACGCGAGGAAGGCAATCCAAACGAAGTGTACACGGTCACTGTATAGACCGACGGTACGAAAACAGTCCAGTGTAAGCGTAATAACGATTTGTTAAGTTTTCAGTTGCATTTAATCATCGATTTCGTCCTAACTCAGCGGAAACTAGCTCACGGCCCGGTTAAATTCCCAGCACGTTCGATTATCCATTTTGCTATGAATATCATTATGGCTAAGACTGGCTCAGCCGCCAAAGTAATTCCGCCAAATGAAATATTTTCAGCAATCCGCCAAAATATCTTCCCGCCAAAATTTCCGGCCATACGGTATGTATCTATATATAATGGAGCTAGGCCGAATTTTTGTTTGCACTATTCTCCGAAACTGACCGAAGAATTCGTAGCGGAAATGACCAAAATTACTAAGCGCTGTCCAGAGGGTGACCTCGATGGGCATTTCCATCGTTAGCTTGCGAAATGAAGATTTTTCGACGTTTTGCCTATGCTTAACTACAGGGCGACATCTTGGTTTTACAAGTATCTGAAACACCTATATACATAGATACATATGTACATATATGTTTATACGGTGTCATGATATTGTCAATCTTGCAGAGGGACTCGTCCTTCTGCACAAGCCAAGTTGATTGGCTCGCCAGTCGATGGTCTGGCTGGGTGGTGGAGGGATGAGCGTGCACCTCTGAGGCACATGATGGCGGAGTGCAGCAGGGAAAAGCTCAACCTGCATCGCATCCAGAAGTGGGTTTGGCTGTAGGGTTGCTGTTTCTTCTCAGCAATGAGGGAGGCAATTCGTCTGTACACCACTGTTGCGGTGGGTCCCATTCCGCCGGATGCTGTGAAGACCAGGGGAGAGAATGTGCCGTGCTCAACCTCTCTCACCCTTTCATCGTAGGCTCTCTTCTTCTCTTGCTCATTCCGTCTGTAGCATTGGGCTAGTGGGGTGTTGCGGTGACTCGGCGCAAAAGGGTTGAAGACCCGGACATTGAAAAATGCGAGTTGTCTGTCGCATCCCCAAAAACTCTCAGCAACAATGTCAAGGTGGGCTCCATCATCCCTGTTGGCTGTCTTGTGCGTCAGTTGCTCCTGGGACAGTGGCTGTAGTGTGGGTTCTGTGCCAACACTGTGACAGACCTCATTGTGTCTGATTGAGGGGAAGCCACCATGGGGACAGCTCAGAGCATGCTCTACTGAGAAGGGTTTCCCACAGTCACAGTTGACAGGCAGGTTTGACGGGTGCCATCCATGCCTAAGACAGAGAGCATCTCGAAAGGCCCCTTTGTGGAGGGCAAATCCCTGTTCAGCAATTAGCAGGGTGGGCAGCCAGCTTGAGGAGCCCTTCTCGCTGGTGGCCTTGAGAGCTCTCTGCATGGCATTCGGAAGCTTGTCCGCCAATTCAGATGCAGCATGTGTCTCAAGTTGTCGACAGGTCTTCCGCGCTTCTGTCTTGGCTTTTGTTGCAAGCTCTTGTATGTTGGTGGAGCAGGTTGGTGATTGCTGTAGGTTTTACAGAGAAATTACGGAATTTGCAAAGCAGACGGTTGTTCGAGAACTCCTCCTGGACCAATGCTGCGACGGCCTTTTCGCTGTCGTTGCAGTTTCATGTATGCGGCTGTGAGTGATATAAACTATATAGCGGAAAGTGATGCATCCTGGGAGAAGGAAAACGGCTCGATGGCGAAACTGTGGACCTCCAATATCCGGTTTGGCTATTGTGCAATATTGACAGCAACGTAAAAAACGCACGTAACAACAAAATTAATCTCTGTTTGCATGTCCCTACTTACTGCTATGAGACTCAGCACAATCAGAAGCTTTACACTCCATCAGACCAGGTAAAGGCATTTGATTCACTATGTCAGAAGCAATGACTAGAAGCATGCATTGTCCCAGCATAATGATATCTACCAGAATTGTTATCGTGGAAACGCCATCATCAAAATGCCGTCGTGGAAATGTTGTTAACGGGGCGCCATAGCAGTTGAAGCTCACCGAAGGCGGGCTGCCTCTGCTAGTATATATAATTGAGAATGTTTGTTTGTTTGTTTGTTCACGGTAAACGCCAAAACTACGGCATGGATTGACACCAAACGCTCAGGAATTACAAAGAACGACCCGGAGAGTGTCCTCTGCGGGTTGAAATCGCCTGTCTTAGTGTTGTCGGGAAGATATATCGTTTAATTTTTGGTTTTTCTCTCACGGCCGACGGTGATTTTACCTATTTTCTTTGCACTTCTGGCTTTACCCTAGACGCCTAACACAGAGCAATTCGCACAAACGGAAAAACTGCCGCACGAATTGACGCCTAACGCTCAGTAATTACAAAGAACGACCTGAAAAAGGTCCTCTGCGGGTTGAAATCGCCCACCTCGGGGGGATATCATGACATTTCCGGTTTTTCCTTCTCGGCCGACAGCCATTTTTGCTTATCTCACACTTCCGGCTCTTGCTTAGGCGCCTAACACACAGGCTGGCCACACAGAGTGCTTTCGCAAAATGACGTTGACCGCGCGCCACATCGCTACTGAATTACAAGTGGACATACATAGACAAGTTCATGTACATTCATGCATGCCTTGCAAGTCCAATCATTATATGCATGTATGCCTTGCACGTAATTTGAAGCGCTGTCACATTGTGGCCAAGGGCATGACCTTACTTCAGTTGCCCAACTCTCTGGAATCAACAAAGCTGACATTAGAAGTGCTTTCGATAAAACACTGGTGTCAGAGCACTTTCGCCGAAACGCTGTCGATGAAGCGCCGTAACAGAGAAGCCCGTGGGCTTATATGCTAGTTTATATGCCGTATGCCGTAACATGAAGCCATACGACGACACAAATAAAAACACTGGCAGCCCTAAAATGAGTCCACTATCACTGACAAAAGTAGCCATAGTAGATTCAATGCACAAATTATTATTTTTATAAAACCTATATGCACCAGTCAGCTATGGCACAGGAAATCTGTGCAACCTACAGTTAGTGCAGTTCACACAGCAGCAGCTCACGGACATCGTCCACTAGCTACTCTTGAACTACAGCGTAAAAGCGCGGTTGCCAATGTCTACATATCCTTTTGCCAACAGTAGCAGTACCCGGAAGCGATTGTGCAGTTTTTGAAAGGTTCTAACGTGACTGTATATGTTGTTATAGGGTTATATAATCTCTACCACCTTGTAAAGCCATCTTGCTATGATAAATACATTATGCTTAGAATGTAAAGCATCACGGTTAGAGTTTCAGTTCACCAGTGTGGACATGTGGGTGAACATTTAAATTTTGAGCCTCAGGACGCTGGCACTTCATTTGCATACACTGATATACAGAGTGAAGCATGTGCATCTTCTACAATAGTTGAGTGAAACTCTGAGCAATCAGTTGCCCTCCTTCAATAACAGTAATGAATATCATGTTCACAACTAGCTACTATTTGTACAATTGTCAAGCTTTGCCGGATCATTTTGTAGCTGTGCTTAACATCCATGTTCAAGCAGCAATCAATCAATAATAAAGTGTACCATACCAGAAGAGGCTTCCAGTAGAGATTGTCTCAAGTAGTTCCATGCAGAGCACTGTACTAGCCAGTGGCACACATCCTCAATCTCCCCAGTGTCACACTCATTGCATATCCCATACTCCCTCCTCACTCCATGCCATCCCCATTCAATCTGAAAGGTTATATTTGATCTGGTGTAGTGCCATGCTATAGCATTGTAGCAAACTTGGTGCTCGTTAGCATACAAGTAGCAATGACATGGCTCAATTAGTGAGATGCTACAACCACAAGGGTTAGCTAGCTAATGTCAAAAGATTCAACTGACAACATTAATAAGCAAGAAAACCAATGATTGTATTTCCTAGTAATTACATGTATACATTAATTTTAATTCATTTTGTGGATCATAAAAGACCTAGCTACATTTGCTGATAAGCCCCCCAAATTGAAACAACTGTCTGTGGTGGCTCTTCCATCTCTTAGTTTGGGATTACCGGGGAGATGATCACTAGACACTGGTGTTATTGACAATAGGGTGGAGTGACCACACTTCCCATGTAGCCTAGTCTATGTACATGGCTGTCTGGTACATAGCACGTATCGCATCGTACACCATATATACGTGTTTTTTTATATACGACGTATAATTATAGCCTATAGATTATCTAGGTGACACGGTCCGTCGGCCGTGGAGGCGGAGCTGAAATAAAATGGCGGTCTGGCTACGCGAGGCTAAATCCAAACAGTGACTACGTTATTAGTATGTCTCTCCTGCGTTATGTGAGACAGGACTACTTCAGTCGACGGCTACTGGCAGGAGACGTTGGGGAGGACAGAGAACACTCCACGAACGACGTTGCCTTGAAATCAGTTGAAGACCTTCCTACACCAGGCAACACATGGAAAATCTTGCAGAATTGGACACTTCCTACCGAATACCAACATGAGCACCAGTTAGAGGCCAGTTTGTCAACTGGCAAACTTTACCGTGTTCCCATTCCTTTCTTTGGTCGCCATTTGGTCACAACGAGCTCTCCAAAGCACGTCAGTGAAATTTTCAGGAACGAAGGAGAAGTTCCTTGTCGTCTATCATTGGACGACTTTGAACAGTTTATGGTGGAAAAGGGATTTATGAAGGGAATAGTGATTTCGTGAGTTCACTGGGCCACTCAGATACTCAGACGCACAAGATTTTGCTGCATCCAGACACTTATGTTCTCCTATTAAGTCATTTGACAATTCATAGTCCTGACTGAGCATTGCCCACCGGCCGCACTCATTCACATATGGGAGTGATGAAACCGGCCATACAACGTCCTGTTCTGACATGCTAAACCCGTGCAGCACGCATGGATCTTCTCTAATAGTGTTTTTTTTATTCATTCATCTACTGTACCATTGTCGGTATTAATTAATGGCACAAGCAAATGTTCCCCACCACCACTCTCCCAATCATTGCAGTAACTGGGATGAGTGGCGTAGCCTCCGCAGCAAGGCAAACAAGCAGATTGTGCCTCGGAAGATCCTGGAAATCACTCCTGAAATTTATGATGTGTCGGGGGATGCAATGGACTGCTTCAGGGCCAACCGAGGACTGGACAACACAGTGAATGATGTCCTTACACCTCTTACAGATTGGAGCTTTGAAGGTGACAGATATAGCGGCTTTCTATTTTGCTGAATGTGTATTGTGTTTGGCTGGGCAGGCAGACCACACATGGTGTCCACAGTGGGGCTAACAGCTGGAGAAGGCATAACTCCTAGCTTCCACATACCTGATTTGATCATCATATATAGTGTGACTTCCTCATTGCTAAATCCACACATTTGTGCATCCTTGTGATTTTAGCACATCAGCACATGATCATCACAATATCAATTCTGTGAATGTATTATGACATCTGAGTGAAACTATAAAAGCCGTGACAAGCGTGGAACAAACAAATGGTGACTGCTCAATTCTGACGAAGTGTAGTGCAGTGTACTTACCTGGAATACTGGTTGATGAAATCCGAATGCATGCAATGTCATATATAGTATAGACATCTGTATTGGTACGTACTTACTTTTGTTGTGTTTGACACAACAGTCAACCCTCAACAGTGTTTGCTTTATAAATATATATATATATAGGTATGTCTATGTCTCATGACTGGTGCCCACCCCTACGTGTGGGATACATCAAAGTAGTCTCCATGGGCTTATTATTGTGCAATCATGGCCCAAAGCCGGAATGTCTAGCATGTAAAACTAGCTTCAATGATGATCATAAATGCAGTAATCACTGGGATGTTTTCCATCTTGCCTTCAAAGGTGACGTTACTAGTAATGTAAAGTTACCTCTCCTAATGGTGCACAGTGTGACCAACCATTTGGCTTGTATCTGCAATGACTGCTTTCATCGGTGCATTGTAAAATTTGACCAATTTTACAAGGTTTCAATGGGCTGGGCTTCAAATGGTGCAATCACTTCATATCCATCAACCTTCAGGTTATTAACACATGATGCTGCATAGTCAGCCACTGTCTTCTCACTTTTTTAGGAATTAGTATATTCATTTTGGGAAGACGCACCAACTTGTTCACCGCCCCTTCCCCGAGGATGAAGGAGTTCCAGTCAGCTGGACTCAGCTTCATTGAGGGCCTAGTACCAATGATGGGAGTCATTCCCTGGTACAAGTTCTTTCCTACTCCAGCAAGTGTTAGGTTTGAGAATGTTGTTCTTAGTTTGGAGGCTATTGCTAGTCAACTTGCTGAAGAGAGGATGACAGAACTGAAGCAAAAGATTGAGAGCAATGAGGAATTTGAAGCCATTTCTTTCCTTGACCAGTGGCTTTTGGATGACACAATCAGTAGAGAAGAGATCTTTTCTTTGATACGGGACTTCCTTTCTGCTGGTATTGACACGGTAAGTACGAACAGTGTTTGCTGTCACTAGATTTCCAATCCCCATCCTAATCTGTCCCTCCTTCACTCCTTATCTCCCTCATTCTATCCTCTTTACTGCTCATCCTTTTATCCTCTCCTGTTACCAAAGACCTCAGCAGCGGCCACGTGGATGCTCCACGAGTTGGCTCTCAAACCTGAGGTGCAGCAGAGGCTGAGGAAAGAGGTCCTGTCCGTTTTGGGACCCTCTGCCATGCCCACTGGCAAACAACTGCAGGAACTGCACTACGCAAAGAACATCATTACTGAAACATTAAGGTATGTTGTGCGTGCATGTTATGTGCCTGCATGCATATGTTCGTCAGTTTCTGCATGAATGTGTGTTTGTGCATGTGTGTATGTGTACGTATTGGGCATCACCCCTGCAGGCTTCGTCCCCTGGGGGCTGGTAATATGAGAGAACTGGACTCTCCTATTGTGCTAGATGGACACAAGATTCCCAAAGGAGTAAGTTGTACAAGCTTTGCTACCTACACGGAGTTTCAGCCACGTGAGCCACCAATGTGGCCACAAATCTTTGTCTTCAATGCATGTATATGAGTTCAGGCGCTAGGTTGTGGTTCTTTTTTTTCTAGCCACTTTCAAGCTGTGTAGTTAGCAAAGCTGGTACAAGTTACACCTGTACTATGTCGCGCACGGACCGGTTCACTTCGCTGGGCAAGACTCAATAATAACCAATCAGGATACACACAGAACAAAGAGCATTGTTACAGAAATAGTATACATCTACATTCAACACAACACTTAATGGTAGTGTACTATATCAGGTAACAATAAAGACTTAACAGCTAATAGGTTAATGTCTACAAGTATGCCACAACACCAGCTTGCATAACACTTACTGGCAAAGAAGATAAATGCAAATTTTTGTGTAGTATTGCATGCAAAACATAATCAAGAATTTGGAAGTAACTGGATGTTCTTCAGAGTAAATTTAGACTTGGATATTATTTGAAGTCTATACTCAGTTAGCTATGTGATGCAGGAACACAGTATCATGCGCTTACAAACTTGATGTCACTGTTCCTAATTTAAGTTTAATCTTGCATCTGCGCATCTCCTACCTATTTGTCCAGACTTGGATGTTTTTGGACTTATACTCCATGTCCCGTGATCCACTAATATATGAGGACCCACTTCTCTTCAACCCTGACCGTTGGACGAGGGAGGGTAGAAAGGAGAAGGCCTTTGCGCACCTTCCCTTTGGGTTTGGTCCAAGAGCGTGCTACGGTGAGGGCACATTTGGTGTGCAGCTGTGTACTCCTGGCTATTCATTGTGTAGCAACATAGCTGGCCTTATAAAGTGGAGAATAGGTGCTATGTTTATTGCATCTCAAACTCCTCATCATGGCATTGCTTGTGTACTTTTGTGTGAGGCAGTGCTTCTGTTCGCGTTGTCTGCAGGGAGGAGATTGGCAGAGCTTGAACTAGTTCTGCTTTTAGTCCAGGTGTGTGTGCTCATGTCTATTGCTGTATATATGTATGTAATGGTGTGCATTGTGATAGGTCTGTACGAGGGTGTGTCTGCATAAGTGTATGGTGTGTGGTATGTGCTTTGTGTGTGTGTATGCATGCCTATTTTTGTATGAATGTGTGCAAGTTACACACGCATGCCATGTTTCTGTATAAATTATGCATGTGTGCATAAACAATATTTGTTTGTTTGCGTGGTGCATTTTATGTGCATACGTACCTATCTATGTATGACGTGTGAAGTGTGACATGCATATATATATACATGAGACTGTGTATATGTATGTAGATTTTTGTTGTGTTTGTGTTGTGGGTATCTGATAAGGATATGTTAATACTTCTATTATTAGATTGCTCGCAACTTTGAACTACGAACAGATCAGACGGACTTGAGGATGAAAGGTCTGGCAGTGTTGCGTCCACACGAGCCAGTGCGCATTCGATTCAATGATTTATGGACACTTACAGCTGAATCATCCACATAGACTCTATATTTTACTTTCTACATTATACTATACTCTCTATTGTATTATACTCTATTGTGTACATTTTGAGGTTTTCTGCACTTTATACTACAAGCTGTCATCCACAATAATTGTTACATCTTTTCTTGCCTAATTAAATGTACTTATAGTTGAATGTTTTGACTGATGCTGATGCTAGCAACTGGAGACCGTTGTGGTTGTAGCATCTCACTAATTGGATGCTATGTTTGCTACGTACATGTATAGTCTATGCTTAGGAGTTTGCGTAATGCCATAGCATGACTCCATGCCATCAGATCGAATGTTATTATTTTATTATGAAAAACAGTACCAACTAACCTATAGCTAATTTTGCAATGGTCAACCCAGTGAAATGAGTTGTTCCAGAGTATGCACATATACGTACGTATATATATGTGCATGCGCTACTTTCAAGCTGTGAAGTTGGCAAACTTGGACAAGTTACACACCAGCTTGCATAACACTTACTGACAATGTATAGAGATTAGGAACGGTGCACCATCATCCACCTCTGGCTCGCGGGCTCATGCACATACACATGCTAGCTGCCCGCTGAGCATACCATCGCACAGATCCTGAAAGCATGGGTTCTAAGTGGTCGTAGTATTGCAGCCCGCCCATGACCGTATATATATAGCAATTGGGGATGAAGAATCACGGCCACATTGGTGGCTTGCATGGCTGAAGCATAACTATTGTCTCCAGCAGCACGTGCTGTTTGTACTTGAACAAATTCTCTTCTGTCTTGACTAAACACCAGCTACTATGTCCCTGCGACCTGTTTGTGTGCATGTCACTGCATTCTTAGTTATGTTTATTATTAATGCAGAAATACAATGTGACTAGGCAGTATAACGTGCGTGACTAGCCAGATTGTTTGATACAACTCTAAATGAGGAAGGATTCAAGGAAAGGAAAATGTAAGCACAGTTTGCCTGTATCTGTGTGCCCATGCCTGAGTAAAACTGTGTAGTCGCGCGCGCCAGCCCTACCTTCACGTTGCTACTATCGCACAATCGTGAAAGATAGGGTCTGGTCAGACTCACCAGGTTTTCATGTATGTGTGGTATGTGAAGTCATTGGCTGCAATCTGTACGTAGCACCTGGGAGTCCGGCGAACCCAGCACCTGCATATGTCACTTTGCTGCAAGCAGTCTCTGAGGGTATTTCCTGGTGTAGATTGTGTTCCGGGCCGATTTTCAGGACAATAAACAAGTACAGTGTCACCACAATTCCCTCCACTGATGTTGCTTCTGAATTGAAGACGTTTGTCGAACGCTTTCTGCCGCGAGTGGCTCGGTCTTCATGTTTAGCAGTTTCTATGCCTCTAGGCCATGTTTCCAAGAGGGATTGAAGAGCTTGTAACAAGCGATAAGGCAAACAGCTCTATGTTTTCAACCTAAAGTAGCAAGATAGATCAAACGGTAAGTGCTCAAGTTCTTTGGCTGCAGTGTTGATCGCTACCATGGTAACACAGACAGATCACAAAATCTTCAGGCAAAGTAAGGCTTAGTGACAGAAAGATCCAAAAATACTCGCCCACAGGGCTTTCGTGAAATATATGCTGCATGCATATGGCACATGCACATGTGTGCCTGCATGGAATGTGCATCATTATAATTCATTGTTTGTCTCTGTTGTGCAGAAAATGGCTGTTCATCTCCCACTCCAAAAGTCGTCTATCTTGACCTTTACCATCATCATTGTCATTGTACTTCTGTATATGCATATGTCTGAGCATGATGTTCCACGGTCACCTGTGGATTATGCATGTGGATTATTCTGTTCATATCAATAAACCCTGTCTTGTTGGCAATATACTGCAGGCCTGCCACTTGGTCTTCTGATTCCACTTTACCCTTGAAAATGGAAATGGGAGATACCACATAAGTATGTATGTAGTTGTATAACAATAGGGAATCTGCCAATATACGTAACTAAGTAGTGCAGGACCCTGCAGGCCATAGGTAACTGTATAAGGCAGCCAGCCTTCCCATACTGAATCTCTGTATTATACATATATATAGCCACCTGCTCTGTAAGTAACTGGTCTTGTTATACAGGTATATACATATACACACACACACAACACACACACACACACACGCACAAGACTAGCAACATGTTAACACATATACATACCTGCTCCTGGTCTGGTTATACAGGTAATGGGTCTGATTATGCAGATGACCGGTTGGTTTGAAAATTGACCATTGTCGTACTCTTCCTGCATGCATATGTGCGTACATGCATATCAAAATGCACATGCACGCACACAAATACGCGCACACGAATACACACACGCACACACACACACCGCACACACACACATACCATGCTCCTGTGCAGGTACGTGTGCCTCAAATGCGCCTTCCCCTGTAGTACACTCCCCTGTTGTCAATGCAGACCACACAAAATCCAGTGGCTCTCCACTGCATAACGTAGCAAATGATGCCAGGGAACGTGTTCTTCACCAACAAGAGAACAGAGGGAGAATGAGAAGAGCAAACACGCAAGAAGGAGGGTGAACAATACAATACATTTCATCTCATACATGTAATGAAATACATAAGCACCGAGCAATAGCAATAGATTTACTTTTACTCACTACACAGACACACATGCAGTGAAGCAGTGAGCATCATTGCAGTCGGTATTCCTTTCCCTCTCTACGCATACACACACCTGAAATTGTGGGCCTCCATCGACATACACAATGGTAGGGTACTTGGTACCTGGTGTGGCTCCCTTGGCTGGATAGATGATCCTGTGGACCTCCTCCCCAATGGCAGCATTGAAGGAGAAGAGCTGGTGAGGTGGGAGGCCTTCTACGCCAGTGGCTGCAATGGGTACTGCAAAGGTAATGCAACAGTATAGTCAGAACATTTTGCAAGGCTTAAAGTTCGCATTTTTCAGTCATCAGTCAAATTCTGCTGCAATCCAACGAAATCTAAGTCCAGAGGATACTAGTATATGGCGTATGCGACGCTTAATTGCTACCTCCGCGGCCATCTTAGTCTCGCGGGGCCAGACCCTTTCCGGTATTGCGCAAGCGCACCGAGAAAGGGTCTGGGAGTTATTGGGCGAGCTTGAGCGAGCCCCACACTGACAAGTTTCGCGTCTGCCGCGTCTATATATTTATATATCTATTTATTGTATGTTGCCATGGCAACGTCGAAAAGATGAAAGGGTTGAACCATGACATATATTGCATATAACATGGCTAGCTGGTTGATAAATTGGTCAGGAGCTCTGGGCTTTTATTTACAGCCAATCACTTTGCTCCACTATGATAACTATACCTTAGAGTTTGTTGTTCTTCCTTTCTAGTAGACATAACAGTCGTAGCTACTATGTAATAATATCAATTTGTCAGCATGCAAGATTGCATTTGCTCCTTAAGTTATTGTTGCCATTTACACAACCATTGTAATACATGAAAGTGAAGTACTTATAGCTATACTATAAATGAATCATGATTAATGACACGAGCCTGAGTGTTACTTATAATTCATAAGCAAAGAGTTCATTGATATCAATGCCCTTTAGTTCTTCGATGGCATCAGTTTCAGGTGGAGGCTGTGGTGTAGGTGGCAGTGGCTGGTCAATGATAAAATTAATAGTGCAACCTGAAAAACTGCAACCAGCCAGGGAGAGAGGTAGAGATCCATCAGTTGGTGGTCCACGTTCTTGCTGCATGCTGTGTTTCAGATGGTTCCCTGGTGTAATATGCTGTGCACTGAGTATAGACGAAACCTGGAGTTCTTGTTCAGCAGTTACTCTTTCGTACTTCCTCAGCCCTTCAAGCGAGCGATGTCCAGTGCGATGCTGTACCAAAGCCTCTGAAACTCCAGAACCAAAAAGGGCTGTAGCACCAAACGCTCGTAGGCTATGGTTTGTGTAGCTCCCAGCTAAACCTGCCTCCAAACACATTTCTTTCACCATTGCACTGAGCTTGTTCTTCCCTACAGGAACAGCAGAGAACCATGGTTTCATAGGGTCCACGGGCCGCTTTGTGAGTGCTTTCACATAGAAGGCATCCTTTTCCAAGGCTTCCTTTGGTACTTTCTGCAGATATTTGTCAAGAATTCGAACATGACATCTGGCTCCTCCATCTTCACTCTCATACTGTCGGACTACTTTGTTCTCCATCTGAAGTTGCTTGAGGCCTCCTGTCCTATTTTTGGACCCATGCTCTGTGTACTCATAGTACACTTTTGCTTCTCCATTTACAGTGGCAATGCCACTCTTCAACTGGGAGAGCTTCAGCCCTCTCTGTTCTTCTCCCCCTCTTAAGCAGAAATTCTTTCCATTGTAAAAGAAGGCAGCACGAAGTAACCCTTCTGGAGTTTCTAAGCTGAGCACACTAGTCGCCCACAGCTTATCTTCATCAGCAATTGTCAGGACAGGAGTTCTTTTTACTTCAGCACCAATACCCTTGCTGTGCAACTCCCTATAGTATGTGTCACACACATTTCGAAGTTTCTGAAACTCTGGGTCACTCGTGAAGTTAACTGGCGTTCGTGGCTTCTCCTGTCTGATGTATCGCTGCAGTCCACACAGAATTAGCTGGATGGTCCGCGGTGGATACTGGGTTTTGTCCGTCTTTCTGATTTCCACCACAAATTTACATAATTCTTCACACAGCGCGTCTTTGTTGTCAGTCATCAGGCTCATTTCGGTAAGGTTGGTCTCATCTATACGCTCCCTACGTGCCTTAGCCCACTCGCTGTAGATTTTCAGGGCCCAGCAGTTTGATACCTTGGTGTTCTTTGGCTGGAATCCTTTAGCCAGTTCCTCGAAGTCGTCATCACTACGAGAGAAGTCGAAACGGTCGTCAGAAAACGTTGCTGAATGCTTTCTTTTCTTCGACAAACAGCGGATACCCGTAGCTTCAGCCATTCTTGGTCGACGAGGGCGACGTTAGCGACGAAATGCAAATCGCCCAGCTTAGTGTACTATAATTGGCTTATTGTTACGAACGCTCAAAAGAAACGTCGCTCATTCGACGTTCGAAAATTGCCGATATTTCGAACGTTTCGTCGCTAACGTCGCCCTCGTCGATCTAGAATGGCTCGAGCTAGGGGTAGCGGTCTTTGTCGAAGAAAAAAGTATTTAGCAACTACTTCTGACAACCGTTTCGACTTCTCTCGTAGTGATGACGACTTCGAGGAACTGGCTAAAGGCTTTCAGCTAAAGAACACCAGGTATCAAACTGATGGGCCCTGAAAATCTACAGCGAGTGGGCTAAGGTACGTAGGGAGCGTATGGATGAGTCGACTCTTACCGAAATGAGCCTGCTGGCTGACAACAGAGACGCGCTGTGCGAAGAATTGTGCAAATTTGCGGTGGAAATCAAAACTGATAAAACCCAGTATCCACCGCGGAGCATCCAACTACTTCTGTGCGGACTGCAGCGATACATCAGACAGGAGAGGCCACAAACGCCAGTTAACTTCACGAGCCACTGGCACCTACACCACAGCCTTCACCTGAAACTGATCCACTAAAGGGCATAGATATTAATGAACTCTTTGGTTTTGAATTATAAGTAACATTCAGGTTCGTGTCATTAATCATGATTCAGTTA